>JAXGGA010000786.1:0-189775 GCA_038373865.1 Uloborus plumipes
AGAAATGGAGCAAAATAATTCAAATTTTTTATGTGAACTTAGTGCCCCTAATAGTACCTTTTAAGTTACACCTATCACTGAAAATATTTAAAAAAAAATTTGACAAATTTTTCGAAAAACATCAAAAATTAGCATTTTTTCGAAACTTCAAGGCGATTGCGGCAGATCAAGAAATTGTGCAAAAAAATTCAAATTTTTTGTGAGTGCTTTGTGCCCCCAATGGCACCTTTTCCGCATACCTCGTCATCGAAAAAAAAAATAAGTCATTTTCGGCCCACCCTAATATGCAGCTTTCCTGCTTGTTGTGCATTAATACGTTGTTTTATTTTGGAAGCACATAGATATTTAATTTTTAATGCAGTAATAAGTAGCGCTTTTACTCTTGATTTTTGCAATACGGTCTAGCTGCAATTAATATTCGTGGGAATCAATTCATAATCACAAAAGTTTAAAATCGTGGCAGCCGGTCCTCAGAATTTTGTGTACTCATGTAAAAAATATTTCTGATTTAAAAAAATGATGAAACTTTTAATGATATTTTTACGTTTGAACTTTAATTTTAGGGTCGAAAATGTACTTCTTTGCACTAAAGGTTGGAAACACGGGCAGGGCCAGATTAACCTTTGAAGTTAAAGAAAGCTCAGGCTCATTTTGAGGTCCCCTGCTTTATGAGGCGAGGATGGGAATATTTCTATACTCTTGAAACATTGAAACAAATCTCGCCAAGGGTACAAATATTACTTCTCAAAGCGGTCCAAGCAGAATTCAGATTAAAGTTTGTCTACTTGCCCCACTGATATATAGAACTCTCATGCATTATATATGGTTGCATTGCAATTCTACGATTAGATGTTAAATTAGATTTATTACTTTAGAAAATCAATAAAACTCAAAAGTACGTTGTAAAAAAAGTTGGGCCAAATCCCACATTTTAAAATAGCTTGTGGTGGGATTAATGTTTTATGAAATGCGTCTTCACTTTTAAAACTTTTCGGAAAATTTTTATAGAACCCTTTTTAATGTTCACAATTACCTTTAGATATGCATTTAATGCATATCTAAAGGTGATAAATCAATATACTCAGGATGCTCATGTTTTCAATCATTTTTGGCCCCCCTGAGAATTTTAAAGGGAAGCTTAAGCTTCCCGAGATTTTTGGGCAATCAGGCCCTGAACACGAGAGTATGTTTACTCGTTCCCCTCAACCCCCCATTTCTTATATGTAGTAGAAAGTATTGGAATAATGAAAAGTTTTGACTCATGAATTTCGTCGGATTTTTAAGTTTTGAGACATGCCGATTCTGTTTTAACCATTTTTAGGAAACGTGTGTGCTTGTGTATGTCTGCATGTATGTGGCCGGTTTTTGTGGCTACTCTAGTGTAAAAAAAATACTGCATGAAATCGAACGATTCTTTTTAAAATTGTATTGGATTAAAAAAAAATGTTTTTTTCCTTTAAATTATTTACTAAGTACAATAATTACTAAATTGTCGTTAACAAAGTATTAAAAAAAACTTATTCAGTAGTTTTTAGTATCGTGTGTGGTTTTCTTTCGTAAAAAAGGGGGGTGGAGTGGCGGGGGAGTAAAATTTGTTATATTGTTTTTATTTTCCTTCTTTACTTATTTTTAATAGTTTTCAACATTTCGAAGGAAATGTGACGGAACACGCGTATATTCAGCTTGTATTATTAACCTGGTCTATATATGGCAATATTTATCATAAATCATTGTTCTTTTTTTAACCCATTAATTCCTAGCGTACCTTTTTAGGGACGGTCCAAAAAAGGGTCTGATTTGACCAAAATTAGCATTTTAACCAAATAATAGTGTTCAATCAGTACCTTGGTATTGTTTCAATTCGTTATTAACAGATTGCAGCACATAACCATTGTAAAGTGTGTTCTATAGCAGTTTTAATATGATCTTAATCAAAATTTACATCGTTCACAATCTCAAGAAAAAAGCTGAGTTTTCAAAGTTATTCCCAGCTTCCCAGTTTATGTTAATTGCTGATTTTATTTCTTTTTATAAATTTTTTTTAAATATTATATCATAGGCAGAAAATAATTTTAATAACAAAATTATGTACCCTCTGGGGTCTATCGTAATTTTTAAGGGACGATTTTTCTTTCCTTAATAAAAATATTATTTTTTACGTAATATTTTTTTATTACTTTTCTTGTCCATTAAACACTGTTTGTAACCAGTATACAAAATATCTTTGGGAAAGAAATGTCAGGCATTAATAGGTTAAAATTCAATTGTTACAACAATAACTTTTTGTTTCACTGTTACAAAAAAAAAAAAAAAAAATGCTCATGGGCAATTCCACGGTAACTTACGTTACATTTCGACCAACTCTTATGCATTTAGTACCTCAGTACAGACAAATTTTGTTGTATAAATCTTGTATGAAAGCATTTTTTCAAAATGACAGTTGAAAGCAAAATTAAAATGCAAAAATATTCGATGCATTTAAATTTTACAAAATCTAGCAGTCAAAGATAAGACAGTAACTTGCGTTACACAAAAGGGAATGACATAATATGAAAATTGGTTCTGAGGCAAATTTCTGCTCTATTACAGCTGTTTTATTGTTTGAAGCATAATTTATCAGTTCCTTATAATGCTTAGGAATATATTTTCATTAATTTAAAAATTTATTTAAAAAATTGAAAATTATGGGAATTTTTAACTGGGTAACTTATGTTACAATAACTTACGTTACAAAATTTACTTACAAGCATATCTTTATTACAAAAATTAATGAATGAAAATTACAGCTTAGTTTAAATCGAAGCATTGAAAATTAACAATTATGAATTAAATTTACAGAAATTTAATATCAAACTCAATGAAAAATCAAAAATATTGCATAACATAAGACTTAAATCTATACTGGCTGCTGCTATTAACAAGTTCAGGTAATTCCATTTTTCAAATCATTCTTTCTTTCTTATTATAAATTTCATTTGTCGTTACTGGCCATTTCTAATTGGTTCCAACAGCAGCCATTACTTATATTTTAAACTCGTTTTCTTCAATAATCGTCACAACTCAAGGATACAATGTATTTTCGTACTTTACCACACACCATTCATCAGCTTTTATCTCTGTTTTTTCTTCTTGTTCCTTAAAATACTTAACTAAACGAAACCCTGTAGTTTGTTAATTTCTAGTCCTTAAATGGTCATTGTCAATGTGCGGATCTTCAGAAAGTATTTTTGATAAATTTTGCTTTTTCTAACATATTTCAATACCATAAAGAGGGACTTATATTTAAAAATCTGTAATATCCACATGACTTTTCTCATACCCCTTCTACAGCGCATCTTTTCTGCAGAGTTTAGTGGCATTTTAATGCAGAATAAAATGTATTTCACCTGTAAGGGATAAAATATTTTTGTATTTGTTACTTCTAAAACATATTTGATAACTTTAAATCATAACAGAAGTCATTTTTGAATAATTTATAGTACATTACTCCTAAATATTCTGAATGCAGTGATATTGTTTAGAGAGAGTTAATATCTCAAAAGCCAAAAAGAAACATATAATTTATAATAGCGGTGTATTGTAATCTTATTAACAAATAGACATTTTAAGAAATATGATTAATTTAAATTAAGTAAATACAGTACAAATTCAAAAGAATTTTTGCATAAATTACTCCTACTTACCACATAGGTTTATTTCATGATTTACTTTCTTTATAAATACAAGTATTTAAGTTCTACTTGGGTAACTTACATTACCTGCATATGTTGGTAACTTAAGTTACACGTTTTGATTGTAGCACAAAAAATTAAATAGAAAATATTTTCAAAAAAACTTTAACTATTTGCTTAACACACACTTATAAGATAGAAAATATAGCATTGTTAACATTGCATTGCCCTTTGTTTATGCACATCATGAACTTTAACATGTTTTTGGTAACTTATGTTACAAAAAACAGTGCATTTTTGAAGTTAACATAAATCACTTAATTTACGTGAAAACACTCGTTTTAGCAATTTACAATATTGAATTAAAGTGTAATAATCAATATTCTTCCTTTAAAACAGTTATCTAAAGAAAAATATTGAAACTTACCAACGTTGAAAGATTGACCATTTGCTTTGCCAAAAGTTAAATATTCCATTTCCAACTTCAAAGTGCTGCCAAAACTAAAAATACTACATTCTTGACAAAAAATTAGTATAAATAATAAACTTCTAACATTTTTAAACCGAAAAATATGTAAAACAGACGCATTGCTGTAATTTGATTTTTCCAACGCTTTTCCACACTTGCATGGAATTGCCCTCATACGTAAAAATGCATTTTTATTACACACAACTAAGGTCACTATTTATAATATAAGGTCCAAGGCCCGATTAACCTCTGAAGTTAGGGGAAGCTCAGTCTCATTTTGAGACCCCCTGCTTTTTGAGGCTAGGGGGGAATATTTCTATACTCTTGAGATATTGAAGTAAATCTTGGTGAGGGTATAGCTATTATTTTTAAAAGTGGTTCATGCAGAATTCAAATTGAATTCTATCCCCTTCCCTCACTAATAAATTTTTGATGCATTACATGTGGTTGCATTTCAATTCTATGATTAGATGTTAAATTAGATTTATTACTTCACAAAATTAATAAAACTTAATAAAAGTACATTGTCAAAAAGTTATGCCAAATCTCACATTTAAAAATAGCTTGTGGTGGGATTAACGTTTTATGAAATGCCTCACTTTTATAAAACTTTTCGGAATATGTTTATTGAACCAGTTTTAATGTTTACAATTAAAGGGCTTGGGAGATGAAGGAGTTAAGCGACAAAACAGAAATTGCGAGTAATTAAAGTTCATATTTTTATTGATGCATTTGTAGCAGCTTTTTTGTTTTCTGTTTTTGTCGTTAGTGTGCGTATGGAAATCGGTCTAATATATCTACTTTTTGATGTACCAAGTTTTATTTGCTTACCTGTATCCATTGCTTACCATTGTCTAGAGTGTTCATTTTTTCAAAATGTAACTTAGCCCCTTCATCCTCCAAGCCCTTTAATTTCCTTTTGACATGCATTTAAAAGGAGAAACTAGAATTTTAAATCGCAGTTTTTTTTTTGTCATTTTTGGGCCCCTGAAAATATTAAGGGGAAGCTCCAGCTTCCCAAGCCTTTTGGGTAATCAGGCCCTGATAAGGTCTATGTAGCGGCTCTAGGTACAACAATTGAAGTCTACTCTAGATGAACTAAGATAAATTTATTTTCATTTGTATAAAAACTGTCCAAATCAAAGCTGAACTAATTGTGCTTTCTGTTGAATTGTGATTAATTTTCGAACTAGTAAAGTTGAATTACCTCCAAGATGACGAGGATGGCTAGTGAATTTGTTACTCTTGCTCTACGTACCTACTTCAGAGCAAGTAGCAAAAAAAAAAAGCTTGTAATTTATTCTAGAAAGTAACTTATCGTGACTGTACATAGCGTACATAGATTTTTGTGAAAAATTCTTTTTTTAATTATTCGATGTCTTTTCAAGTTCATGTCTTAAAAAGTGCCTTTTTTGAAAATTTTGATTTTGTGACGTCAATATTTAAAAAACATTACTATTTCTCTTACCACTTGAATATTAACACCGTGACTATAAAAAAATTTAATCAAATCTAATGGACCATGACTACTAACAAAGACTTGTCAGGAGACCGAAAGCATGACTCCATTAAACACTGATAGTGAAAAGGGTCCTACAGTAACTAATCTATGACTACGAATCTCTTTTGACGAAAATGACTCACTAGCAATGACCTTTGATGTTTATTGATGATGATTATGCCTAATGCTGACTAACTTGTTTTGTGGACAAGTATTCCACTTGGACTGATGAAAATCTACTGCATCTGCAAAGCTCGTTTTCTTGCTTGATTTTAAGCTTCTTTTTGCTTTTGCATGATAAATATCATCCTCAAATCTTGACCAATTTCAAATACATCTCAAAAGAGAAACAAGGTTTAAACAATGAATCGATAAAGCTAAAATAAACTTTTAGAACGAACTCTCATGTTGAATGGGTCATTCTCAAAATTTGCTTACATTTGCTGTCCGGAGGTTAAAAAAACGATTTTGAAGCATAACTTATATTTTAAATTCAATGCGAACAATTATTTTCTGCAAGCAATACCCCCAAAAAAATTCTATCACTCAAAAAATTATTGAAATTTATTTATTTTTATATAAGTCTTTAAAAATGAGAATCAAAGCAAAAGAGCTTGTCCATTTCCAATTTTCGCAAGTTCAACTATTTTTTTATATACTTAATTGTATAAAAAAGTATATACAATAAATTATCTTTATATATTAACTATTAGTATATGATATTCATAATAAATATTGACAACAGTAATGTTTTTCATTAAGAAATGTATGAATATATTTTGTCCGGCAGTTCTTGTCAAGTCCGTTACCCAAAGATTATTTTAGCTAAAAAAGGTATTTATTGCAGTCAAAAGATGGTAATACGTATTCAGTTAACTTAACAAACTAGTGACGTAACTATTTCGTACCATTTTGTTTTCCTAAGTCGAGAAATATTGCTGTGACGTTTCGCACAAGATTTCTTCCAGGTGCGTATTTTTATTCTTTGTCAAGTCTGTTAAGAAAGATTTTAGTATTAATTTTTACTTTTTCTCAACTTTTACCCCGAAATATTGTTTATTATAGAATTCTAAGAAAATGCATATTGTTGTTCAATTTTTAAATTCGACAACCTAGCCATAATTTCACATTTTTGGTCACAAGTCGGGGGGGGGGGCACAGGGGGGCACGTGCCTCCCAACTTGTTGGACTTTTTTTTTTTTTTTAAATCTGAAATTTTCCGAAATCAGACCGAAACTAATCGTCAGAATATCATTTGCAGTTATTTTCCTTTATTTTATCTTTGAATTATTACCCAGGTGTGGGTGAAGCAGGGGGGGGGGGGCACGGAGGAATTCCGGCTCTCCGTCGCAATTTTCAGTGTTCGGCACCAAATTTTTCCCGAAATTGGTTGACGAAAATCACAAGAAAGATTATTTCCATTAATGAGCCAAAATTTTTTTTGCCTAAAACAGTCCTTGGGATTGCCAGTATTGTTAAATGAAAGGCCTCTGGAGATGTTTTTCCCCCTCCCCCGTTCTTTTTCTGGGGGTCACATTTTATTGTGACCTTCTCCATGTGTGTGGCATTACTAAAATAATAATTTAGAGAATTATAAAAGCATAAAATCATACTATTTTGTATGATCCCTCTTAAGGCATATTTTTTAAGTTAGATGTAACTACTAACTACGCTAAAAAATAATTTTAATTTGAAAATACTATTTTCTCGAAATCTGGATTATTGTAAGGTAGGGAAAGAAGGAGAGAGAGAGAAAGATCTAAAAAGATACACGATCCCTCCTTTTTTTTTTTTTTATCTCGCTGCCATATAATGCAAGGAAAAAAATAAATTTTTAAATACAACCATGGGATTTCTGTATAGAATTTAATTATCTTTCTTCATAAACAAAAAATTAAAGTTCTAAATGTTTCTCTCAAGCATTTGTCATTCATAATTATATCAGAAAGAAATTTAGTGCTAAATGCACGAAAGTAACCACCAAAGTCTTACAATGCATAATACAACAAAATACATCAGTTATTCTTGTCTAAAAGCTATTTTGCATTACGTAATTTGTGTAGGAGTAGATAATCTGAATGCATAAGTCTTGTCTCAAACTCGATTTATAAACTTTTCACTTAAATGCTATGGCAAGCAAGAATGCTTAGGCTTATATTTATAATCGTTTTCAGTACAGATTGCTTTTTTTTTTCAAACTCATTTTTGAATCTTTTCAAGTTGTGTCATTGTAATATGACTTTTTCTTGGGTGATAATTTGCAAAAATTTAATAAATATATTTATTTTAACTAATATGTTGCTGTATTCTTTTTTTGAAAGCTACAATCAGTGGCGTAATCTAGGGGGGGCATAGGGGGGAAGGTGCCCCCCTACTTTTTTTGGTCCAGGGGCAGAGTTATTATTTTGCCCCCCTAGTTTTTAAGTGAAAATTTTTTTTTTATTGTTTGTCAAATGATGCATACCTTATTTTCAAACGAGAAAAAATGTAATTTCCTAAATGTAACCATTGTAGGAAAAGACGAGACACAATAAAATACAACCCGCCTCTTACCGCCTCTTCCGGTAAACTGTTCCAAGTTCCCACTTTTTTAACACAGAGACAGTCTCGGTACAAGGAAGCAACCTCTCTTCCTGATAGCGAGCCCCCACCCCCTTTTCCTCGGAAACTGCTTAAGCAATAAATAGGGTCTGATTTTATCCATAAGACCTCCCTAGACACACATGGTCAAACAAGGGGCTCTGAAAGGACAAAATCTATTTAATTTACGTTGCTTAAGGTATCTTTGAAAAAAGCAATTTGAACGAAAAAAGATGATAAAATTGCATAATAAAACAATACTTGTAGTTGATACTTGAAAGTTGTTTGGCAAATTTAATTGATGTTTTTCTTTTTCAATTTCTTTTTATTATTTTTTAAAGAAACATTTACATGACATTTTTTAAAATAAATGTTACAGTACAGTCCCCCCTCCCTCCTCGACTCTGATTCAGATTAGCCCTCTCTCTGTTTTTACTTCCCCCCCTTTTTTTTAATTGCAACACTGACAATCCGCTGTAGTTATTTAGACGTAGCCGAAGCCCGGAACACAGCTCTGATTCCATTGATTCTACAGTTTAAGCTGACCTACGGTGGGCATGATTCCCTTGAGAGCCGGCTCCCGAGTTGACGCTCAAGGTGGTCTTTCAGCTTTGACGGTGCCTTGGATCCTTGATGGTTTCGTGGAAGTCAGTCCCTTTAAAGTTGTGAGAAGGACTTGAAGCTTATCTTGGTATAAAGAGTTAAGATAGTGTTCTTTAACATCTGTCATTATTTATGGGAGCGATTGGCTATTATTAGTTTCTTCCACTATTATATGGATCAGACCACCATTGGAAGGCGTATGGGAATATCTAACTCTTTCCCACGATTTTTTCACTCAAGTTATGAATAACTGGACGCCGCATACAACAAAAATTTCTCATGAATGGAAAGGTACAGCTACTTGACTTTGTCGGATTACCTTTGTCGGGTTATTTCTATAGGTAATCCGGTAACCTTTAGTACTTTATTTATCGCTTCACAATATGTACGTGTGTTGTCGGATTGCCCTTGTCAGTTGTCGGATTATTCCTTAAGTTAATTTTTATTGCTTTACTATGCATGTGTGTGGTATACCGCAGAACTAGGAGGCGTGTATAGACTATCTGTCTCCGGTTAATTAGCAAATAGAATGTCTAGTCTATCTGAGCATCTGTCATAGCAACATATATCCCACCAATAGAAAAAATTGTCCTTAAAAAGATGCACGCCTACACCTTGAGCCCCTGTTAGTTAGGATACACTGATGAAACTAATTTTGAATTTTGATTGGAAAAAGAGTCCACTTGTTGATTCGGTTCTACAAGGGTATAGGGCACGTCAAGCCACTAGTCAATACTAGAGTTTAGAGTTGCAGTGTCAGAAGATCCATCTCCAGTTTCCTCCAAGTTTGGCAAAGATAAAAAGTTACGAAGTAGAAGATAATAGATCTCTAACAAATAGGTAAATCTTTCTACTTTTATCTCTTAACATTTTCTCTAAATATTTACAGTCACCAAAAATAAATTATAACAACGTATTAAAAATGGTCAAGGAAACAAAGAGTATCTTAAAAAATCTTAGAACAGATCAAGAGTTTGAAAATTTGTGGAAAACTACTTCCGATCTTTCTACAGCTATGGGATTTAAACCTCCTCGCACATTCAAAGACACAAGCGTGTGCCCCAGAAATTAGGAGGCGGAGATAAACAATCTACAACTACTCCGAAAGACCACTATAGAATCGAAAATTATTTTAAAGTTTTAGATGTAATTATTAATGAAATTGAGCAAAGATTCAAAGAAAACGACCTCTACATCCTTGTGGCGTTTTCAGATGTCTTGACAGAAAATGAACCTAAAATCTAAAGTTTGGAACTGATTTCCAATTTGTACGGTTTAAATTTAGAAGAAATCAAAGCTGAAGTTAAAATTTTTAATCGCATATTTAAAAGCTCAACAGAGACGGATAACTTGGAAAACAGAATCAAATACATTAAGCAACACAATATAAGAAATGGATTTATAAGTCTTCATACATTGTATAAAACTTTCTTATGCATACCAATGAACACCGCATCATGTGAAAGAAGCTTTTCTTCATTAAAAAGACTCAAAACGTATCTGCGCTGCACAACAGGGCAAGAAAGATTATCAGACCTTGCGTTATTGAACATTGAAAGGGACATTATAATAGATAAAGATGCTGTCATCAATGCATTTTCTTCAAAGGCAGAGATGAAAGGAAGGCGCCTTACCCTTCATTAGTGCTTGGTTGAATATGTTTTTTTTTTGTCAGATTTATACTTGTTTTCATGGTTAATATATTTAATTTGTAAATTTAAACTAATTTTTATTTCCTTTTTGCTGTTCGGTAATACATGTAACTTTTGATTACACATTTTATTTTATAGCTTTTGATATTCCTGACTTGTTGCGCACGTTATGACTCAGTGTATGTAAATTTGATTCTTAGAGCAGAGATTTTTTGTATAGCATGGATTAAAAAACCAGTAAGAACTGAGATTGATTTTAGAAATCGATAAGATTTCAAGACCTACCTGTTGAAAAAAAAATGGAAAGAATAAATTTTTAGTTTAGTACTATACGGAATGGTTGTTGCCAAACATGAGTTTTTCAGTGCAATAAATTTTATTGGTAGAAATACAGTTTCGATTCGACGAGTCATTTCACATTCTATGTTTATCACCCAGCTTTCCATTTTTTTTTTGAATCTTAATTGATTCATCTTTAACGCATTAAAGATGTTGGTTTCGAATCCTTGTGAAAGAATTTTTCTTCCAAATGTTACCATTGCTAATAAGACCATTTTGCTCCGAACAATGGTTAAATCAATATCGCTTTTACTAATTTATGTTTCCTGAATTCATTAAGATTAGTAAATGTACTTCCAGAAGTTGACCGAATGAATGAACAATGCCTATTTCACATGTGAAATTTTAGCAACTAATCCCTCTGTAGGTTTTCTTTAAGATGTACTCTCAGTAACAGAGAGTAAGATGTACTCTTCTCGTCTCTGGTGCCTTGTTCTGTTTTTAAAACATTTAACATATACATTTCGTAAAAAGTTTTTCGATTTTTTGATTTTATTATTATCATCATCATCATCATTATTATTATTACTATTTGTTTATTTATTTATTTTTATTATGATTATTATTATTATTATCTTTTTTTTTTTTGAAAAAGTACATTTTGCATTATTTTAATTGTAAAAAGAAAACCCTTACAAAAAGTTTGCCCCCCACTTTTCATAATTGGAGATCCAACCTTTATTTTTTAAAAATTTGTGTCACTTTAATGGTCGTTCATATCCCCCCCCCCTCTCGCAGTGAAAAAAAACTTTACACAGCAGATTTTGCCTAATAACTCAACACTCATGGTGTTTGATACATTTTATTTGTTTGTAATGATGTTTTTTGGTCACAACCAATATGAAAATCACAAAAAATAGTTACTTTAATTTTTAACATATATTTATCTTCTTCAGAATTTTTGACTTTTAATTTTACCTTGAATTTGACGTAAATGCAAGGTATAAAATACAGAATTTTATAAAGGTACAAAAATTAACATAATATAATTGATAGTGTATATAATTTTTGAAAAAATAATATAAGTGCCGCAAATCAAAAACCATTTATTGCCACAATCGATTCAAAGCCCCCAAAAATGGCGCAAACGTCCATAAGAAAATTCTACAGCATCGAAGGACCCCATTGCCAATTTTAACAAAGATCCGACCAAAACTGTCATTTTGTACTATAAAAAAATATGGGGTAGATCCCCATGAAGGGATGTACCTGCATAAGGACATTACAATCATTAAAATCATTCAAAAAAAAAAAAAAACATGCAGCTGTTCGAAAAAATCCTTGCGGGCCTGGATTCGATCTCATTCCATCAGGAACTTCAACCTGACGCGCAAACCACTTGACCATCGGGTCGCTCATTGAAGTAAGGATTTACGATAACACATATTGTTTTAGTTCAGTAGATCAGATGTTATGTGCGAACAAAAAAAAATTATGGGTGGACTACCCCTAACATTTAGGGGGATGAAAAATAGATGTTGGCCGATTCTCATAGATACTGGATAAGCACAAAAAATTTCATCAAAATCGGTCAAGCCGTTTCGGAGGAGTATGGCAACGAAAACTGTGACACGAGAATTTTATATATTAGATAGAAACTGCTTTTCGATGTAATAAATATAGAGATTTGATTTCTGTTCGTTATATAGAAAATTTCAATATGTAGAAGTTTGATATATGGAGGTTCGACTGTACATTCTTTACATATTCTTCCTTCGATAAAGTGACAAGTTCTGTAACATCACTTTTTGCTGTATCTGAACAAATGACGCGATGGCGTAGCTAGGAAGGGAGGGGGGGTCATAACTAAGGCTCGACCGATGCATCGGCCAGGCCGATGCATCGGCGCCGATGGTTGAAATTTTTTCCATCGGCCATCGGCATCGGCCGCCGATGCTAAAATGGAAAAAACATCGGCCCATCGGCCTCAAAAATATCTAAATGCCGATGCAAGGCCGATGTTTTTTTTTTTTTTTTTAAGTTTTCTTAAGAGGGAATTCTATTTTCTCTATTTTTTACTTCACAATTAAAAGTATGTTCAGCATGTGGCTTGAAATCGGGCAGCAAACGGGACTAACACAGTTCTGGGTTTTGGAATTTTCCGAATCGGGCAGATACCGAAATTTTCACAACACAGCAGACACTTTCCGAGTGATCGCTTTGATGCGAATTTTAAGAATTACAGTAAAACCTCCGAATAACGGAACCGGAAGTTTTGTCCGTTATTGGGAGGTGTTCGCTATTAGGGAGGATTATGCTATTTCAGATTTTACCTATTAGTTTAATGCAGAATTATAATATTGAATATGTTCCATTGCCATCTTGCACTACGATACTGATAATTTGTGTATTATTTACTATATCTCGCTTGAACTCATATCATTTTACCTTTGCACTTTTAAATGCTAGCGTGCCTTTTCATTGCAAGTTTTTAAACACCCCCCCCCCCCCCCAAATCTCTTTTACCGTATCTTTCTATTAGAAGTATAGTTCGCCTGCCTACGCATTTTTCTCCATTTTCTGTTCTATGATAATCTATGAGAAATTTTAATTAAAAGATTACAATTGTAAATATGTCGACGACCTCTATAGCTTGCTATCATTTTGTCATTACTCAAGTCTATTTTATTTAAACTACATCAGGGGTGGGATACGATGGATACAATATCGGAGCAGCTAAAATTCTGTTTTGGAGTAGAAAAATAATTATTTTGGAGCATACTGGAGGGAAAAAAAAACACCGTCTTGGAGCAGGCTGAAGATTGTTTGGGGAGGGTTTTACCAACACATTTCTCGTGGAATCTATATGATAAATAAAATTTGATTTCATGTTCTATATTCTATTGTTTTTGGTTACAGTGGATGCTTAAGGGGCATCAACATGAAAAATAAAATAAGAACATATCTTTCCAATGAAGGAAAAAATTCTCATGTGTACCAAGCATCTTCACCTCAGTTGAAAAGATGTACTGTTGCGTATGAAATTATGTTTGCAAAAACTACAATAAAGATAAATATTGCAAATAAATCAATTATTGTACTGTCATTCAATTTCATTTTTCAAATGAAATTTAAAAGTAAGCAAGAAAACTAAAAATAAAACAGCAATAATATTGTTACAAATCTTGTAAATAGTTGTTGTTTTTCCTGCCTTGCATCATTTTCACTAGTTTTGGTTTTATCTGAAGACATGTTGCAAAAGTATCTGAAGATATCACTTTTATCATCTGTATACCGGCCCTGAAACACTTTGTAGTTTTTACACTTGCCCTAACTTTGATAAGCATGAAGACATTTTTCGCTCGTAGTGGTTTTTCTTTTTATTGCTGGAACTTTCGTGAATGGATTAGTCAACTTATGAATGAACAGGATTTTGCTAGAATGTTGTCGTGATTTCGTTCTCGAGTATAAATAGCTGGCCTTGAACATAGTCAGTTAGTTCTTTTCAGATTTTGATTTCTGGAGACTCGTTTTCGCTTGGGCGAATGGTTGTTTTGCTTTTGTAATTGCTTAATTACTGTTCACGTTAGATACGTGGTGCTGAGTTACTGTTGAGAGTACAGTGTACTGTTTTGCTACCTAATTGCTGGATGTTTAGCAATTGTTTCCTGCTCCTATTGTAAATAAGTGTACATACTTGCAAATAAATTTATAGTTATTTCCTCAAGATTGGAATGCTCATTTAAGCAAGTTGAAGGTGCTACGGACTCGTTACAATTTTGGCGCCCAACGTGGGGCATCTTCAAGGACTTTCTTGGAATTACCTGTGAACTTGGACTTTTCTTCCTAAGGACTTTTTGACTTCGGAATTTTATGGTGATTACTCGAGCAATGGATGAACAACTGAAACAACTCCTTGATGCGATCATCGCTGTTAAAAGTGATTTAAAAAAATGACATAGCTACTAATCAAGAACAATTAAAAATGATCTGGCTACTAATCAAGAACAATTAAAAAATGATCTGGCTACTAATCAAGAACAATTAAAAAATGATCTGGCTACTAATCAAGAACAATTAAAAAAGGATCTAGCTGAAGAAATTAAAAGCGATCTAACGTCAATGAAAAGTTTGGTGGAAAGTAAATTTACCAATATGGAAAATAAAGTGGAGGCTCTAGAAGAGAAAGTTGACAGCGTTGAAGATCGAATCACCACAGTAGAAAATCATGTGGAAAAGAAAATTAAAGAACTTGAATCGAAGTTATCAGCATCCTCCAACAACTCAAGTGACTGTGTAGCTGCAGCTGGAACTTCTCGTCCATCCATCAAACTGGCCACGTTTGACGGGAAGACCTCGTGGAATATTTACAAGAAGCAGTTCCTCATCGTTGCAGAAGCAAACTCCTGGGACTCTTCCACGAAAGATTGTCACCTTGCAGCCTCGCTGAGAGGGGATGCAGCTGACATACTACAGACCTTCCCAGAGGACAAGCACCGCGACTTCGATGCCTTATCATCGGCCTTGGAGCTTCGCTTTGGCGAAGCATGCCAAAAGGAATTCAGCCAACTCCAGCTGAAATCCCGACTCCAGAGGGCTGGAGAGACTTTGCAAGTTTTTGCAGCAGACGTTGAGAGGCTTTCCCATCTCGCCTTTTCGAACTGTCCTTCGGATGTTCGCGATAACCTGGCCCTGAACTACTTCATAGACGGAGTGCGAAATCCAGAAGTCCGGATGGCGGACATCAAAGATCTTAAATCCGGTCTGGTCTACGCAATGAAGTTCGAGGCTGCACAGCAAACATCCCGCAAGGATCACCATTCAATCAGGGGCGTGGAAGTGAGTGCCCAGGACTCGAACACAACCCGTCTGTCGGAAATTGAGCGACAAATCAAAGAGATGTCGGGGACCCTGAAGAAGATGACAGCTCTCAAAGACCAAAGTAGACAACCACTGAAGTGCTGGAAATGTGGCGGTGAGGGCCACGTACAAAGGAACTGCGAAGACCGCTAAGAAAGAAAGACTGCTCCCAAAGTTTTCCAGATTTCCCCAAGAAATGGCGGCTGCAACGGACTCTTCATTTACGCTTATGTGAATGGGTTTCCCTGCGAAATGATTGTGGACACAGGAGCCAACGTTACCATCATTAGGACTGATGTGGCTCGTCAATTTGGACTCAAGATCTTATGGACGCCGCCCTGCGTTACTCTCCAAACTGTGACAGGTGACAAAATCGAGATTGAAGGAAAAGTGAACTTAGAAATAATGTTCGGGAGTGCTACTTACCATCACACGGCATTCGTCGCTGACATTACTGATCCCTTCATTCTCGGACTGGACTTTTTGAGAAAATTTGATTTTTCTATTGACTTTAAAAATAATGAGCTGTACTCGATGAGGGAAGACATAGTAATTTTCAATACCGAAAATAACATGAAATCTGCTCATCAAATAATAGCCCAAACTGATTCATTGATTCCCTCTAGATCAGAAATACTAATAACTGGCTCCATCAATGAAAACAACAGCTTTAAATTCGGCCTAATTGAATATCCTAACCAGAGTAATAGCCCAAAAGGAGTACTAGTGGCATCTACGCTTGTGGATCTTGCAAGGAATGCAGTTCCTGTGAGAGTCGCCAATGTGAGTGAAAAACCGAGGAATATTAAGAAAGGAGAAGTGTTGGCAACTTGTACTCCCGTAAACTGCATCATCAGAAGAATTGATTCCTCCGAGACTGTGTCTTCTGAGTCCTTGACTTCGAAATTAATTGGGAGTGCACCATTATCGAAGGATCAAAGATACGCTGCGGAAAAATTGGTGCACAACTTCAAGCAGGTGTTTTCATCTACATCCGAAGATGTTGGTCGCACGAGTTTAACGCAGCATAGGATCGACACTGGAGATCATCCCCCTATCAAGCAGCATCCAAGACGACTACCGTTTACCAAGAAGGAAGAGGTTGAGATCCTCTTGAAAGAGATGCAGGCGAATGACGTCATCGAGCCCTCATCCAGTCCTTGGGCATCCCCTATCGTTTTGGTCCGAAAGAAAGACGGCTCTACCAAATTTTGTGTTGATTACCGACACCTGAATGACATCACCAAGAAGGACAGTTACCCTTTTCCACGGATCGATGACACTCTGGACACCTTTTCCGGACACAAGTGGTTTTCGACCCTGAATTTAAAGAGCGGCTACTGGCAGGTGGAGATACACCCCGACGACCGAGAGAAGACGGCTTTTACAACCGGACAAGGCTTGTGGCAGTTTAAAGTGATGCCCTTCGGCCTCTGCAATGCACCAGCCACGTTCGAGCGTCTTATGGAATCAGTGTTAAGAGGACTCTCTTATGAATCCTGTCTTGTCTACTTGGACGACATCATCATCATAGGACGCAGTTTTGAGGAACATTTGGCTAATCTTAGGAAGGTGCTGCAAAAGCTTAAGGAAGCCAACCTGAAGTTAAGCCCGTCCAAATGTAATTTGTTCCGCCGTGAGGTGAACTACCTTGGTCACATTATCTCTTCCGAAGGTGTACGAACAGATCCAGATAAGGTACCTGCAGTCAAGAATTGGAGCCGCCCCGGAAATGTCCATCAGCTGCGAAGTTTCCTGGGGCTCTGCACGTACTACAGGTAGTTTGTGAAGGGTTTTTCCAATATTGCACGACCTTTGCATAAGCTGACGGAGAACAAACAAACATTTGAATGGTCCAAAGAATGCGATGATGCATTTCTACAGCTGAAGGAGGCTTTAACATCAACGCCTATTCTCTCTTATCCTCAGCCTGAAAAATCCTTCATACTTGAAACTGATGCGAGCCACGAGAGCGTTGGAGCTGTTTTATCTCAAGAAATAGACGGTAACGAGCATGTCATCGCCTACTGGGGCAAATGCTTATCCAAGTCGGAGCGAAATTATTGTGTCACGAGGAAGGAATTGCTCGCCATAGTTAAAGCTATAGAACATTTCCATCATTACCTCTACGGCCGTAAATTCCTGCTCCGGACCGATCATGCCTCTTTAACTTGGCTTTTGAATTTCAAGAATCCAGAGGGCCAGGTAGCCAGGTGGATACAGCGGCTCCAGGAATATGACATAGAGATTAAGCACCGAAAAGGTTTGTCACACGGTAATGCTGACGCATTATCAAGAAGACCTTGTTCTCGTCTTCGATCTCCCTCCAGCAGATGCGCCTTCATCGCCTGAGGAGTACGTCCAGGATCTCCAGGCCCGGTTGGAAGACGTTCATCACTTCGCACGGGAGCGAATCAACATCGCGACGGAGAAAATGAAGACCCGATACGACACAAGGTCCACTGGCCATGACTTTCAAGAAGGTGACAAGGTGTGGCTATGGAGTCCCATCCGACGTAAAGGTCTATCACCCAAATTGCAGTCGCATTGGGATGAACCCTACACAGTCCTCCACCGGCTGAACGATGTCGTAGTGAGGATCCAGAAGTCATCACATTCAAAACCTAGGGTTGTCCATTATGATCGGCTAGCCCCATACTATGGCCATAGTTCGTAAAATAAATCTAAAGCTACCATGGTAATTTGTTTGTAAATTTTGTAAATAACTTTTGCCTTTAATTGTTTGTAATATTACTTTATCAATGTTATTGTTTCTTTCATGTTCTCATTGTTATTGTTTATCCTGTTTACGATTGGTTATCATGTAATGTGTGCATCTGTAAATTTTCCCTTGCTTCCTTTCTGGGGATTGTACTCAGGGACGTAACTAGAGGGGGGCAGACGGGGCTCGTGTCCCGGGCGCCAGATTTTAGGGGCGCTGAACTGGCTAAGTAAACTGCATAATTTTCAATTCATTATTTTAAAAAAAAAAGAAAGAACAATTTTTAAAAGTCAAAATTTCATCTTATCTAAGAGTCACCCACTCCGAGAAGTGAAGTTTTGGGAAGTATCCCGACACAAAGAAGCGGAAAATGCGTTCCTTTTCCAAGATTAAGCAGGTCCCCCCTATCTGTCTCCAGTAGAATCGTTCACTAAAGGGTATGTATCTTTAGCTATCACAACAGACTTATTACTTCTCTTCTAATGTTGCCTTATTTCCTCTACGATATTCATATAGTCATCAGATTCTCTCTCTCTCTCTTTTAGAAAATGCTCTATGTTTATTTAGAAATTGAACTCATATGAGAAATTTTAAACCTAATCAATCTAATTTTGGCACCCCCAGGACCACTCCTAGGGGCAAGCAATACAAGCAGTCACTTGGGGGACGCCAAATGGAGAAGGGCGCTATAAAAAAAATATTTAAAAAAAATCTTGGGGAAAATGTTAAATGCAAAAGTAGAAAGAGTTTTTTTTTTCGCCTTGTAAGTTTCATCAACCATGTCCCGTTTTCAGAAAGGAGGGAGGGGTTCACTCTTTAACCAGGTTACATTATTCAGCAACTGCTTTGAGCATTTAAGTCATATGGATGCTCGCATTTTTTATAAAAAAAATATTTTCAATAAATATTTCTAAACAATTTAAATAATACAAATGACCGGTTTTAAAGTAAATTACTTGATCTGGTTTCCAAATAGACATCATTAAACAAACCAATACTTTGCTTAGTTGATAATTGATGTAAGAATTACATTTTGGCTACTTTTGGTCAATCACTGCAATACGGGGTTGACGTTGAAAGTAAAGTTAAAGAAATTCAATCGCTACGTAAGAATTTTGTAAAAGAGGAGAAATTTTTTGTTCCTAGAAATTATCGCCATTAATAAAAAGTACCATTTTTCAAATTTAAATTCTGGTTTTAAATAAATAAATTGTACAGAATATTTTTCAGCCATAATATGTGATGTTTTGTAAAGTATTTAATAAACAAATGCTAATTTATAAACATTTATTCAATAATTCACTTCTTTTAATATTCTCGTTCCTTTTCTCACACAGTAAAGTTTAGGATTTCTTAAGTTCCTTAAAATTTCATTGTACACTTCTTTTAATGCTGAATATTGAATAGTTTTAATGAAAAAAATTTACATTTTTTTACTTAAGAAGTTTTCTTAAGTGAAATACATGAAAATATGTAGCTTTCAAACGTATTAAATATGAAAAGGAAAACAATTTCTCATTTGGTATTTAGTTAATTTATGTTTTTTTAACAATTGGAAGCATTTCTTTTCTTTTTTTCGTAATTGCAAAATAAAAATTGCTGAAAACTTGAGATAAACTGAACAAAGATAAAACTCTCCTTTTACACGATTGGCAAATTTTCAATTCTGAATTCAAGAAAGTGTTTTTATTTTGAAATTATTTAAAGTTACTCAGCTTGTATTTATTATTGTTTGTGTTGATATTATCATTATTGTCTAAGTTATCATTTGATGACATAGTAAAAACCTTTGCAGCCAAAAAAGCTCGAAATATAAAGTTCTAATGTTTTCGTTTTTTAATGTGAGTGATGTAAAGCTGAAACTAAATAGAAATGTATTTAAAATGTTTCTTCATTATTAGTCTTTTATTGAATAATTAAATACTATTTTCTAAAATTCTAATCGATTCATTTTGATTCAGCCTACATATAGTTCGATATCATTTTATAAATCTTTTCACATTTGAAATCGTTATAGTATTTTAAAAAAAATCTATGAGATATAAGCAACTCTCATATTGAAATGCATGAACAGTTTTAGAATTAACTTGACATTTTAACTCAAAATCTTTTGTTAACTGATAAGTATACTTTCAAAAAAAAAAAAAAAAAGCATTAAGCACCTGACAAAAATGTATGAGAAAATGGAGCACTGAAACCAATGCGTGTCGGTGGTCGGTCTGGCCCGATATTCAGAGGTGTGAAGGGGGAAAACTTGTCCCTTTGGCTTTGGGAAAGTATTGCATGTATTTAGTTGTGCGTTTTGTACATTTTCTATGTAAAAATGTTGAGTATACCCATATATGACGGTCCAGATGTTGGCGTTATGATTTTTTTGGACAAATATTTTATTTTATTTTAATGGGCCGGGGGGGGGGGGGGGTGCCGAAGCGAAGTTTTGCCCCTGTTCGAAAATGGCCTAGTTACGTCCCTGATTGTACTGCCCGGGACGTGCAGTCCTTGGGGAAGGGGCAATGTTACAAATCTTGTAAATAGTTGTTGTTTTTCCTGCCTTGCATCATTTTCACTAGTTTTGGTTTTATCTGACGACGTGTTGCAAAAGTATCTGAAGATATCACTTTTATCATCTGTATACCGGCCCTGAAACACTTTGTAGTTTTTACACTTGCCCTAACTTTGATAAGCATGAAGACATTTTTCGCTCGTAGTGGTTTTTCTTTTTATTGCTGGAACTTTCGTGAATGGATTAGTCAACTTATGAATGAACTGGATTTTGCTAGAATGTTGTCGTGATTTCGTTCTCGAGTATAAATAGCTGGCCTTGAACACAGTCAGTTAGTTCTTTTCAGATTTTGATTTCTGGAGACTCGTTTTCGTTCGCTTGGGCAAATGGTTGTTCTGTTTTTGTAATTGCTTAATTACTGTTCACGTTAGATACGTGGGGCTGAGTTACTGTTGAGAGTACAGTGTACTGTTTTGCTACCTAATTGCTGGATGTTTAGCAATTGTTTCCTGCTCCTATTGTAAATAAGTGTACATACTTGTAAATAAATTTATAGTTATTTCCTCAAGATTGGAATGCTCATTTAAGAAAGTTGAAGGTGCTACGGACTCGTTACAATATTATTTTTTAGCAAAAGGGCATGAAAAGCATTTTTGTTTGGAATAGTTTGAAAATTTTTGGAGGGGGTTTGAACCTTAAAAACACACCCCCTAAATACGGCCCTGACCCAAAATCATTTTCATGATCGCCTTATGCTGTGCTCCGCAATCACGAAAATTAATGAAATTATGGGCCATCACGGACTCGTTACGATTTATTTCTGTCATCTAGCGTAAATTAAACTCGAACGTGGGAAAGAATCAATGCTCGGGTGCTCCAGAGGGACTTAAAAAAAAATTAACACACAATGACTTCAAGTATTTTTTTTTTTTACTCATACATATCCTCCTATTGACGGTTACATTGAATCAATCATTCGCAAGTTTTGTGGTGATACTTCTTTCATCACTCCTAAAGCAGCATCGTTTATCTCATACAATAGAGCATATTTCATTTCGGAGTCAGTTATCAGTCCAATTTTTGGCCATTATTGCAGAGAAATAATGTGAAACAGTCTCTCTCCACATCAGCAATCATCTTCTGAAGTAAATAACGGGAAACTTAGCTTTTTGAATGTTTTTTTTTTTTCTTGTATCCGAATGTTTTTAAAGCTCAAATGAGTATCACCCCTAATTTAAGAAATAATCCGTACATCCAGTTCAATACCAAAGCAAATTTTTAATTTTTGATTTTATGTCAGTATTGCAATGCTAACAGTGCTGTAGTTTGAAATGAAATAAATTCTACTTAACAGTTAGATATATCAAAAATTTAAAATTTATTGCACTCGATGTATAAATTATTAGTCTTCAAGCAAAGCGAACCTTGTGTTTTAACTAGACTGTTGCTTGTCTGTTGACTTTTTCCTATTTTACACTTTTTATCTGTCACATTTTGGTTATTTTAGAAACAAGTTACGCGTATTTTGCTTGTAACTGAAACTAACTCGAAATTAATAGGACCATTTTGGAACTTAAAAATGAATTTTTTCATGCATTTTACTTGTTTTTTGTTGTTCAGAGAGTTTAGATTTGCGGATTAACCAGATAGCACATGCGCAAAGCACTACACCACTGTAGGTGATTATGACTGGAACTTGTGCTTTTCTTGCAATACCGTAAAATGAGGTGAATCGGTACACTTATCAGCTTTGATCATAAAAACGTAATTAAAAGATTTTTTTAATTTAATTTTTTGGGTGAAAACTTCACCTCAGTCTTGCTTTGTTCTTGTTTTTCTAATCAAAAAGAAAATATATTGAATTTTTTCGAGTATTGTATAATTTTGAAGTGTTTACGGAACACACATATATATATATTTTATTTTATTTAACCTTTAATGGGGAAAAATAGCACAATTATTTACACGGGAATGTTCTTTTCCATTGTTTAATAGGAGCTGGAAGGGGTCGCACTTACAAATCTTGCAGAGAGGGGCGCATTTAAGTCTATGTACGTATGTTTATTAGCGAACATCAGTCTGGAATGGGCAAACAGCTAGAGGTCCTCTCATTTAAATTGAGATTACCTTCACCCTGGTTGCTAAAAGAAATTTGGCACATCAACAATAGTCCACAAATCTAGTGCGGAAAATCTTCTAAACTGCAGGTAAAAACTTGGAGCTGATTCTCCAAAAACCTGACATAAAAAAAAGAGAGTACACTGAGTCCTTATGAGGGGCAAATGAGCCTTTAAAAAAATAAGGGAATTCATTAACACTGTATTGCATTTTAAATATATTCTCCTGATACAGAAAGTGCCAGTAGAGTGACATTTTTGTGTACCTGGAAATCGACATTTTACTTACACAGAGCCTGTTACCAAAGCCCAGAATTACATTTAAGGTTAGAAATGGTATTTTTCTGCTCTTATTTCTAATTACACAATACATTACAGATTTTTTTTTTAATTTTTATTTAAAACCTAAATGTTGTACAGGAGAGTGACTTCAAAAACGTTACATCGGTTTTTAGCTTCAAAATTATAATAAGACCACCTAGCAAATCTGAACTACAAAATACTCTTGTGAATCCAAGAAAATACTCCAGAATCTAGAAAATGGTGAGAATAAACAAAGTTGCTTTTCAATACAGCTGATTCCAGGTGTTCCTTCTTTTCACCTATCATAATTGAACTCATTCCTAAACTAGGTGAGTGACGTGAAAACCTTGGAGAAAATTTAAAACTGATGTACCTTGATTATTAAAATAAGATTATTTTACAACTTTAAATATGCACATTTTAAAGCTGTAAATTTAATTCGTGGAATGTTATTTAATATTTTTAAACACTTTAAGTGAAATTGTGAGAGAGATTCGGGCAGGCTAGGGGAGTAACTTCTGAGATAGCTTGGTTATTCAAAAATATTCTAAGGAAAAAGTTTATGGAATTGTTGTTTTCGCATGAATGAAAATAGACTGAGAATATTATTTCTAAAAACTAATAATAAAAGAATATGCGTTTAAAACGGTTGTGTTATTCTTCTCGGGCACGATATTGTTACGCTTTTGTAGAATTACCCTTGAGTAATTAATAGAAGTTCCGCCACTTGGCGCTCGGGGAGGCAACTCATTGCTTATACTGCTGTTTAGTATTTTAATGTTATCAAGATTAATTTCAGATTTTCCTTGTTTCAGGAATGTTTCATTACAGTCGAGGATACTTTTAAATGTTGACCAGAAAGATTAAATCGTGAAGCCAGGAAAACGAACGGAACCTTTAGTATCATCTCAGAAAGCTTTTCAAGTATCACAGACATGAGAACTTCGAAAGAAGACTGTGATTCATCTGGATGGAAGCTGATTTTAAAATCCTTTTCAAGCTTACTTTTGGTAGCCCTGGGCAGCTCTTTCATTTGTCTTTCGAATGCATTAGTCAAAAAACTAACTTACATCAGTCCAGGTCAACTGGCATTAATTCGAAATGCTGGAATTCTGGTATTTAACATTCCCATCGCAGTTTGGTTCATAAAAGATGTATCTGGAGCCAAAAACCAACATATTTTCCTAATCTTCAGAGGAACTGTGGTATTCGTAGCAGTATATTTACAAATACTGTCGTATCGGCTTTTACCAATAGCCGAAGCAGCCATAATCATGTCGTCCACGCCAGCGGCCTATTTCTGCCTTAACCCATTAATGCCTGACATTTTTTTTTTCAAAGATATTTTGTATACTGGTTACAAACAGGGTTTAATGGACAGGAAAAGTAATTAAAAAAATATCATGTAAAAAACGATTTTTTTATTAAGGAAAGAAAAATCGTCCATTAAAAGTTGCAATAGACCCCAGAGGGGTCTATTGCAACTTTTAAGTAGCAAAAGTATATATATATATATATATATATATATATATATATATACACGTAAGTAGCAAAAAGAAGCAAAAGTATATATATATATATATATATATATATATATATACTTTTTTTACTAAAATTTTTTTCTGCCAAGATATAATATTTAAAAAGACATTGTATAAGAGGAAATAAAATCAGCAATTAACATAAACTGTGAAGCTGGGAATAAGTTTGAAAACTTAGCTTTTTTTCTTGAGATTGTGAATGATGCAATTTTTGATAAAGATCGTATTAAAACTGCTATAGAACACACTTTACAATGGTTATGCGCTGCAATCTGCTAATAACGATTTGAAACAATACCAAGGTACTAATTGAACACTATTATTTGGCTGAAATGTTCAGTTTGGGGATATTCAGACCCGTTTTTGAACCTTCCCTAAAAAGGGACGCTAGGAATTAATGGGTTAAAGAAGCATGTGGTTACATACAGATGTTCGCTCTAGTATTTACCACTATAGGAACGTTAATCGCTATTCGGATACCAGAGCTACTGAGAGGCAGAATGAACTTTGAATTCGATTCAATGTACTTGGCCGGTCTGGCAAGTGCTGTGGGTAGTGTCATTTTACTTTCTTTTGCTTTTATCAATCTGAGAAAAATGACAGACATTTACTTCTCATTGATTCTAATTCATTGCGGATGGACAGGAATTGTACTGAATGGACTCCTTACGGCTATGTTCGAATCTTATGCCCTGCCCCGTTGTGGCTGGGACACTTTTCTGTCACTTCTCGTTGGAATCTTGCCGTTTGTCGGCGACATAGCTCTGACAGTCGCATTTCAAATTGAAAATGCTGGCATTGTCGCCACAATGCGATCGGCTTTTGATATCATTTCCGATGCAGTGTTTCAGATAATATTTTTCGGGATAACTCCAGAGTCCAGACTTGTACAATGTCGTTGGAGCCGTTTTGATACTGATCTCACTAGCGACCCTTGGATTCCGCAGCTGGCTTTTGTCGTTATCAGTGGAAGCGCCCCGTTCGGAAAAAGTTTATATGTCTTATTACCTGACCTATTAGTTACATACATTCGAGCAGATACTTGAACAGCAAAAATAGCGATGTAAGAGTGAAATGTGGATTTTAAACTTGTATTTCAAAACAAGCACAAGGATAGGGCACAAATGTTTGCTAGTTGAAAACGGGCCGAAATTTACTACATTGAATTGTTTTAGAGTACTTTTAGAGTTGACTGCAAGTAACAGCAGAATGGCGTAAGTATATACGAAAAATATTGATAAATCTGTTACTTTATTTATTCAATATATATATATATATATATATATATATATATATATATATATATATAGATATATATATATATATATATATATATATAATAAAACAAATAAAAAATAATAATAATGAAATAGAAAATGGCACATTAGGAGAAGTGAAAGGAGAAAGGTTGAATCCAGAGCTCATCAGCCGTGGGGGATTCAAGAGTGGTCGAAAGACCAAAAAATTTAAAAATAAACTATAGAGAGGATGTTTTAGTTCAAAATATGCAGTCTACAGATCTTCATTGGGCAAAAAAGCACCAATGTGAGCCTGCAAACCGCACATTAGAACAAAAACCTAAAACTAAAAGCAGGGGTTTCGCCTCGACCGATCGGTCGAGGCGAACATTTTTTGGCACATCTACTTCAACTTCAGCTCAATCGGAGAATTAAACAAAGTCATGCATCAAGATACTTGCCAAAAATGTATCTTAACGTAATTGATCCCGTCAGTGCCCGGAATGCATTCTTTGCTGGTCCATAAAACATTTTGTTAAGTATGATAACATTTGAAAATGTGACTATCAGAGAGCTAGGTATTCATACAATCCTAAAGGCTAGAGAAAGTGGATCTGTTGATGAATACTGTGGGCGTGCATTTCACATCCCGAAGCTTAATTTTGAAGCTTCAGATTATGTTAATTTGATAGACTGGAACAATTGCAAAATAACTCCTCCACCAGTTCTTACCAATGTTCCTTCAGACCATCTTCGAAATATGTTGGTTGTTGGAGTTCCATGCAAAAAATGTAAGTTTATTCAATTCCCTTGACACACACAGGCCGTTGAAAGCATCGTGAAGTTAGTTTTGAAGGCATCAAATCAAGTATGTGGCCAAGAAAAAAGAGACGAGTTTATTTTGGATGTTTTAAAATCACGCAGCAATATGCCTGCATTTCATCATAAAAATGATTACAAAAAACAGTTATACATGATGTCTCTCTAACTGTAAATTCTAAAGCGTAAGCTGTACATTATGAAGTTTTTAAAATGCATAATTGATGAGAGTTAAACCCATTTTGTAATTTTTTTTTTTAATACATAGAAATCTCTATGGAAAATGCATAATTCTAATTTTTTGAATACTTGTCTTAATATTATCTAACTGCATAAATACTTTAATTTCTAACCGACCTTATTTCTACATGTAATTAGATTATAAAGACCCCTCTATTAGTCTCTTTTATTGAAATCTTTAGGGCTCTTTAGCCTAAAATTCAAGTCTTTTGCCATACGGAAGACATTGACGCAGAGTCACGAACTTTTATACTCTGATATTAATCTTTTGGGTTCTTTTACCTGAAATTCAAGTCTTTTGCCATAGCGGAAGACATTAACTAGGTATCCCGAAATTTTGCTCTTATATTAGCGTTCGGAAGTGGCAAATTTTTTGCACTAAATCTTAACATTCGGTAAAATTTAAAATATTTTGTAAATTTTCTCTTTTTTTTTTTTTTTTTTTCTAAAAATCTCTAAAATTCAAGCCTTTTGCCAGAGCAGAACGTATTAACTCAGAGTCACGAAATTTTGCCCAGTAATTAGTGTTGGGAAGTAACAAATTTTCAGTACTAAGGCTTAACATTCTGTGGATTTTAAAATATTTTGTAAATTTTCTCTTTTTTCGATTTTTTTCCAAAAATCTCTAAACTTCAAGCCTCTTGCCAGAGCAGAAGGCATTAACTCAGTGTCAAAAAATTTTGCCCAGTAATTAGTGTTGGGGAGTCACAAATTTTCCGCACTAAGGCTAAGTGCTTTGCAGAAATTCGATTTTTTCGGGACACCCTAATATACATATACATATTAATATCCATTTAACAGGGTAAATTGTTTTGAAAAACATCTGACGACACCATATGACTTTGATTTGTTGATATTAAATTCTGTTCGTCTTGAATAGCTAAAGCTAATAGTTGAGAACGATTTATTTAATTTAATTTTATTATTTTATTAATTTTGTCATTTTATTAAATAAATTATTTTATTAAATGAATTATTTTTTTCAATAAATTATTTTAGTAAATAAATTATTTTATTAAATAAATTATTTTATTTCATTATTTCATTTTATTTTATTAATTTTAATTTTTAAGATGATAGAAGAAAATGTTATATCGTTTTATTCCTGTAAAACAAACAACTTAAATATTTCAGCCAGATAAAATGCATTCATACTCGATAGAGAAAAATATTAGGTGTTATCGCTTGAAATAGCATTATTCTTTGGACATTAACCTCTGTAATGTGTGTCATGGGAAGAGAAAGTCTGCAACTTTTTTTAAACTTTATTTTTTAATCTTTTTGTTTTTTTTTATGTTGAGTAAGTTACCAAAAAAACAATAAACTAAGAACGCATTTAAAACCTGTTAATTATTGGGAGACGTAGACGCTTGGACATTGGAGGTAAGATTTTATATTAAGCACAGAAAATTCTGTTCTGAAACATTGTCGGTGTCGGAGGTCAACTTACCAGAGGAGCACTATACACTAGCAAAAAAGCACAGTTGCAAATGATAGTTTTTAAATAAATGACCAATGTACGAGTAAATTGCATGAAATCATGCCAAGTATAATCGTTATCTTTATATGAAATCAGGAAAAAATGTATTCAACCTAATTTGTGGATTAAAAAATGTAATACGTACATGACAGGAATCGAAGTAGTACTACGTCTCATGTAAGTGTTTAGATATGTTTTTGTTCCTGTAATAAACTAACTAAAAAAAAATATTTTTGAAAAAAAAAATAGAACCGACTTCAGTTGGAAATTGTTCTAAAAAGTAAAAAAATTATTATTTTTTTCTTTGAACACCATCGATACTACTTTTAAACATAAGTTTTGAAGTCGGCTCAAAATTTATAGGTAAAATGATATTTAACCATATTTTGCCAACATTTTTCAGAGAAACCATTGAAAATTAAAAGCAGAATATTTGTACCATTACGCGAATGTGTGGTAATCAATGAAATTTATCCATTAAAATTTATATTTATAGTTGAATTGCAGTTGCGTATGATTCTATACCTTGCTTTTGCGCCGACATCAAAACTTATGTTTAAAAGTAGTTTCGATGGTGTTCAAAGAAAAAAATTATGTTTTACATTTTAGAGCAATTTCCAAAGTCGGTTCTATTTTTTTTCCAAAAATATTTTATTTCATTCTTTTTAGGGTAAATGCACTTAAAATAATCAAAATATAGTTAAAAAACCATGCAGTTGTTTAAAAAAATCCTTGCAGACCTGGACTCGATCTCATTCCATCAGAAACTTCAACCTGACGCGTTTAACCACTTTACCATCGGGTCGCTCATTGAAGTAAGGATTTACGATAGCACATATTGTTTTGAATAATATGACATTTTAGTTTTTCGATCATAACTTTTTTTTCTAGTGAACAAATATCGTCATATGAGTACATGGTACCTAAGTTACACCATCTCCTATCGATTAAAAAAAATCGTCCAAATCGGTTCAGTAGATCAGATGTTATGTGCTAACAGAAAAAAAAAAAGAGAACCTCCTCCTTTTTTGAAGTCGGTTAATTATACTCTGGCTTTTTTTCAAAATTTGACAATTGTCCTACTTTGAGGGACAAAAAGTGTTCACCCCCTTAAGCATGTTCGCTCGGATAAAGTATTGCTTAAAGAACTATCAACTGCTTTTATTCGAGCAGCGTGTGGGGAGATTTAAATGCGTTAATTGTTCTCAAGGGCAAAGAAACAGATTGAAACTTATGTGTGCAATATCTGTATGTTTTGCACTATGAAGAGGCTCAAATTCGGGAAAGGATAAAATATGTTTTACTGATAAAAGAGGGATTAAGCTTATCCTTATCTCTTTCCCGATTGTATAAATCATACTTCTTCCGGACACAGTGTAACTGTGGACCCAAGTTTACAGAATGCAATATTTTCACATACAGTCTCAAGCTCATCTAAAATTTGATTCTGGTAAGTACATTTTGTCTTTTCGGAAAACATTTTTTTCCGTTTGAACTGTTAACCGCATGTGAGAGACTGGGGTTCAGTGGGACACGGGGCACAGAAGGAAAAAAGGAGTTTTCCCTATGATTCAAATACTAAAAATTGGGAAAAGTATGCCATATTTTAGCTAACGAACTCACCAATGCCGTGTAGACTAGTCAGTAGTCACCTCCACACTTCAACTTGTAGAGAAGCTGTAGGGGGGGGGGAGGTTAATTTTTGTTATCACTGTTGCCTAATTCTTGCAAGTTTTACTTTTTGAATTATATGTATAAATTGTCATTCAGTACTCAAATTCAAAGCATTAATTCAGTGTTTCCCAAGTTGTGGTACGCGTACCATTGATGATTTTCGAAAACCTAATCAGCCATGGCGGACACAAAAAAATAAGTAAATCAAAACATATCACAGAAAGTGTTTTCCTATAATTGAAGAAAATCATTTGAATTAATATTTTTATACAGTAAAGTATGTTATAAGGTATTATACAGATAGAAATAAATTGTAGTAATCTGTAGGGTCAATAGGGGTAATTATGAACAAATTTTTACACTTTCGCACAGTAATTGCTCTCTGGAGCACCATGTCCTATTTAAAAATCTGGACACCCATCAGAAACAACCATTAACTCTTCTGCTACACTGCGCGACCGTTTTTTTTTATTTTTTGGCTGATGGAAGTTTTTTAAAAATCCTTGTTCTTAATTACCCCAATTGTTCATAACTACCGCATAGAACATGGGGTAAATATGAACATGCTTTTCCCCTGCCTTACCCTGGTTTTTCAGTGAGTTCCTTGACTTCATCATAAAAATGATATACCACGAAGGCAGGGCCGAATTTAGCTCTTTGCCGCCCCTAGGCAGACTTAAATCTGCCGCCCTCCTCCTAATATATATATATATATATATATATATATATATATATATATATATATATATATATATATATATATATATATATATATATATATGTATGTATATATATATATTTAGTATTATTATTACTAATTTTCCAGGCAATCTATAAGATGATTGTAATCTCTACGCAAGCTTTAAATCTGTAAGAGGCTTGGAGAATTATGTTACAATTTTTTGTTCCTTTCAAAAGCTTGGTGAATTAAAATACTTTTTGTTTTCAACAATTATTTTCTGCGTTTCAGTATTAAGGGTCTAAATAGTATTGAGGGCCTCCTATTTTAAAAATATTTCATGAGGCAAAGATAAAGGTTACAAGTTAAAATTCACAAAGACAGAGTTCGGTTCATTTTTTCGTTTACAAAAGTATTAGGACATAAACACGTTTTTTCTACGGAAAAAAATATTCAATGCCAGCAAAACATCTTTAAAGATTAACGCTAAGCCAGAATGCAGGTTGTTAATGCGTTATCTTGTTAATGCTTTTTTAATTAACATTCAAATGCAATTACATAAATTGTAACAATCCAATTCTTGCGTTTTGAAACGAAACTTATAATGAAAAAAAACAACAACAACAAAAAAAAAAAAATACATATTGAAATTCAAACAAATAGTTTAAAGTGGGCAAAGTAAAAATAATTGAACTGTGATCTACATGATGATGGCTTGCGCGAAAAAGTCAGTCTGCAGTGATTCAAAGCAAATGTAATATTTTGCACTTCCAATCGTTAGAGCAAGAATCTGAGAAACTGTCATGCCTAGTATTATGGGGTGATTCATGACATCTCAGATTTTTTCCGAAAAATTACCAAATGTTTATTATCTTATTGAAAGACCAAATCCAGAATGTTTTATTTTAAAGTTGAGTCGTTTAGTTTTTATGGATCCCTAAAGGTGAAGGAAGGTGCAGCATCAAAAATTAAGAGGATTTTCAAGACATGGAAGTTGCTGTGAGCCAAAACTCTTACCAGGAGCTGTTGAACTCCAATTTTCTTTTTGTATATGGAACACAGAAGGTTGAAACTTTACAAAATGAACGTTAAATTTGAGGTAAGTTGTTGCCGTAAGGTCAGCGAAGGCCCTCAAAACAAGGCATTTTTGACGTTTTTCAGCATTTTTGAGGTCCAAAAACAGTTTGTACATTTCAGTAACCACGGCAAAAGTAGTGTCGTTTGAAAGACCAGTGTAAGCGCTTTAAAATAATGTATAACAACCGAGGAAAGTTCAACGTGCTTTTAGTTGCGTTAGACCGAAGTATGAAAAATCATATTTTACCGATATTCAAACGGTCATAACTTCCTCTGCCAACAACATATTGAAATATTTTTTTTGCCAACGTCATACTCTATTCTTTGTCTTAACAGAACAGTTGAGTTCTTTGAGGTAGAAATGCTTAAAATTTTTTTACAAAAAATGCGCAGGCAAAAATACATCTTTTCCCTGAGGTTCTATTCTTCCTGATGAGCTCCAGAGGGACCTTCTCTGGCCTTCTCTGAGTTCAGGGAAGATCTTTAGAGTGTTTGATGTACTTCGTCGCTGCCGTAAGCTAAAAATTAAGAGCAAGAATCTGAGAAACTGTCACGCCTAGCATTATGAGGTGATTCATGACCTCTCAGATTTTCTCCCCAAAATTACCAAATGTTTATTATCTTATTGAAAGACCAAATCCAGAATGCTTTGTTCTAAAGTTGAGTTGTTTAGTTTTTATGGATCCCTAAAGGTGAAGGTGCGGCATCAAAAATTAAGCGGATTTTCAAGACATGGAAGTTGCTGTGAGCCAAAACTCTTACCAGGAATTGTTGAGCTCCAACTTTCTTTCTGTATATGGAATATAAAAGGTTGAAACTTTACAAAATTAATGTAAAATTTGTGGTAAGTTGTTGCCATAAGATCAGTGAAGGCCCTCAAAACAAGGCATTTTTGACGTTTTTCAGCATTTTTGAGGTCCAAAAACAATTTGTACATTTCAGTTGCCACGGCAAAAGTAGTGTCGTTTGAAAGACCAGTGTAAGCACTTTAAAATAATGTATAAATAACCGGGAAAGTTCAACGTGCTTTTAGTTGCGTTAGACCGAAGTATGAAAAATCATATTTTACCGATATTCAAACGGTCATAACTTCCTCTGCCAACAACATATTGAAATATTTTTTTTGCCAACGTCATACTCTATTCTTTGTCTTAACAGAACAGTTGAGTTCTTTGAGGTAGAAATGCTTAAATTTTTTTTACAAAAAATGCGCAGGCAAAAATACATCTTTTCCCTGAGGTTCTATTCTTCCTGATGAGCTCCAGAGGGACCTTCTCTGGCCTTCTCTGAGTTCAGGAAAGATCTTTAGAGTGTTTGATGTACTTCGTCGCTGCCGTAAGCTAAAAATTAAGAGCAAGAATCTGAGAAACTGTCACGCCTAGCATTATGAGGTGATTCATGACCTCTCAGATTTTCTCCCCAAAATTACCAAATGTTTATTATCTTATTGAAAGACCAAATCCAGAATGTTTTGTTCTAAAGTTGAGTTGTTTAGTTTTTATGGACCCCTAAAGGTGAAGGTGCGGCATCAAAAATTAAGCGGATTTTCAAGACATGCAAGTTACCGTGAGCCAAAACTCTTACCAGGAACTGTTTAACTCAAATTTTCTTTTTGTATATGGAATATAGAAGGTTCAAACTTTACAAAATGAATGTTAAATTTGTGGTAAGTTGTTGCCGTAAGGTCAGTGAAGGCCCTCAAAACAAGACATTTTTGACGTTTTTTTACGTTTTTGAGGTCCAAAAACAATTTGTACATTTCAGTTGCCACGGCAAAAGTAGTGTGGTTTGAAAGACCAGTGTAAGCACTTTAAAATAATGTATAAATAACCGGGGAAAGTTCAACGTGCTTTTAGTTGCGTAAGGACGAAATGTGAAAAATGTCATATTTTACCGATACTGACCTTACGGCAACAACTTACCACAAATTTAACATTCATTTTGTAAAGTTTCAACCTTCCATATTCCATACACAAAAAGAAAATTGGAGTTTAACAATTCTTGGTAAGAGTTTTGGCTCACAGCAACTTCCATGTCTTGAAAATCCGCTTAATTTTTGATGCCGCACCTTCACCTTTAGGAATTCATAAAAACTAAACAACTCAACTTTAGAACAAAACGTTCTGGATTTGGTCTTTCAATAAGATAATATACATTTGGTAATTTTTTGGAAAAAATCTGAGACGTCATGAATCACAGGCGTGACACTCTCTCAGATTCTTGCTCTTAAGCTGAGTACCGGAAGTCCGCTACATTGGATTCTCTGTGGTTTGGGCGATTTTGGTCAAGTCCGAAAATTTGGAATCATCGCTGTATCGGGGGGAAAAAAATAAATAAATAAAAACGATTGAAGTAAAATTTGCCGCCCCTGAAAATTTGCCGCCCTAGGCAGCTGCCTACTTTGCCTATTGGGAAATTTGGCCCTGCACGAAGGGATATCTGGCTTTCTTTCTAGATTTTCGTAGGAGTTCTGGTTTTGTTAGAGAAATGTTTGAATACCTCTTCATGAAACTCATGTGCCAGTCATCACCTGGTTTTCTATCTTTGAATAAAACGTACAACGCATTAGCCAAAGCAAAGTCTTGAATAAGGCTTTTCAACTCTTTTCCTTGTCACAAGGAAACCCCATACGAGCCCTAGCAATTAGATATTTTGCTAAAGTTAGCTCCACATCAGTTGCTATGTCCGCTGAGCGACCTACTCCCATCCTATCAATTTAGACTTTACCTTTAACTCTGTTACGCAACGAACACCCAGAGGGATGGCGTAGGGGTCCACTGCTTCTCTGTAGGTCATATTCCCATTTGTAATATCATTCACAGCCCTCAATAAGTCTTCCCTCGTGTATGGAGGAGGGGACTTCTTCTTCCCATAAGTGCTTGGCATTTGGACGTTCAAACGTACCGACAAGTTTATATCAAGCATTACAAAACGTCTGCTCAGTTAAATGGTCAAAATAACTATTTGTATATAACTACTAGGATATAACTATTAGGATATAACTACTATTAGGATATAACTACCTACTATACTAGGATATAACTATTTGGATATAAAATTTGACCTGAAGTGGAGAAAAACTACTTTTAAAAAAATATTCATAATTACCCCTACCTAGAAAAATACGGGATAATTATGAACACCTTCCTGCAGAGTGCTAAAAATAAAAGACAGTGAAACTCCAGTTGATTCCTGTTAAAGGCTTAATAACTGAAGGCAAATATAGTGAAAAACAATAACTTAGCACAATTTTATTAGTCCGAACAGGATGGAAATTGAAGACTGTGAAAAACTGACAATTTTTGTGAGAAGGGTTAGGATAACTAAGGAAATGGCGGGTACAGTGTTACCACATCAGTGAAAAAACATTCCTAACTTAATAATGAAGATGTGAACTTCCAGTTGCTACTGCCAGTAGCGTAGCTAAGGGGTCCAGTGCCCGTGGCAACTTAAGAAATCGCGCCCCTTCAGGGTCACGTCGATAAGAGGTTCTTGTGACCTCCCAAAACAATTCCTCATTCAGAAAATGTTTGTTGATTGATGCGTAAAAGATATAGACAATATTACAACTTCGATTTTCCTCTTTTTTCTTTTCAAAATATCTTTATAATGCTTTATGTTCCTTCTCATATGTCATTAGATGTTGTGTAATGCTGCTCGAATTTTAATGTCTGGAAAAATTAGAATTTCTTTCGGAAGATTCCGAATTTTCCCTTCCTAACAATTTTAGTTCGGGACGTTTCTGCCTCTCCCCATCATTTCACATAACATTGGCCCCTACATTGACTATAAGGTCTATAGTGGCTCTAATTTCACATAAAAGCAATAAAACCAATAAACTAAGCATTTTTTTTTCATGATATCTTTAATTTCAAATACAGTTTGTTTCAAAACCAGGGTTTGAAAAAAACAGTTTTTTTTTTTTTTTGAAAAAAAACCCAGTTCGCCTAGGTTTTGGTGAAATATCCGAGTTTTTTCTGGTTTTGGATGAAAACCCTGGGCTTTTTCTGGTTTTTTTTTCACATGGAAATTTTTTTAAAATCACTCATTCTCTACTAAAACCTTGTATACCCAACTACAGCTCGCTACTTTAACTTTTCATAAAGTCAGGGGAGCCCCGAAGAGAGGTCACTAAAGCCTCCGAGTTTTTATTCTTCAACATTTTTCTACTAAAAACATCTCGTATTTTTTTTTTTTACTCGGTCAAATTTTTCCCCCAGGCTGCTGCGCCCGTGGCAAGAGCCACTCCTGCCAACCCCTAGCTACGCCATTGGCTACTGCTATTTGGTTTCTTAATTGCTTACAGATTACAGAAGCGCTAATGTCGTTTGTTCTGAATTACCCCATTTTCACAATTACCCCGCTTGACCCTACGCGTTGGTGATTCAAAATCCGACAGTAAATATCGTATAATCGTTTATTTTTTAGAATGCACTCTTAGGTTAAACCGTTAGCCATCAGTAAATTTCAAAAGATTATGCTCTTCAAAACAAGCATAAGGATCGCATGAAATACATTTTATAAAAATATTTGAAAATAAAAAGAGAATAAATTAATTTGTTTTTCAGAATTTTGTACTTCTTTTACAAACATTTTATCAACAACAAAATATGGCAAAAAAGTAGATAAATATGAAACTTCGAACAAGCACATGCATATACGTATACGTTACAGTGAGTTTATAATTCGGCATAACGTTTATAAGCATGTATAAATGGAATTTCTTTAGTTACGTGATGTGCAAATGCATACATGGTCACTAGGGTGATTCAGAAATGTATGGAAAAAAATAAACTTTGTATTTTTGTGCGTCTTACCCTCTAATTTTGTGCCACTATATACACTGATTATTTGTGCAAAATTTTGGCAAAACATATTAATATTTAGAAGTCGCTCAAACGCCTTGAAATTTCGTGATATTGACAAAAACGTGATCGTAAATGATATCTGTAGAAAAAAGTAGCCTTTGTATTTTTATTCGTCTTACCGTCTTATTTAAGCCCTTTATATACACTGAATTATTCGCCCAAAACCAAAACTTTAGTAAACTATATTTACATTTAGGAGTACTTCAAATTTTGTGATAGTGGCACAAATGCGAACGTAAATAATAATAATACAGTAGCCCCTCGTTATATCGCTCATTCGGATATATCGCTCTTTTCTTTTGTCTCCCCCCCCCCCAAAAAAAAAAAAAAAACTTTTTGTTCGAAACCATTTTTGAGAAAATATGTAAGGTGCTCAGAAAAGGTCTCTTTCTCATTTATTTTGTCATCAATGAACAAAACGAAGGTTCTTCTATTCTTCTGAATTCGCTGAAAAGAAGCAGCAAATTCCTGTCACCCAAACTTGCATACTGCAGAGACAGTTTGGAAACTACTGGACACTTTTTTTGCATTGATACAATGAGGGAAAAGCATATGTTAGTAATGTGTAGTAGTAATCTGTAAACGTTATATTTTTTTGTTACTTTTGACTGAAAAAAAAAGCTAATGTTCGAATAAATGAATTTTTATGTATGTTCACGTATAATTTACTTGCATGCTGGATAGAAAACTATTTTTAATGACCTCGGTTATATCGCGCTTTTTTCTTGTCCCCCAAAAAGCGCGATATAACGAGGGGTTACTGTAATAAAGTTACTTTATTGTTTTTTTATGTCTCCGAAGAAAAAAAGCGTGCAATGACAAAATGAACTATATATCTGAAAAACCAATGAAATGCAGAAAAGTATGAAAACAAATCAAATACGGAAAAAATATAAAAAACAAATTTAAATACATTAAATACATAGTAATTCGCTCATTAATTCTTGCAATACTTTTTAAGGTTACGTTTTTACAACTTTGAAACCTTTTCTGTATTCCTGTACCACTTGAAGAAGACACTGTCTTTGTTCTTCGTCGTTAGTGAGTCTTAACAAATGCTTCAATAAGGACCATGCCACGCTCCGTATTGTCGTTTACAATCCTCAGTTTCTTTGGCAGTATAAAGCCTTGTTGGTAGCTATCTTAAAGATTCGAATGCTCAGGATCAAACAGTTGATATATTTTGAGTTTCTTCTTTACATGAATAAGGACGCTAAAAATATTCCAAATTATTTCTTAGTGCTTGCACAAAAAGGATTGCTGGGAACCCAGCTCTTAGATATTCTTTCCCATTAACGATAAGAATGTGAAAGAAATCACATTCATATGTTAAGAACCCCTTTTGTTTGTCCAACTGCAAGTTTGAACTGGTTGGGAAATATCCATAACTTGAAGCCATAAAGAATCTTTAACACAGATATAACACGAGGAACCACTCCTGGGACACGAAAACAAGAGAAGGTGTTCTGCTCAAGAAAATCGCACTAAGCTCTAGTATCTTCCTTGGACACTTCTTTTACATGGGTCATCAGAAGTTAACTTTGCGCAACTTCCATTACTAGTTGCACGTTGCTCTGAATGTGCTACCAACTTCTCAACCTCATCGTTCCTCACTCCAGGTTTAAAATTAGAATGTTTTATTCTGGACTATGATTGCTAAACCGTTTAAAAAGCAGTATTGTAGATCCAATTGCAGTGGATGGTTCCACGTAATTGCGTGAACATCGCATCTGACATTGCACGCAATCAAATACCCCAATTCTACCTATTTCTTGGTTTATCGGTTAAAATATCGAGAGACCAAGAGTAGAATAGATTTCGGTTGTAATACCACAGAAAACACAATGTCTAAAATATAATGGCGGAAAGCACAATATAAAAGTTGCTTCCCTAGTTTTTTTTCCCAAGTTCAAACATGCTCCAACTTAAGTACCGGCAATGCATGTCGTATTGAAACACATACCACGTCGAGCTCAGTAAGTTCCCATTTATCTAACTGGTTATCGTATAGCAGCATTTTCCGTAGCAATTCCAATACCTGACTAACTTACTAGAACCCAGAAGTAAATCATCAATGCTTGTGGTCCTGATACTAATACTGGTATGCAGGGCCGTCGCGACCGGGGGGGGGGGGGTGAGAGGGGTGTCTCACCCTCCCAGCGATTTTTTCCAGTCGGCAAAATCAGTTTGATTCGGAATTTTTAATGTTTCAGATTTTCAAAACCTTTTTTTAATCAAAAAAAATGCTCAATCACACATGTACAGTTACACGACCGTTTGGAATTATTTTACCGACTGTTCCCTTTAACGTATCATCTCCTGGGAATTTTGACCGAGTAGGCTCATGTATTACGGCGACGTCAATCGTTAGATTCACTAGAATCAGCATTTTTCCTTTTTCAAATTCAGGATTCACGAAATGCTTCATTTCCCCTCTTTTTTATATAGTACACATGTACACAGGTTTATAATTTGTCAGAATACCATGTTTGGTAATAATGCTTCATGTTAATTCTGTTGATTTCATATCTCAGACACAGAACTTTTTCAACTGCTCACCAAATGCTTATTTTGCCGACTGCTCAATTTGCCGACATAATAAGTGTTCACTCAGTGAATTCGGCTCTAAAGTCGGCATTTTTGCTTTGATTCTGAATTCAAAATTTTTAGAGTTAAGTAATAAGTAGCTTTTTTTGAGAGCCATGTTTACATTTTCACTTTTTATAAAAAAGGAAAAAATAAAAACATGTACCGTTTGATCGTAGACAACTGTTCAGTTCATTTGAAAGAAAATAAATCATGTCAGCGACTTCTTCTTTTACTGCAATCTTAACTTGCCGGTAGTTACTTCAACAAAGTCTCATTTTGCCAACATTATACCGAGGGATGCGCCGAACTCAAATTTATGTGATGGAAGGATATCATGTCATTTTGCCGAATGGTAAAATACGTGTCGGCAGTTCTCAAGGGCAGATCCATATTCTAGTTGAGGAGTGGATTGTTATATCTTATAGAAAAGAGGGATCAAAGTGCCATTTTGGGGCAAAAATGTGGGATATTTGGCAATTTTTTTCGAAATATAAGTCCTAAAAGTGCAGTTTTAGGCTATATTTGATTGTTTAAAGACCGACCAAAGGGAGGCCAAAATTACCTATTTAGGCCTGTAATTTTGGAAATTTTTCTAGTGAGAACAGGCTCTATTTGTTTCACGGACACCCAGGGCTCATTACCTGTGCAGGAAATATGTTCTTCCGTAGCATCTTTTATATATATATATATATTTTTAATCTATGCCAAAGCATGCATAAGCTTTTTATAGGAGTATAATAAATTAACTCTCAGATCGCAATTTCCTAAATATCTTACATTGAAGTTGAACAAAAATGAAAATAAGAAAGTAAAGATCGTCGAAAGTAATCGAATGGTGACAACGGACGCTTCGCTTCTGCTCTGCTTTTTGTCTGGTCAGTAAAAGTGAATCTTTTTCGCTCGCGTCCATGGAAGCGTCCCGGGGCCTAGAGATTTCGGTGCTGTCGCTTGAGGCCCTTTTTCCTCTTCCTTTTGGCGCGAAAAGAGACAAAAGCATCGCGTAAAGAAAGAAAGAAAAGAGGAATCGGCTAGGACAACTTGCTTTTTTGCTTATCCGCTTTCCGGATTACCCTTCAAAAAATGCATACTTCACTTTCATCAAACCAAAGAAGAAAGAAAAACAAGTCAGGGAGCGTCAAGGATTTAGATTTTTGAGGTATGTTTTAAAATAAGACACCTGATGATAATTGATTGATTTCTTTAGATTGCAGAATTTGTAGGTGTTTGGATATTTAATGAGTACTAAATAGATTGAACTTTGTCCAACTAAAATTGACTTGTTGTTTGTGTTTGATGGAAATAATTTTAGAAACATTTTTTTACGTAGTAATTGTAAATATTTTTATGAAATATGTTTTCATTTAAATTAGAGATGAGATGATGAGCTACTTATACGTTTAGTAGAAAATTATTTATTGTGCTTAGCTACAGTTTAAGGCTAAGATATAGCAGCCTTGTGTAGAATGTGATCAGCCTCTTTAAGCCGCTGCTATGCTATGGAAAAATAAAAAAATAAATAAGTAAAACTTCCTATTCAGTAATTAACAGTAATTTTCGTCAAATGAATGCGTAAATAAACGAAAAAAAAATGAATTGTTAATGGAAAATAAACGATTGTATGAAAAAGTGAATCAACTAATGTATGAGAAAATAAATAAGTGAATAAATTAATATATGGAAAAATAAATAAGTGAATAAAATAGAGAATGAATAAGAAAATAAATGAATGGATGCGTAAACAAGCGAGTAATTAAGTATAAGAATGTAAATGAATTAATACATGAGAAACTACTTTCGTGATTCCATAAATGAATGCCTAATAAAATGAAATTAACTACTATTTCAGTTTGTCTCATCCACTTTGCCCGACGTGCACTTTACACATTGCATCAAACACTTAAAATCAAAACATTTTAAACATGAACTAAATTAGTACTGCACTGGACATTAGGAGACCTCAACTAGTACTCAAAATTATAATTACAAGAATTTTATCATTTTATAATAACGAAAAATGTTTTTGAAAAACCACGAATATTACAAAAGGTGTATCTAATTTCGAAAATAACTTGCATAATTTTTTTCGTTAATCTTTAGAACTACTTATTTCTTGTTAGGAATCAACTATTTGTTCAGGAACTCAGTTAAAAGATTGCTTGATAAGTGGCGCTGCAAACTGAAAATATTTTATCATTTCACTTTGCCCCTTCCCCTGGTATTTATTTGTGCCTCAAAAGGGTCTTTTTATGAAATTTTTAATTTTATATTTTCTTCCGATAACAAAGGGTTGAGATAGCTAAGAAACTTAAATAATTCTTCTTCAATAAGTTTTATTTCTGCCGTGTTGGAAATGTACAAAAGTCAGATGTATTCTAACTATTTTGCTGTTTAATTCTGTAATAAAAAAAATACAGGAAATTGAAATTAAAAACTCGTGTCAGATTCAGGGCATGAGCGGAGTTACAATTTTACATTTAGGGGACTAAGCACCCAGAAAAGCAAAAGTAAAAAAAAAGTTCCAAAAATAATATTTTTTAATACTTTTCTGAAACAATTTTTTTTGAATTTGTTCAAGGAAGCCCTCACTCAGCTAATATTAATAAAGCAGATTTTCTAGTATTCTCCAATATGATCAGGGTTATTTCGGAATATTTTTAAAACAGAAGTCTTAAAAAACGCTGTTTAGCCAATCTTCAATTGTGTAGGAAGTGCTGAGAGAGATCCAAGGATTTCCACAGGCCCACAGAGAAATTTCCAAATTGGCAACAGAAATGCAAATTTAGGCATTTTTGTGTAATGTTAGCCAAATTGGTGCTGACCAAATCGATTGCCAAGTAAATTACGCCACTACGACTAGCATAAGAAATCCTGTATGACGGATTAGCAAGCCAAAAAAATGGTGATCTAGAAACCTGGAAAACTGCCAGTTTGAAAGAGGAACTGCTTGCAATTTGAGGTCCAAAAAGGAAACATATAGCAATTTGTCATAGCTAATAAAAAAAAATAATAATAATACGTACACACACACACACACACACACACACACACACACACACACACACACACACACACACACACATCCGGAAGAGAGCAACCACCTCCTCCCCTAAAGCGTCAGCATATAGCCCGAAATTGCGTTTTAAGACCATGGGTCTGTCCAGAATTTTTCACAGGGTCCGTTTTTTGTGAAAAACTAAATAATTTTGTGAAAAATCAAATAATTTTGAGAAAATCATACAATTTTGAAATAAAAAAAAATGCAAAAAAATTTTTTTGAATTTAATAAAAACTAAAAATAAATTTCATTTATTTTCCTCTTAAAAAAAGCGTATTAAACATAAAAAATGCAAAAAATCCGACTCCTGTAGCGGATGCAAAGAGATTGCAGTTTTCAAAGTGATGGTATCAAACGGAATATAAATGAATTTATTTTGGTTATATTTTTTTACAATTGCATTTTAAAGGTCTATTGAAAACATATTATAAATGACTGTTAATACAGTAAATGTAAAAATAAAATAAAACGATCCATTCAGCGTTTAGCATTTAGACTCATAAAAGAACAGTTAATTTTGCTTTAAAAAATTTAAAATAATGATTCGAACAAAAAATAAAGCGATTTTTCATTTATTTGCCTCCTAATAAAGAGTAATTAGCTTAAAAAATAAGTAAATTCGATTTTCATATCGGATGTAGAGATTGCATTTTTCAAAATAAAAGCATTAAAATTATAAAAACTGTAAATAAAATAATTTATTAAAGTCGAATAATACTAGAATTACTTTTCATTAGATCTGTAAGATGAATGTTATTAATGATAACCGAAATATTCGCCGAAAATTCGGAGGAAAAAAATAAAAAGTAGGAAAAAAGTAGGGAGTTGTAGCAAAACGAACAAAACCGAGCTTCCAATTTTTACAGATGAATAAATACATTGATTCCTGTACATAACCGAAACGCCACACCTGTAAGCATAAAAAAAAAAAAAAAAATCCAGATAATTTCCTGCCAAAATAAGGTCAAAACGTCGCACCAAAGACCTATTGCTTCTCCAACCCCAGCTGTTAGCAGTTCTAAATTCATTCCGCTGATAATTGCTATTATTATTATTTCCTTTTCGTTTAAGTCAAAAGCTGGGAGAAAAATCCTTACTCTGCATTTCCATGGAAATCTATAACAGCAACATCGCAGCAAGCCACTTTGATTTGGTAAAAAAACAAGCAAAACAACTACCTTTTTTAAGTAGTTAATTTCTTTATAAGAAACCAACAAAGAGTGCTACATTTTACATTAAAGATTTATCGCTTGCCGGAGTAAGGCAGGCAGGAAGTGCCGACTTTTTTTTTCCGCAAAATTGGCGGATAAGCGATTCCCTTCTTTAACTTACAGAAAAGGATCAAAAGTTGTGGGCTTTTACGCAGAAATATGCTATGCCTTATTTTGAGTTCATATTTGCTTTTTGAATGAATAATGTGTGAAATGTCCGTTTTGTTTGATCAGCATTTTGTGAAGGGTCCGTTTTGCTCGATCGTATTTTTGTGAAGGGTCCGTTAACGAACCCGAATTTCCTCTGGCCAGACCCCTGAAGACGTCAATATCAAAAACATTTTTCATGTACAATCAAAAATGCGTTTAAAGAGCTTCTATTTCGAAACTTTGTCGACGAGCATCCACAAATCAAACAAGTTCTTAATGCTCCTTCCTTACAGAAATAACTTGAAATTGCGTCTTAACAAAAAGAGCTTTTTATTTTAACGTCTAAAATGACGCCCGACAACTCTGCACACTCTTAAAAGCCAGGGTGTGCAAGCGAAGTTATATAATATATTTTTTAGAAAATTTCAGAGCAATATGGTTGATGAACCAGTGTTAATGTCGTGAAATTGATGTGCATTCATAATGCATCATGACTTTTTTTTTAATGTTACATTTTTTTTCTGAAAATTAACACCCTCAATTTATTTGATTTATGGAGCCCATTGGTTTGAAAATCACCGATCAAAATTCACTCATATAAGTCGGCAAAACGCTGGGAGTCAGTCGGCAAATTTAATCTCAACACCCCCCAACCGAACTTGCTTCGCGACGGCCCTGCTGGTATGAAACCCGCCGATCATCCTTCATTTTACCAATATATTTTGCATAAGTGTTTCGTTCCAGTGAACTATCAAAGGAAGTCCTAGATTTAAACGACTTTTGCAAGTTAACGGCTAATTCAGAGCGAATAGTTTGCATTTACCGTTTTATGGACGTTGTCAAATCCCCCCCATTTTGACCCATACTTTGTACTGTAGCAGCTACTGTCAAAGTGACTTTCTGTCACTTATACTGGGCCCTGTCTAGAGTGGATGCTAGGTGTTTTAGCCAAATAAACTCATACACCTCAAACAACTGAAAAGAAAACAGAAACCACAGCCAGAGCTTGCAGTTGCATTTTCTACCCAAACTTCAGGTAAGAGATAATGCAGCTTTTTAGCGGGTGGGGGGGGGGGGGGGAAATCGTTACAACTCACTTTGAGCTATTATTTTATTGACTAATTACTTAGTAGAGTAAACTAACGTTTTAAGTTATTCCATTTTATATGAAGAATAATATTATTTCGGGTAATGATGCTATATACTCCAACTCTCGAAATTGCTAATTTTCAACAGAATTCGATTGCGTTGAGCGACCTCTAAATATTATTCAATTGAGCTAAAATTTTACATACATCACATTCATGAATAGTGTAAAAAAACTGTAGGGTAAGACGAGAGAAATTCAAAAAAAAAAATTTTTTTTTTTTGAATCACCCTAATGGTCACCTAATAAAATGTATGACACAAATAAATGAATACTCTCAATAAAAACAAAAAAATATATATACTAAAATCACGAAATACAATCATGTTTACGAAGTGGTACAATTTAGCATAATGTACAATGAAGTGGTATGCGGGCTAAAAAAGGTTGAGAAACGATGCACTCTAGTTTAAAGCTAAAACTTTCAGATGGGGTACAGTGGGATAACGTCTTTGGTATCTTAAGACTCCCCACTAGGGTGTCAAAAAAAATAAATAAATAAATAAATAAATAAAAGTCGGACTTTTTTGTCGCATACCCTTTTATATATTTCCTCTTACATTAAAACAATTATAGAAACAATTTCATGTCATTTGAACAACAACAACCTGTGCCGACTTGCGCATGAAAGTTCAAACGAGCACTTGTTCACTAGGTCGAATAAAAAAATAACTTTGGTGGAAATTCGAAATTTCAAATTGGTAAAACTTTTCCTCTAAAATCCCACACGTACCACAAAAACCGTTTATTCGAGCAAAAAAATATTTAGGTACCCCACGATAGGCTTAAAATTTGTAATTTTCTTCAAAAAATTTATTTTTTTTTCTATATATTTTTCAAAAATGAAAGATAAATATTTAAAAAATATTAAGCTGAAAAATATAAAGTAGTGCAATTAACGTTAAATAGTTTTTGAAAGTGTGCTTTCTAATGATTTTGGAACTTGATATATTCTTTTCATTTATCTATATTTCAAAAATAAACAAATAGAAAAAGATTCAATTTTTTGAAAAAAAAATAATTTTGGGCCTTGTGCTGGAGACCTAATTATTTTTTCTCAAATTTTAATAAATGTTCTTTTTTGTACATCAAAAAATAATTGCAAAATATGTTTAATGCAATTTCAAAAACTGATAATCGTCACAATATTGTCTGATAGTAAACTAGCACTTGTGTACTGAGCCGAATATTTTTTTTTTCTGGGGAAATTCCGAAAGTACAATGTTGCCCCTATAACCTTACATGTATCACAAGAACATTTGTCGAAATTTAAAAAATATATACGTATCCAATTCGAGACTTAACATTTGTAATTTCTTCAGAAAAAGTGATTTTTTCTATTTATTTTTTAGAAAGTACAGATAAATTCAAAAAAAAAAAAAAAAACATCAAGTTCAAAAATTACACTGGTCGACAGTGGTTCACTAACAACAACCAAATTATTATTTTTATTACGTATTCATATAGTTATTTAAATACCTGCAAGTAAAAAAGTCCCACCACGTCTCAATTTTCCGTAATAAAAAAAAATAATTTTTTACTATTTTTTATGATTTTCGCACCAAATGCCTATTTTTGGAGGGAAAAGGAGCAAAATATTAACTCCTAAATTTTTTTGGAGGTGAAGGGAGACTCAAAGTCCGAAATCATGACCACCGATAACAAAAAGGGGGGACGAGGGGAGTGTATCCCCTCAAAATATGCAAAAAATCATGAAAAAGTATCTTTTTATTCTGGTTTCTTTAATATGACGTTTTAAAATTTTTTTCTGGTGTAAAATCAGAGTATAAGACCCCTCCTATTATTCCTATGCCCAAAAAAATTTTCGCGCTGTAAAATAAAATTAAAAAAAAAAAAAAAAAAAACCGATCTTATGACTGACGCACGCTAAATACGAGCTAAAGTATGTACAGCACTGCATCCGGGGGGGGGGGGGCTTTCGGCAAAAAGTGGAGAGTGATGGAGAGGAAAGGGGCCATATTTGGATTTTGGAGATAATTTTACATAAGAACCAGCCAGAATACGCCGTCTTTCTGAAGACCTGCGATGTGTCTCGTATTTAGCGTGCGACATTCATAAAATCGGTTTTAATTTTTTTAAAATTTTTTTTTACAGCACGAAAATTTTTCGGACGTAGGAATCATAGGAGGGGGTCTTATCCTCTGATTTTACATCGAAATTTTTGTTAAAACGTCATTTAAAAAAAAACAAGAATGAAAATATCATTTTTGGTGATTTTTTGCTCATTTTGAGGGGGTACACCCCCCTAGAACCCCTTCTTTGCTATTAGTGGTCATGATTTTGAACTTTGAGTCTCTCTTGAAACTTCAAAAAAAGTTAGGAGTTAATATTATGATCCTTTCCTCTTGAAAAAAGGTGTGTTTGATATGTTTTTCCAGTTATGTTCAGTACTTTTTAGAAATTCATAACAAAAAAACTGTACGTGCTACAGCTTTTTTACTATTATTTTTGAATTCTACACTGCAAAATTAGTCCAAAACAGTTAATTTAATCTTTGTTAGGGAAAAAAAGTGAAAATTTGTCGACTAGTGTTATTAACCAGCACTTTCAAATCAACTATTGTAGATAAATAATAAAAGAATGATTAATTTTTAATGACATCTAAATGATACTGTCGCTTCCAAGAAATATTATTCGATTAAGCGGGGTATTTGTTTAAGCGGGGATCTTTAACATTGCATCTATGGCACGGTTCCAGAATATTTTATTCGTATAAGCGGGGTATTCGTTTATCCGTTACCCGATTAAGCGGGGCCGACAGTATTTGAAAACGTCTATACTTTTGAATATTATGGTGAGAGACTTACATATTGTACGAGAGTCAAAATTTCTATTAAACGCTATTTATAATTTATTATAATATACTATTCATTTTTTTTTTTTTCAAAATTTTGAAGAAAACAAATCAATTTTTTGGAAAAAAAAACACCATGCATTTTAGAATGTTAGAAAAAGTTTTGTTCAATTGGCCTAGTGCTGGCTCGCAGATTTAGACGGAAGCTGTTGTTCAAATTACATGAAACGTTTATTACATTTATTTTAATGTAAAAGAGAAAATAAGAAGGTATGTGACAAAAAAAATTCGACTTTCCTTTTTTTTTGACACCTTTTCCCGCACAGTAATCAAAAATATGGATTTTTTTCAAGTTTAAGTTAAATTTTTGTTTTTAAATATACAGTGGCCGCCGCTTATATGAATCACATTTGTTCTAAACAATTTTAATTCAGTAAAGCGGTTCATTCAATAAAGCTGAAAATATAATACAGTCAAACCTGTCTATCTCGAATTTCACGGGACAGAAGAAAAATTCGAGACACGGAGGTTTTGAGATACAGAGGTTGTGCTAAAATTTACAAAAACAAGCAATTGGAACGAAGTCAGATACTTAATAGATTGTTTTGCATTGATATTGTTGAATATTTTACTTTACGACATGTTGTGAGCCCACGTTTTACTAATTGTGATGACTATATCGGTAGCAAGTTAATGCATATACCTTGAAGTACGAACATAGCCTTTGAATGATTGTGCAGAAGATGAGTTTTGTCTCCAAGTTATACCATTGATAAAGGTAGCTGGAGATGAAATGAAAAAAGAAAGTCAAAATTCGAGATATAGAGGTTTTCGGGAAAAATCATTCGAGATAAACATGGGAAAAAACATTAAATTTATGCTGTAAAGGAAGGGAAATTGAAAAATTTCGACATAGAGAGGTTTTCGAGACAAGCAGGTTCGAGCTAAACAGGTTTGACTTTAAAGCTGGATACTGTTCTTTTTTTGATGATTTAATTCTTTAAAGCGGATGATTCAACTAATCACTGATTCAATTAACCGGCTTCCACCGCTTCATTCTTTTATTATTCATCTGCAATAGTTGATTTGAAAGTGTTGCATAATGATTTTTGAACTTGAAAATTTCTTTCTTTTTTTTGAGTTTATCTTTATTTTTTACAAAAATAGAGAAAACTAGCTGTCGTGGCCGTCACGAAACTTTCTTCTATATCTATCTTATGAATTCCGGTTACAAAATAAAATACGTACTCGCCCGAGTAATTGGAGACAGCTACAATTTCCCAATTATCGTAATAACCCTGCAAATTCAGAATCAACGAGCGAAATTGGAAATCATTGCAAAAGCCTTGTTTAGATAAATTGCAAACATTTTATTTGTTAGTAAAAAGAAATTGGCAACAGTTAAAAATTTCAAATCATTGAAAGTTTTCAGCTGTTTTGATAATTAAATAGCGTGAAAGCGATTTTTTAATGAATTAATTTTTCGCATTGTTGACTAAGCGCAAAGATCACCCCATCCTCCCCCTGAAGAGATTGGCGACAAAATTTAATTGATGCTTGCTTCCATATTGAGTTAGTGTTATTCCAAATTTCCTTCAAATCGCAGCAATATTTCCCGAGATACAGTAGGTGCAATGACAAAATAAGCACTTTTGATTGCTCCACCCCCCTTTGAGATATTGACACACAAATTGAATCAGCACCTGTACTCAATAGGGTCTACCTATGGACCAATTTTCGTTTGATTCCGCCGGTTACTTCCTGAGATATAGCAGTCACCCCCGCGCAGAACACGTGCGATTGCTCCACCCCCCTTGGAGATATTGACAAACAAATTGAATCAGCACCTGTACTCAGTAGGGTCTACATATGGACCAATTTTCGTTTGATTCCGCCGGTTACTTCCTGAGATATAGCACTCACTCCCGCGCAGAACACGTGCGATTGCTCCACCCCCCTTGGAGGAATTCGCTAAACAAAGTCAGGTGCACCAGTTCACATGGTGGTACATATGTGCAAAAATTTTTGTTCGATTTCATGCAGTAGTTTTTGCTCTAGCGCGGCCACAAAAACTGGTCACACACATACAGACTCACACACAGACAGACACACACACACACACACACACACAGACAGACATTTTCCAAAAATGGTCGAAATGGACTCAGCGCACCTCAAAACGTGCAAATCCGTCAAAATTCGACATTCGAAAATTTTCACGAAACCAATACTTTCTTCTATATATTAGATATAGAAGAAAGTAAAAAGCATTTTTATGAAGAAATTATAACTGTTAAGCCTCATACTGGATTGGATACCTAAATACTTTTTACTTTCTTCTATATCTATTATATAGAAGAAAGTATTGGTTTCGTGAAAATTTTCGAATGTCGAATTTTGACGGATTTGCACGTTTTGAGGTGCGCTGAGTCCATTTTGACCATTTTTGGAAAATGTCTGTCTGTGTGTGTGTGTGTCTGTGTGTGTGTGAGTCTGTATGTGTGTGACCAGTTTTTGTGGCCGCGCTAGAGCAAAAACTACTGCATGAAATCGAACAAAAATTTTTTCACATATGTACCACCATGTGAACTGGTGCACCTGACTTTGTTTAGCGAATTCCTCCAAGGGGGTGGAGCAATCGCACGTGTTCTGCGCGTGGGTGATTGCTATATCTCAGGAAGTAACCGGCGGAATCAAACGAAAATTGGTCCATAGGTAGACCCTACCGAGTACAGGTGCTGATTCAATTTGCGTGTCAATATCTCGAAGGGGGGTGGAGCAATCGCACGTGTTCTGCGCGGGGGTGATTGCTATATCTCAGGAAGTAACAAGCGGAATCAAACGAAAATTGGTCCATAGGTAGACCCTATAGAGTACAGGTGCTGATTCAATTTGTGTGTCAGTATCTTGAAGGGGGTGGAGAAATCGCACGTGTTCTGCGCGGGGGTGATTGCTATATCTCAGGAAGTAACAGGCGGAATCAAACGAAAATTGGTCCATAGGTAGACCCTATTGAGTACAGTCGCTGATTCAATTTGTGTGTCAATATCTCAAAGGGGGTGGAGCAATCAAAAGTGCTTATTTTGTCATTGCACCTACTGTATCTCGAGAAATATTGCTGAGATTTGAATGAAATTTGGAATAACACTAACCCAATAAGGAAGCAAGCATCGATTAAATTTTGGCGCCAATCGCCCCAGGGGGAGGGTGGGGTGATTTTTGCGTTTAGTCAACAATGCGAAAAATCAATTCATTAAAAAATCGCTTTCACGCTATTTAATTATCAAAACAGCTGAAAACTTTCAATGATTTGAAATTTTTAACTGTTGCCAATTTCTTTTTACTAACAAATAAAATGTTTGCAATTAATCTAAACAAGGCTTTTGCAATGATTTCCAATTTCGCTCGTTGATTCTGAATTTGCAGGGTTATTACGATAATTGGGAAATTGGAGCTGTTTCCAATTATTCGGGCGAGTACGTATTTTATTTTGTAACTGGAATTCATAAAATAGATATAGAAGAAAGTTTCGTGACGGCCACGACAGCTAGTTAAAATTTCGATAAATGTTCTTGTGGTACATGCGGGATAAAAGGGGCAACGTTGTATCAACTTGAAATTTCGAATTTCCCCCAAAATAATTTTTCGATTTGACCTAGTGAACAAGTGCTAGTTTGCACTTTCAGGCGCAGGTCGGCACGAGTTGTCGTTTTCAAATTGCATGAAACTTTTTTCGCAATTGTTTTGATGTAAAAGGAAAAAAATAAGAGAGTATACGACAAAAATTACGACTTTTTGGGGGGAGGGGGGACACACACACACACACACACCATCATTTCATCTTTGTCCTTAGTTTTTGCACATCAAGTTGCTGTTGAATAGCTGTAAATAATCCTCAACTTGTTTCTATACTTGCTCCTCAGGTAAGTCAAACTTGAAAGTTTATTTCCTCTGCTCAAGTAAGTTTACAGAAGCACTTAAAAAGGGAGAGATCCTACTTGGGAACGTATAAGGGCCTTAGAGAAAACAAAAGCTTTGATTAACATAGTTTCGTGGGTCCTGAAGTGCTGTGAACTGTTTTCAAAACCCATAATGAGTCAGTTCCTTGTCTACTACATGTTGATGTATAACAATTATTACTTGTTTAGTAATGAAGAGATGAAGTTTCAAAGTCACACTCTCTTCAAAATTGCGAAGTAAGCACAAGAACAAACATTCAAACACTGCTCATAAGGGACGGATTTGGCTGAGCAATGGCGATCCCACAAGTTGTTCACGAAGAAGTTAATTGGTTAAGACGTTTACCGATAGTATAAGAAACGCATTTGGGAAAATAAGCCGGGGTGTTCTACTTCTACTTATTGGGAAGGATCCAACATTGGTGCACTGCTGTACAAAATTAAATTGATAATACTGGAGTTGGACTGACAAAAGTTGAGTAATATCTTGCGCAGGGTTGCCAGAGACGTCCTGGATTTCAAGGGACAGTCCCGTTTTTCGAAAAATTGTCCCGCGTCCCGGGGAACCTTGATACGGGACAGCTGAAGTCCCGTATTCTAAGCTAGGGATATTACAAAACGAAACATTATTTTCAGAAAAAATAAAGTAAAACAAAAAATGAAATAGTTTTAAGAAAATTTATTAAACCACTAGCAGTACCCGCACGGTGATGCCCGTGCATTAAATGGAAGTCAACTGAATAACTTTAAATTCACTCCAACTCTCTTAGTCCGGCGGCATAGCGAAAGGATTATTCATTTTGAGGTAAAAGCAAAATTTTTTGTTAATTATGTTTTTGGGTCAATAAGGGTCATTTTAAGCCACGGAGGCATTCGCTAAGTTACTTGGATCATATTTTATAGCGTCTCAAACTTATTTTACGCGCGCATAGGACTTACAGTCCAGTCATATTAGACATTAAATTCGCACATCATGTTGTAGCTCTAATTTTTTAATATGTTGTTTGGGTCACCTAGGGTAGTGTAAATCTAAGTTTGCAGTTTTCTAAAACTTGTGCTCGCCGCGTAACTCGCGAAAAACTACGAAATTTTCCGACTTTTTTCAGTTTTCCCCTTCTAACTCCTAAACTATGCAACTTTTGAATAAACATGTGACTACCCATTTTAAAGAACACTAAATTTCGAAGAATTTAAGCTCACGTGGTGCTCTGTGAGCCGAATAGTTTAGGAGATATCGTATTTCAAAAAAGGTCATTTTTTGCGAAAAACGCAAAAAAAAAACATGCTTTAATCACATTTCGGACCAAATATCGACATAAATTCCTATTCTACAAGCAAAAATTGTACATTAAGTTACAGTACATTTAATTGGCTTTCATTTAAGGCAAAATTGAAGTCTGTAAGTTGAATAGTTCTTTTATAATCTCGAAACAACAAATATTTGATTTTGCGAAAAACCTCGAAATTTTCCGACTTTTCAGTGTTTCCTTTGTAACTCTAACTTTATGCAACTTATGAAAATACATGTGGCTACCTATTTTAAAGAACACTAAATTTCGCAGAATTTAAGCTCACGTGGTGCTCTGTTTATCCTCTCTCCGAATAGTTTAGGAAATATCGTTATTCGAAAATGTGTCATTTTTTGCAAAAAATGAAAAAAAAATACGCTTTAATCATATTTCGGACCGAATAGCAACAGAAATTTCTACTCTACAAGTAAAAAATGGACATTGAGTTGCAGTACATTTAATTGGCTTTCATTTAAGGCAAAATTGAAGTCTGTAAGTTGGATAGTTCTTTTATAATCGCGAAGCAATAAATATTTGTTTTTGCGAAAAACTGCTAAATTTTCCGACTTTTTTCAGTGTTTCCTTTGGTACTCTAACTTTATGCAGATTATGAAAATACATGTGCATACCCATTTTAAAGAACACTAAATTTGCAACAGTTTTAGTTCTAGTATCGCTCTGTAAGACGAATAGTGTCGGATATATCATACTTTGAAAATAGGTCATTTTTTGCGAAATTTAAAAAAAAAATGCTTCAATCGTATTTAGGACCAGATATCAACATAAATTCCAACTCTACAAGTGAAAAATGGACGTTGAGTTACAGTAAACTTAATTGACTTTCATTTAAGGCAAAATACAAATCTGTAAGTTCAATAGTCCTTATACAATCGCAAAAAAAACAATCATTTGCTCTTGCGAAAAACTGCAAAATTTTCCGAATTTTTTCGGTGTTTCCTTTATAACTCCTAAACTACGCAACTTTTGATGGTACATGTGCTTACCCAATTTAAAAAACATTAAATTTGCAACAATTTAAGCTCTAGTGACGCTCTTTAAGACTAATAGTATAGGAGTTATGAATGAAACACTGAAAGAAGTCGAACATTTAGCAGTTTTTCGCGAAAACAAAGTGACGATATTGAAAGTACTTTTGAACTTAGACTTCTTAACTTTTCTGAAAACAGAATTAAAATTTAAAATGTTTTAATTTGTTAACAATCTGGTGTTTTCATTACAAAAGCAGGATTTGAACATTTTGAGGGTTCATCTCAGCGGGTCTCGTCATTTTCACAACCCCCATTTTTGCACAAAGAAGTGCAAGGGAGACCAGCTTTTCCACAACCGCATCGAGATGTACGACACTTCGTCCTGCCGGCACACGAGATTATTTCCTGACAGGCTACGGAAGCAGGGGGAATCGAAGTCCATTTAACCTGAAAATAATTAGATTTTAGTTGCATTACTACAATAAAACGTCTAAGTTAACGTAAAGTTATAATAAAAGAAAAGAAGGTAGGAATACCTTCCAAGTCACAGGAGATTCGCTAAATTTTATCCAGCCATACTCTTGAGGGTTAGGCAGCACAGGAGTTACCTGCAGACTCTTCTTCCATACATGCCCAGCTCGAAATGACGTTCGAAGAGCATGCTGTATTAGTGCGTTCTGAGTTGGGGGAATATTTTCGATTTCCCTTCCTTTACAGAAGAATCAAGTTTTCCGCACGGCGTTGACGGTATCATCTTCACTGCATCTATCATATAATACTACGACTTACTTTTCCAGCCCAGGAACCATACACAGTACTTCTGCTGGAGTAAGGGGTTGCGAAAGAGATTTAAATACTTCTTTAATCGCAGGTAAAGATTGCCATGCTGACCAAGCTGATCGTTTTCCTTTGTTTCTAAAAGACGAAGTTATGTCACAACCTGTAAAAGCGTGGAACACTTCAAGTCCTGAACACTTTTCTGGACCAAGTCGTTTAGCTATGTTGCAGATATCAAAGATTCGGTACGATTTTCCTGTACCTAACTGGCACTTCCCACAGCTGATCACCAGGGCTGCGGAGTCGGAGTCGGAGTCGGAGTCGAAGAGTCGGAGTCGGACGGATTTTGGACCAAAGGAGTCGGAGTCGGAGTCGCTGAAAAACATGTCGACTCCGACTCCGACTCCGACCACCCCCGATTTGGATGAAATTTTATGGAGGTGAAAACATATCTTTGAAACTAACATATACAAATTTTCAGCTTCCAATATATCCAAGTCCTAAGCATCTAGGATCATTAAAAAGATCTTCAAAATGGCGGGTCTGCTTTGTGAAACGAATTGCTATGTTTGGGCTTAAGCAAGTGAATAAAAAATGTTAAAATAAAGTTTGGCCATTTAACAATAAAAGGATTCGTTTTGTACGGAGTCAAATGACAAGAGCAGCACTTGACTTTTGCTCTGGAGAAAATGCACTTTTTGGGAGGTCATAGTGACCTCCTAGAATTGAGGTAAATGTGGTGAAATTACCTACGAGAATTCTTGAGAAAATTGAACTTTTTGTGAGGTCACAATGACCTCCCATGACCTCCAACTGGGATACCCCTGCCTGCTACCCGCCCCCCGCCTAAACTGAGTCCTTTCTACGACCATGAATAAAAATGAAACTCTTAAAAATGGACTTAATATTTCAACCTTTGTTAAGGGTTTTCCCTCTTCACATTTGGGAAAAAAAATAAATAAGAAAAAAAAAAGCAGGAGTCGGGAGTCGGAGTCGGAGTCGGGAGTCGGAGTCGAAAGTTTTAAAATGCCGGAGTCGGAGTCGGAGTCGACAATTTTTCCTCCGACTCCGCAGCCTTGCTGATCACATCCCTGGAGGTCTTGAAGAAGCGCAGTGGGCAAGACGACAACTTCGGTGTCCACTGTCCTGATGAAAATTCGACTGCAACCATCCCAAGTAGCACACTTTGTTTTTTAAAAGTTGTAAAATGGTTATTAACGTTGTAACAACCGATTAAAAACGTTTATAAAACGTTTAAACGTTTTTTGTGCTACCTGGGATGTGATGCACATGTATTTTCATAAGTTGCATCAAGTTAGTTACATAGGAAACTGAAAAAAGTCGGAAAATTTAGCAGTTTTTCGCAAAAACAAATATTTGTTGCTTCGCGATTATAAAAGAACTATCCAACTTACAGACTTCAATTTTGCCTTAAATGAAAGCCAATTAAATGTACTGCAACTCAATGTCCATTTTTTACTTGTAGAGTAGGAATTTCTGTTGGTATTTGGTCCGAAATGTGATTAAAGCATGTTTTTTTGCGTTTTTCGCAAAAAATGACCCTTTTTGAAATACGATATCTCCTAAACTATTCGGCTCACAGAGCACCACGTGAGCTTAAATTCTTCGAAATTTAGTGTTCTTTAAAATGGGTAGCCACATGTATTTTCATAAGTTGCATAAAGTTAGAGTTACAAAGGAAACACTGAAAAAAGTCGGAAAATTTCGAGGTTTTTCGCAAAAACAAATATTTGTTGTTTCGAGATTATAAAAGAACTATTCAACTTACAGACCTCAATTTTGCCTTAAATGAAAGCCAATTAAATGTACTGTAACTTAATGTACAATTTTTACTTGTAGAGTAGGAATTTATGTCGATTTATGGTCCGAAATGTGATTAAAGCATGTTTTTTTTTTGCGTTTTTCGCAAAAAATGACCCTCTTTGAAATACGATATCTCCTAAACTATTGGGCTCACAGAGCACCACGTGAGCTTAAATTCTTCGAAATTTAGTGTTCTTTAAAATGGGTAGCCACATGCATATTCAAAAGTTGCATAGTTTAGGAGTTATAAGGGGAAAACTGAAAAAAGTCGGAAAATTTCGTAGTTTTTCGCGAGTTCAAGTTTTACAAAACTGCAAACTTAGATTTACACTACCCTAGGTGACCCAAACAACATATTAAAAAATTAGAACTACAACATGATGTGCGAATTTAATCTCTAATATGACTGGACTGCAAGTCCTCTGCGCGCGTAAAATAACTTTGAGACGCTATAAAAAATGATCCAAGTAACTTAGCGAATGCCTCCGTACCTAAAAACGTTCAAAAAAGGTCCCAAAACAAGAATCTAAAAAAAAATTGCTTTTACCTCGAAGTGCACAATTCGGCCAAAATTTGGCTTTATGCCGCTCTACTATCTGAAGTAAAATTATAATATTCTTTAATTCAAATGTGACCGACAATCCTTAAAATTGCACTTAAAGTCTTGTTAAAGTTTAAATCAATTCGCCAAATAAATCAAAAAGACAGAAGGTTAAGTAACAGGCGATATTAACTACTCAAATTTTGTCAATTTTCAAGGCTTATCTCTGTACGCAAATTTAAATCCCAATGTAACTTCAAGGACAAAAGAGCAGCTGATCCGGAAAATGGACCTAGTGTTTCAGTTTTGCGTACAGAGTTAAGCTTTGAAAATTGACTAAGTTTGATTAATTAATAGCTCCCATTTCTATTTAACGCAGAGAAATGTGCTAAAACTTTCCTTTTTCAGAAAAAAAATCCTTTCCAGCTATATATATAATATTACGGGGTGGGGGAAGGTTTTCCCCTTCACCGATTTAACCGTAATTTCAATGTAAAATTGGTCGCCAAATCTAAATTTATTAACATAGGGAACCGATTGTGTCAGGTAGGTCAGCCACAACCATTCTTCCATGATCTTTCGCAACAGCTCTTTGAAGTGATCACAATCTAACAGTGACCCACAAATGAGCAAGATTTCACTGGCCGGGAAGATTGGTAAATTTCTCGATTGTTGCCAAACTTTACGACGCCAAATACGACAGGTAACTAAATAGCAGTGTTACCGAAAATGTCAGAATTGAACTATTATGGTTAAAAATTTAGTGATGGCAGCATTAAATGCATGTTTTAAACATGCAATAAAATACTCTTTAGACTGCAAATAACTACTGTTCCTTCCCAGAGCGTTTTCTTTTTCTTTGATTTGGAGAAAGTAGTGCTTCACAGGCTGGGAGGTTTGGTATATTTCTCGATTGTGACCAAACTACGACGCCAAATACAAAGAGTAACTGAATAGCCATCACTATTTTTTTAACAATAATAATTCCATTCTGACATTTTCGGTAACACCGAATTTTGAGGAAGTCAACTGAATAAATTTAAATTTACTCTAACCCCCTCTGAAGAAAAGTTATTATATCCTTTAGTTCAAATGCGCTTCATCTTTTAAATTCCACTTAAAGTCATTTTAAAGTTGAAATCAGTTCGCCAAATAAATATAAAAGACAGAAAATTAAGAAAGAAATAGGAGATATTAATCATTCAAATTGATTACATTTTCAAGGCTTAAATCTATATACACAAATTTAAACCACAAAGTAACTTCAGGGACAAAAGAGCAACTGATCAGGAAAATGGACCTAGTGTTTCAGTATTGCGTGCATAGTTAAGCCTTGAAAATTGACTAAATTTGATTAATTAATATCTCCTGTTCTAATTAACGGACAGAAACGTGCTAAAACTTTTCCTTTTCATAAAAAAAAACCTTTCCAGCGATGTATAATGTTTTGCGGTGGGGGAAGGTTTTCATCCCTCAATTATGGCGGATACACCAAAAATGAGACTAATTAATTAATTTAAAAATAACTAATTCGAATTTTAAAATTTGGCCTTCGAGGTGCATTTTACTGGGATACGTTCGAATTTTTGTGCCTAGTTTCAGGTCTGTAGGTGCTGTGGGGGCTTCTGGCCAGCGGTTACAAACGTACAAACAAACAAACAAACACCGTCATCTTTATATATATAGATAATGTTTCTTTGTTCTGAAGTTTAATGTTCTATTCAGCTAGAGCAGGAATCATTGTGAGTCAATTCAACAAACATGTCGTTCATTGTAAAAATGGGTAGAATGATTTTATTATGCCTTATTCTATATACGCCTTTGTCAATTTTTTCTTTATGAAAGAAAGTTGTGTTCAGCTACTCTTAGTCACCAAGTATTTATCTTTGGTTTGTTTGCTTTGATTTTCGTTTATACTAAAAGATGTAACTAAATGTTATTTTATTTAGCAAACAAATGCGCATTTTAAAAATATAAAGATACATACAATTACAATGAACGGCAGTAAGGTAAATTACAATGAGCTTTATGGCAAATTAAAGACACAGCAAAACTTAGGAAGACTTATTACAGCGGTAAATTAAGTAGTAAATATGATTTTAGAAAAAAAAAAGAACTTTCCGACATTATATTAGAATAATTATTACGTTATAATATTAGAAAAACTGTATAGTTTTTTCCCCCAAATATATTGAATATTGATTTTTTATCGTTTTAGGCTAATTTCTTATAGTTAGTTTAAGTAGTTAAGTTTAAGTCTATGTCTACTCAATTGTAATAAACATTTTTGTTAATGAGTCATTAAACTTATTTTTCACGTATTAAAATTTCCCCACTGGTATGTCTTGTTCTTATAAAAAGGACATACTAAACATTAGTCATCAATAGAAGCTATACTATTATATCTTTCACGCCAAGACAGGCCCGTCATTTGGGAGAAGGTTTGATATTAAAGTCAAGGTTTTAAAAATTCAGCCTTTAGACTTCATCTTTCAATATCCCCCCCCCCCCCAATAAGGCTGTCCCGTAATTACAGTTCTTAAATCTGGCAACCCTGATCTTGCGTTCCTACACTGATACAAAAGTATCGCAATAATTCGTTGATTTCTGAACTGGTACTGAAAAAGAGCTCTGAGAGCAGGCAGTCATTTCTGTGATGCACTTTTGGGGGTTCACGAAAACTTAATTGCGCGAAAAAGTCATTTTCGAGTTTAACTTACCTGAAGTGCAAGTATAGAAACAAGTTAGGGACAATTTACAGCTAATTATGACCGAGCTGGAATCAAACATTGATGAAATTTGTAAACTGAAACAAGTCCAATGCACCCAGTTTTTGTTTCGTAAGAACTATTTAAACTTTATGTCTGGTTAATAAAAACTCTATTATAGTTTTTATGTTTTCAGTTTAAGTCATCTACCAGTAATTAACAGTGTAGTAGTAACTTTTAAATAATATAGCAGATTACATATTGTTGCTCCTCTGGAAAGTAGACCTCTGACATAAATCATGTTTCCCTCTTTTTTTCGGGTAATGGGAAAGGATAACTGTCATTGAATTGAGTTTTGGCTAACTTTAGAAGTCGTTTTGCAAAATACTCCAACTCAAATCCGCGGCAATTACATTTTTCTATTAAAAAAAAAGAGAGAAACTTTGTCAATGTCTGCGATCAACTTACCAGAGGAGCATTATACAGTGCCGTTTTGGTAAGTTTACTTCCGACATTGACAATGTTTACCTCTTTTCTGTATAAGGAAAAGGAAGTCGCCTCGGATTTGAATTGGAGTACTTTTGTAAAAGGGCTACGAAATTAACTCAACTCAATTCAATGACAGTTATAAGGTTCTATTACCCGAAAAAGAGGGACGCATGATCTATATCGTGAGTTAACTTTCCAGAGAAACACTATAAAATTTAAGTGGTTTGATATGACGTACGCATATAGTTAATGCTACATAAAAAGAGAAACGATCCCCTGATTTAAATCTAAAGTCTGTTAATATTATTCTCAAACTAATAACCGACATAAGTATGTGATTTAATTAAGAAATATTAGTATCTGTAGCCTTATCTTACTTATTTGTGTTACTATTCATGTACATGATTTACAAATGGTAAGGCGAGTAGCGTTTGTTATAGTTTTCTATTTCAAATGTACCTCCATCTTCATTACTTTGCTCTGAAGAAAATAAATGCATTTGCTGTTAAAAAAACTTCTTCAAAGAAAGATTACTTTAAGACTATCACACAATAAATGGCACACAAATTAGAGATTTCTTTATTTCACATGAAAGAATTTCAAGTGGAATAGAAATGCTGAGACAAAGACAATGTGAAATACATTTATATTGCATTTACATATAAATATATTAAAAAAATTCTATTAAGATCACAGATTATGCAATTTGTAGAACAATAGCGAAATAGATGGGTTTCCTCGCGTATTTCCGATGAAAGGTGTGTCAAATAAAAATGCAGCTTTTTGTTCCTAAAACAACGTAAGATTCATGAAGAAAACAAATACTTTTAAATTAAATTAGCTTCAATATATTTAAAAAATGGAAGCTGATAAGGCAGCGTAATAAGCTCAGAAAAAAAAGAAAATAAAGCTTTAACATCAAACTGCTTCTGCCTAAAAGCATCAGTTCATCTTAAATCATCATCGTCATTAATCTTAGAGAAACAACTAATCGTTCGTACGCCTTACAATGAATTCATCTTACACCGAAATGAATGAACAACTCAAAATCCCATCATGATTTGAACGAATAGTTACATCAACAAAATTGAAGTCTTCATCAAGGCATTAAATGCGTCAAATTGTAAAAAATAAATAAATTTAATTCAGCACAAAGTTTTCATGAATTTAAGTTTGAGAGAAGTGCCTTTCATGTTTCCATCGAGCCATTTTTTGAAACCCACCAACATCACAGAGGATACCACTAGGACGGTGCCTGCGATAGTGTAAACATCTGGTGTGTCTTTAAAAAGAGTCATATCCAAAATAAAAGCGAGAATAATGTCACCTGCTGCCATCAGAACAGACACAGGGCCAGCTTCTTCTTTTTCTAGAGCTTTAGTCAACGCTAGCTGGCTCAAGAAACTGAAAGCACCAACAGCAATCACCAACCATTGCTGTACGCCACATGCTGTCCACGTATAATAACCAAACACGTAGGTTATGAGGGCATTGACGATCGTAGCTACGATTCCGAAATTAAAAAGAATGATATATACATTTACGTTGTGCAACTTTCTAAGTATGATGTAGACACCGCTTTCAGTAGCGATCGACCCCAATGAAGCCAGAAGTCCAATGACGCTTTCTCTAGTGTACACATCTGTTCTGCTTGCAAGAAGCAATGGTACTTTGCTGACCAAAGCGACTCCGACGACGGATATTGCTATGGCCAAGATTTGGAAAGTACCACACTTTTCTTTAAGGAATATCCTAGCAGAAATGGTGACGAACACTGGCACACTAGATGTCAGAACAGTGGCATCTGACAGCGGAAGATACCTGAACGAAACAAATGACAAGTACACGGTGACTGCATCGAAAACTCCACATAACAAAAACCAGTACTTCGTTGAGCTCTCCACACCAAACACATTCTTCCCGCTTTTCACCACCATGGGAAATGCAAACACTGTAATAGCCACGTACTGGTAAAAAGCCACTTGTCCAGGATCCAGAGTATCGAGGTACTTCACACTGGCTGCACAAGCTGAGAAGAACAACCCCGAAACGAGACCATACGTGAGTCCTAGCACCAAAGATTTCGTGCTTTTCGTTTTAGCGGTCTTAGACGTCTCTTGATTGTTTAAAGACGAAGCGTAGGAGTTATGAGTTCTGGAGGGCTCCGCATCTGTTGCACAGAGTGTCTTTCCATTAGAAGTTGACCGCATTTTCATTGAAATTTCGTCCCAAAACACCATTGTGGTCGGCGAGTTGGCCTTCAGACCACCTGAAACACAATATTTCTCATTAGTAGGGAAAAATTACTGATTTATAGGTTTTGAAAGCTATAATTAGGGCCCTTCTCCACATCAGCGTAAAACGCGACCGAAACCGAAAATCCGGGTACTTTCCAAAGGAACGGTCATGTTATCTATTTTATTTTTCTGCTTTTCGTCAATGTGGAGCAGGGCCCTTAGGGAACAAACGCGCACTGAAGTGCAGAATTCCATTAACGAGGAATTATATTTACAAGAGGAATAAGAAAATAATAGCACACTGGCTCGCTGGCGAGGAAGTCAATTCTCATCTTCAATGGCGCTCTCCTTTTAATTGCTGGAAGTAGAGTGAAAAAATACAATTACATCATGATCATCAAATAAATTGCATCTACCGCCTGACGATGTGAAGTGCGCGAAAATATTAAGGCAGAAATAGAGGGAGTGGTCCAAAAACGGGCTACATTCTGAAAATGAGGGAAGGGGACTGTGCACAGTCGCAGAAGAGGCACCGAATGGAAGATGAAGAAGGGGGGAAACAGTAAATGAGCAAATAGTCATAATAGTCTAAATAGGTTGGTATCAAAATGAAAGTGGGAGCCGGTTTGTAGAAAACTACTTCTACAATAAATAATTAAAATATTTTTAAAAATAATACTAATTAATTTTAAAAAATGTAAAGTAAAACTAAGTCTAAAAACTAAAGTTCCAATATCTGTAATTTAGCAAAAATCACTTAAATTTGATATTCTTCTCATAGATCAAAAAATCGTGAATTCATAAAATTGAACCGAATGTATGTCCTTATGTAAAAGTTCTGTGATTTAAATGCGGTCCCAGTAATGTTGATATTGCTCGGAAAAGTTGTAACTCACTAGTTTATTGGAAGGAGCATACTAGAGGTAAGGAACCTTTCAAACTCTAGAGGCCACATTTAAATGAGAATAATGAAAGGCACATAAGCTGATAAACCTTTAAATGTAACTTTAGCAGGCATTATATTTGAGGAGTAATCTATTAAAATTAAACGTACCCCAATAGGAGGTTACTGTGACCTCTCCAAAAATTCTTTTTTTTTTTTGAAAATTTAGAGACAGTACAACGTTATATTTTTTATATTATTATTTTATTTTGAACGCAAAATTTTGATATATTTTAAATGATGGTTAATATTTCTTGTTAAATACAAGTAGGTGTACATGGTAAAATTTTATCATTCAATGAAATTGGGAATTTCATTCAACAAATTGCGCATTTCCCCCCTCCGGAAAATTTTAGTTCGGGGTGAATATGATTGTAATTGGAAAACTCTAAAGCTTGAGACAAAAAGAATTAATAGTGGCCAATGACCAGTAAACCCAAAACAGTTAGTGGCCACTTTGGCGTTGCTGGTCGCTACTTTGAACCAAGCTCCAAAATTGTAACCCCACTTTACTTCATTGTGCATATATTTTACAAATATTGAAAAAAAAATCTCTTGAACCGTCTCTGAAAAAGAAAATTATTCATTTTAAAATCCAAATAATGAGACATTATGCAAATTAAACGAAAACTAAATGCACCTGGATACTTGAAGTTAAAAAAAAAACATTTCATTCAATTTGCTGATTAATCATAAATTTGGTCATCTTTGAGTATTTTTCCGACAAAGTTTAACTGCATTTTCTAGAGTGAAATTATGTACTTAAATGTTTTGTACAGCAGAAGGGTCGATTTTCTCTCCAAATTAACATTGACCACCAGCAGTGGCGTATCCGGGGGGTGCCAAGGGACCAATGCACCCCCCAAGATTTTGTAAGACTATAAAAAATGGTGGCACCGAATTTTGAAAAAACATGTAACCTTCATGTAAATATGCTTCAGGTTTTTTTCAATGAAAAATACTTTATGGACACTGAAATATTGTCATATTATTTTCTGTTTTCGACAATAAGAAGCAAAACTAATTGTTATTCTGTAATTGTAGAAATGTAAGAGGAAAATGAGTGATGTATCCGCGCCTTTTTGTTCTTGCATGATATTCATTTTTGTGGAAAAAAAAAATAAGCAAGGTTCAATGGAAAAAATTAAATCGAAATACTGCGTTTTTGAAGTTTCACCATATTTCTTGATTTTTTTCCTTTCTCATCAGTGTCGATGTTCGATGTGGACCCTCCAAAATCAATTCCTGGATACGCCACTGACCGCCAGTGACGATGCTAATGTCCATTTTCTTTTCAAAATCGGTTCGATCGGTTGTTAAAAAAAACGTATGAGGCCAGTTTGGCGACCAACATAACATCTTGCAGTTGCCAAAAGATATTTTTAGTCGCCAATGGCGAGTGGCGACCGCTAGTCTCGACTTGTAGAAAACTCCCTGCATTACAGTTGTGATTTCATCAGTACACGCCATATCTCTTCACCGAGACACGACAATGATGTAATTGAACTCTACCGATACTCTACTTATGCCTTAAAATTTTTAAGTATTTATAGAAAACCGTATCAATTATCCGTTCCACTTTCCTCACTTATCAGCACTTGAGATAGTAACAAGGTAAAATGGGGGCTTTCTCGAGAGACAGACGTTTGAAAAAGCCGTCTGAAGCAGCCGGGGAAACATTAAACAAATAAAGGATATGTCCAAGATAATGATAGCTGTTCGAAAATCAAGAGATAACATGGCCGATTCTGATGACGTGGGGAACACGTCATGTTGCATACGGGCATTTGGGAAAACCATAAGGAGCGAGGAAAGAGTTCTTATGTAATTTGGATTATCGACTTAGAACTTCGTCTAATAGGGTCAAGGTGGGTCACTTGATCCCCCCCCCCCCTTGGAATATTCCAGATGTAGAGAAAAAAAATGTACTGGAATTTTCTGATCGGTATGGAATGTTGTTAAAAAATGTGATAAAGATTTAACTGCAACATTAACCATTTCATTGCACATCAATGCCATAAGAACAACAAAATATCAATAATGTTTAACGAATCGACAATATTTTTTTATTATTACTTCTGAGAAAATTAAAAAAGGAGACTGATGCCAGTCAGATGCCAATTTAGGAAGGAGAATTTAACCTTTGTTTTAATCAATGGAAGTAAATGATCTTACTCTACAAAAGAAGAATTTTCCCCATCAAAATGCTATGCCGAGTTTAAAATTTGCACTAATGAAATATTTTTAAGGAAAACCAAAATAGAAACAAGAAGTTCTGTCAAGAACTAAACGAGCCTACTTTCCCGTACATCGACATCGGCATTCTAGCATCTGATCATTATTCTCTTGATCATCTGAGACTAAACATTATGTCAAACATACCTTTTTAGCACTTAAAGCTGATTTCTAAAAGCAAAATATACCCCTCTCATCAGATGAAATAGAGACATAAAAAGTAAATAAATGAATAAATGAAGTTTTGTCGCACCTTTTAAAGAATGTAACTGTTACAGTTCTTTCGTAGAAAAATTCCTCAATCGTTTTCAAAAAAAAAAAATTAAAAGTACAAAGTATATCAAAACACATTTTATCAAAGAAAGGAAAAAAAACTCGTCCGTCGATAAAATGTCTCGATTTTCACTTTTAAACCGTTGCCAGTTGTTAAATATAAATAAAGAATAAAATGCCCTCGTGAATGAAACACTTTTGTTACAAAAAAAAATCGTCTGCCAAAAAAAAATAATAGTAATAAATAAAATAACACAAATGAATAAATAAACAAAAAATCGTCTGCACAGTCAGTCATTTTTTTCTGAGTCTGCATTTCCGCCATGTTTGTGGAGTCGGAGTCGGAATCAGAGTCCTCACAGAAGATTATTCAGAAAAGTACTTTACAAACATTATTTATCAAAACCATTTTCTTACAAAGTTAGTTTGAAGGAAATCCGCCTTGAAGTTCAGAATCAACATTCAATTTAAATTTCTCCGTAGGCGCTCATGTTAAAATTTTTTCTGAACGGTTCAATATTGAACGAAAAATGGTTCAAACCAAAAAGCGAAATAAGGGAATGAACCTCTCCGAGATCTTTCAAACAAAAAAAAGTTTATTCCATTCGGATGGTTCACTCAGAAGTTATTAGGTGGGGAAAGGTTGCTTGAACGGTTCAATGTTGAACGAAAAAATGTTCAAATTGAAAATTTAAATACTGTAATGAAGTATCCTTGCTGAGATCCTTCCCAAGCAGCACAAAGGCGTTCAAAACACGTTCTGCAACACGTACAGAGCGCACCAGCCGGCACGTTCAAAACACGTTCTCGCAGCACGTGTTGTCAACGTCTATGTGTCTCATCGATCGATGGTAATATGACACGTCGAAATCTGGTGTTGACCACCTTTTTTTGTCCCAGATTTGAACGTGGAATGATAGGTTATATTTAGGTTCTGGAAATACGTTTGTTTTCAGTGCTCCCCAGCTGAAAAAGTATACTACGTATACCCCACTATCCGGTGGCTGCGACGTGTTTTAACCGTGACGTCATTTTTGATCCACCATTTTTGATCCATGATCGTCGCCATCTTGCTTTTAATTATTTAATTACTTTATTTATTTAATTTAACTATTTATTATTTAATTACTTTATTTATTTAATTTAACTATTTATTATTTAATTATTTTGAATTTAATATATTCACTCCGCGGGATTCGAACGCGGGTCCCTTGCGACTACAGCAGGAGTCGCTAACCACTATACGCTACTCGATCTCAACGAGAGAGAAAAATAATACTTTAAATGGAAATTTTTTTTGCAGGAGGCGCCATCTATGAAAGACTAAGGGCGTAAATCATATAATTTTATTAGTATGAATGTAATGCTTTTTTACTGAAATGCATGCAAATCTGATTAGGATCTTGGGAGAAAGAGTTGTTAAGGATAAAACTTAAAGTTTCTGCAGATATGATTCCTCTTCCCTTTCTAAAAAGCAGCAATTCACGACCTCAATTCTGAGAAATTAAGCACCTCCTTAAGCACTGAAATGACACCGTGATAATATCAGGGCTGCAGAGTCGGAGCAAAAATGGTCGCCTCCGACTCCGACTCCCGACTCCTGCTTTTTTTAAAATTATTTATTTTGTTTCCCAAATGTGAAGAGGGAAAAACTCTAAACAAAGGTTGAAATATTAAGTCCATTTTTAAAAGTTTCGTTTTTATTCATGGTCGTAGCCAGGCCTCACTTTAGGGGGGGGGGAGCAAGCTGGGGTATCCCAGTTGGAGGTCATGGGAGGTCATTGTGACCTCTCAAAAAGTTCAATTTGGTCATGAATTCTCGCAGGTAATTTCACCACATTTACCTCAATTCTCGGAGATCACTGTGACCTCCCAAAATGTTCATTTTCTCCAGAGCAAATGACAAGTGCCGCTCTTGTCATTTGACTCCGTACAAAACTAATCCTTTTCTTGTTAAATGGGCAGATTTTATTTTAACACAATGCATTTTTGCTGCAAATATTTTTTATTATGTTGCATAAGCCCATACATAGCAATTCGTTTCACAAAGCAGACCCGCCATTTTGAAGCCCTTTTTAATGATCCTAGATGCTTAGGATTTGGATATTGGACGCTGAAAATTTGTATCTGTTAGTTTCAAAGACATGTTTTCACCACCATAAAATTTCATCGAAATCGGAGGTGGTTGGAGTGGGAGTCGGAGTCGACATGTTTTTCAGCAACTCCGACTCCTTTAGTCCAAAATCAGTCCGACTCCGACTCTTCGACTCCTACTCCGCAGCCCTGGATAATATTACTGTTTTTGCACGTCAAATATCACGTTCCTTAAGCACTGAAATGACACCGTGATAATATTACTGTTTTTGCACGTCAAATATCACGTTCCTTAAGCACTGAAATGACACCGTGATAATATTACTGTTTTTGCACGTCAAATATCACGTTCTTTAAGCACTGAAATGACACCGTGATAATACTACTGTTTTTGCACGTCGAATATCACGTTCTTTAAGCACTGAAATGACACCGTGATAATATTACTGTTTTTGCACGTCGAATATCACGTTCCTTAAGCACTGAAATGACACCGTGATAATATTACTGTTTTTGCACGTCAAATATCACGTTCTTTAAGCACTGAAATGACACCGTGATAATATTACTGTTTTTGCACGTCGAATATAACGTTCAAGTGACACTTAGCACCGTTATTTGACCAATAACACCATTTTTGCACCAAATTTGAACGTTCTGGTGCTGCTGGGGTTCGAACAAAAAAAAAGTTTATTTAAATCGGACTGTTCACTCAAAAATTATTAGGGGTGACAGCTTGCTTGAGCGGTTCAATGTTGAACGAAACATTGTTCAAATCGGAAATGTAAATACGGGAATGAAGTATCCTTGATAAGATCTTTTGAACAAAAAAAAGTTTGTTGAAATCGGACTGTTCACTCAAAAGTTAGCATCGCGGGACAGGTTGTTTGAACGGTTCAAAGTTGAACCAAAAATTGTTCAAATCGAAAAATCAAATATGGGAATGAGTTGTACTCGCCGAAATCTTTCCAACAAAAAAAGTTTGTTCAAATTGGAATGTTCATTCAAAAGTTATTAGGGGGGGGGGAAAGGTTGCTTGAACGGTTCAATGTTGAACCAAAATAGTTCAAATCGAAAAATCTAATATGGGAATGAGTTGTAATCACCGAGATCTATCCAACAAAAAAAAGTTTGTTTAAATCGGAATGTTCATTCAAACGTTATTAGGGGGGAAAGGTTGCTTGAACGGTTCAATGTTGAACGAAAAATTGTTCAAATCGAAAATGTAGATACAGGAATGAAGTATCCTTGAAAAGATCTTTCGAACAAAAAAAAGTTTGTTCAAATCGGACTGTTAACTAAAAAGTTAGCATCGCGGGACAGGTTGTTTGAACGGCTCAAAGTTGAACCAAAAATTGTTCAAATCGAAAAATCAAATATGGGAATGAGCTGTACTCGCCGAGATCTTTCCAACAAAAAAAAGTTTGTCCAAATCGGAATATTCATTCAAAAGTTATTAGGGGGGGACAGACAGACAGACCGACCGACAGACCGACAGACCGACACACAAATTCCCCATCTCAATACCCTACTTTCAAATTTTTAATTTTTCGATATTCATTTTACCTTTTTATTTTTTTAACTTGGCGATATTTTTTGGACTTGGCGATATTTTTTTTAACTTGGCGATATTTTTTGGACTTGGCGATATTTTTTAGATGCATTAAGCCAATTTTAATACTTTTTTCGTCTTTCTTTTATTTTTAACGGGAAAGTAGGCTAAAAAGGATTGCATCGCCTTCATACAAGGAGACTTAATCCTGGTCTGAGGCAGATGAGCTTTTTTTTTTGGGGGGGGGGGGGAGTATCCACATAAATATTTTTAATACAAGTCAAGCATTTATTATTGCTGCCTGTGTATTACTCATTCACGAAACATAAAAAAAGGAAGAAAGAAAAGAATCTGCATCTGTCAAATTGAGAAATGAAACAAAACAAAACAATAGCGATTAAAACTAATATTTTATTTAAAAAATCAAACCTACAATAGTAAATAACTAACTTCTCTAATTAAACTTATACTTTTTCATCGATCTAGAACAGGTCAAGTATTCAATGAAAACTAAAAAATAAATATTCAAAAGGCATTAAAAATGCGTCTTACATCCTATTATACCTGACTTATATCCTGACGTACAAACATATTTTAAAATTGATTGATACAGTTAGCTGAAATTCGTAGCTCTCAAGAAAAGAAAGTAAGAGAAATAAACATGAATTTTAGAATTTCAACAATGATAAGCTTAATAGTGTATTTAAAAGATGTTCTGTGTATTTCTTTATACTCTGCTAACTCTCAAAAAATTTAAGGAGGACGGAGACAAGCAGAATTGAACGATTTAAATAATTTTCCATATTTCTTCCATCCTTCCATCCACCTTACTTCAAAATTTTCATTTTTACATCAGGAGAGCTGAAAATTTAGATTATTAAAAGTCGAGCCAATTGGAGCCAAATTGTTTGCCTCTAACCTGCTTGCAATTAGAGGGCAGGGTAGAATATAGCATGCGTTTAAGGAAACTTATATTATTAGTTTGCGGGCGATTCCCAGTATCATATTTTAACAGAGGGAATCAAAAATGCACAAGAAAAAATAATACTCATGAAACTCAACCAAATTCATATTTGGGCGTCTAATTACTATTTAAAACGATTGTTATTTTTGTAGTATATTTTACTTTAATTTTACTGATTAAAAAAAAGTTGTAGTCGAAGAGATAATTCTTTTTCAGAATTTTCCAGCTACATTGTAGCTAATGAAATTAAAAATATATCATGGTAAATTAGCCTCATAGTACAACACATATTTTTGCACCTCTGTTGCTTATTATTTTCTGACTCGATTTACTTAGAACGGTTTTATTTAAACATAGCACACAGGGTGTATATATTTCATTTAACGCGCGTTGATATTTATGTCAAAATATTTAAATAGATTTAGAAAAACACAAAGATATTCCAATTGTTTATGAACATTTCAACTTGTTCTTTCCATGACAGCGGTTCTTTTTTTCCCTCGCCACTATTGATTATTTTTTGCGTACTACCAATGGTACGTGTACCACAGGTGGCAAACGCTGTTTAAGAGCATACGACGAAACATAAGATAAAGAAAAAACAACCCTGGTTTGGAGAAAATAACTTGAGGGACAAAAATTATGGACAATTCACCACTAGTAGAAATAATTTTATCTATTTGAAACACAAACTCACAAAGAATTTGAAAAAAGAAAAGAAAATTGACTAAAAAGAAAGAAAATAAAAGAAAAAGAAAGAAAATAAAAGAAAAAGAAAGTTAAAAAATGAAATAGCACTAACTATTACTCTAAAAGCAGGTGATGAGAAAGAATTAAACGAATGGCTCTTGAATTTTGTTTTTACATCTCATAGGACCCAAAACAAAATTTGGATGGAAAAGTTAATGGAATAAATTTAAATTATCAGTGCAGCTGATGAATTTACAAATATTGAATCAATAAATTGGGGAGAAATCGCTGCCACAACCGAGGCAAATTATAAAAATACTACATTAAAAATGTATTGTGTGTCCCAAATATTAGATGTTTGTACCGAAATCGTAAAACATAACAAGAAGTTCTGTCAAGAACTAAACGAGCCTACTTTCCCGTACATCGACATCGGCATTGTAGCATCTGATCAATATTCTTAGATTATCTGAAACTAAAAATTATGTCAAACATATCTTTATAGCACTTAAAGCTGATTTCTGAAAGCAAAATATACCCCTCTCATCAGATAAAATAGACACGTAAAAAGTAAATAAACGAGTCAATAAAGTTTTGTCGCACCTTTTAAAGAATGTAACTGTTATAGTTCTTCCGTAGAAAAATTCCACAATCGTTTTCAAAAGAAAAAAAAAATAAATAAATAAAATAAAAGAACAAAGAACTTCAAAACACATTTTATCAAAGAAAGAAAAAAAACTCGTTCGTTAATAAAATGTCTTGAATTTCATTTTTAATCCGTTGCCAGTTGTTAAATATAAATAAGGAATAAAATGCTCTCGTGAATGAAAAATTTTTGTTAACAAAAAAAAATCGTCTGATAAAAAAAAAATAATAATAAATTAAACAAAACAAATAAATAAATAAACAAAAAATCGTCTGCCCAGTCAGTCATTTTTTCTGAGCCTGCATTTCCGCCATGTTTGCGGAGTGGGAGTCGGAATCAGAGTCCTCACAGAAGATTATTCAGAAAAGTACTTTACAATACATTATTTATCAAAACCATTTTCTTACAAAGTTAGTTTGAAGGAAATCCGCCTTGAAGTTCAGAATCAACATTCAATTTAAATTTCTCTGTAGGCGCTCATGTTAAAAAATTTTCTGAGCGGTTCATCATTGAACGAAAAATGGTTCAAATTGAAAAGTGAAATATAGGAATGAGCCTCTCCGAGATCTTTCGAACAAAAAAAAGTTTATTCAATTCAGACGGTTCACTTAAAAGTTATTAGGTGGGGAAAGGTTGTTTGAACGGTTCAATGTTGAATGAAAAAAATGTTCAAATTGAAAATTTAAATACGGTAATGAAGCATCCTTGCCGAGATCTTTTGAACAAAAAAAAGTTTGTTTAAATCGAACTGTTCATTCAAAAGTTATTAGGTGTGAGAGCTTGTTTGAACGGTTCAATGTTGAACGAAAAATTGTTCAAATCGGAAATTTAAAAACGGGGATGAAGTATCCTTGCCGAGATCTTTCGAACAAAAAAAAGTTTGTTTAAATCGGACGGTTCACTCAAAAGTTATTAGGGGTGAGAGCTTGTTTGAACGGTTCAATGTTGAACGAAAAATTGTTCAAATCGGAAATTTAAAAACGGGAATGAAGTATTCTTGATAAGATCTTTCGAACAAAAAAAAGTTTATTCAATTCGGACGGTTCACTTAAAAGTTATTAGGTGGGGAAAGGTTGCTTGAACTGTTCAATGTTGAACGAAAAATTGTTCAAATCGGAAATGTAAATACGGGAATGAAGTATCCTTGAAAAGATCTTTCGAACAAAAAAAAGTTTGTTCAAATCGGACTGTTCATTAAAAAGTTAGTATCGCGAGGCATGTTGTTTGAACGGTTCAAAGTTGAACCAAAAATTGTTCAAATCGAAAAATCAAATATGGGAATGAGCTGTACTCGCCGAGATCTTTCCAACAAAAAAAAATTTGTTCAAATCGGAATGTTCATTCAAAAGTTATTAGGGGGGGACAGACAGACCGACAGACCGACCGACCGACCGACCGACAGACCGACCGACACACAAATTCCCCATCTCAATACCCTACTTTCAAATTTTTAATTTTTCGATATTTATTTCATTTTTTTGTTTCTTTTTGACTTTTTTTTACTTGGCGATATTTTTTTTACTTGGCGATATTTTTTGGACTTGGCGACATTTTTTAGATGCATTAAGCCAATGTTAATGCTTTTTTCGTCTCTTTTATTTTTAACGGGAAAGTAGGCTAAAAAGGAAGTAGTGATGAAAAAACAAAAAACCTACATGTATAGTGAAAATGGAAATGTAATATCCAAACAATCCTTTTAAAAGAACATGTTCATTATGAAACTAGTGCCTATAGAATAATAAAGCTGCAAATAAAGTATGCTTGAAAATAAAAAGAGAAAAAATACACATGAAATATAGCATACAGACGACTTCACAGTACCAATAAAGAGCATCTGAAATAACAATAAGAATATACTACGAAGACATGAAAACTTGCCAGGAGAAATTAATATTTAATTCGTGAGTCAAAAGAAAAATCAAATCGTAAAAACACACTCATTCAGAGAAATCAAAACACCCTTTCAAAATCTTTCAAATCTTCCTTAGTAAATGGGTTAAGATTGAATTTTTAATGGGAAAAGATGTATGACAAAAGTCTGGAGATGACAATGGTAGTCGATCATTTTCAAGAAGATATTTAGTAGAATTTCTACAAAATATGAAGATGATAAAGGTTTACAAAAGCTGGTAAAAAGAAAAGGAAGGAAATGTGAAAAAAATTTCATGCTATTCTGCAAGAAGTAATGAAATTATAAAAAGGGCAAAAATGAAAAACTCCTTAGTAGCTAAGCTGTTCTCAAAAGATTTTCGGGCAGAAGTTCCAACGTCTCAATTTCTGCATGACATAAAACCGCCTAAAAGTTAAAAATTTAAAAACATCATTGAAAATAGGAATTAAAGGAAGCCTTTAAGTTGACATCTTCAGAATTTCGGATGTACATGTTTGATACAGTATTTAATGAGCTAACAAATGGATGTATGCTAAATGAACCGCAAAAGGAGTACAATATGCATGGAGATTGGTTTTGGTGTTTATGAACAAGAAATTTGTTGTGAAAATGTGACTCAAATCAAGCACTGAATAGAGATAAGCAATAATGAACAAAAAACTCAATTGTTCAGATGATAATGAAAATAATAAATAACACGCGTAGAAAACTCATGTAATGAAAATGATCAAAACACTTCCGGGAAGCCTGTTACGGATAGGAATTGTTCAATGCTCAAGAAGTATTATTTTTACTATGCATACACAATAACAGATTCCCCCCCCCCCCCCCGGAAACACAAGACAAGGCAATAACGTTTGATAATGAGGAAACTATTAGTGGAAACTGGCAATAAATGCTGAGCTTATCCGTTTAGAGTTACATAGCGTGTGTGAGGGAACCAGTTAATCAGTACTAAAATCTAATACTAAAAGGTCACGAAAATTCGCTAGGGATAAAAAATCAAAAACTTCGAAGTTGATAAACATAACAGACTAGGGCAACAGGGAGTGAATAAAAACAAAGCATAGAGTTTGATAAAAGTTTCAGTCCCGTAGTAATATAAAGGTTCCACTAGCAAGATTTTTTTTAATCATTAGCAGCACAACAAAAAAAAAAAAGATCATTAAATCTATGGTGTGAAAACAGCTTATTTAAATGGAATCTTACTTTAAAAATTGATACAGAACCGCAAAAAGGTTACAAATTATTGAATGATGAAGCTGAATTGGTGTACTTTGGCGAAATGTTAAACAAAGTGGAATTTAGTATCAGATATATTTGTAACGCAGCTTTCAGAAAAAGAGAAAAAAAAAAAACATGTTACCAGAATTTGGTATTTTTAATTGATCTGAAAATTATCTAGTTTTATTTTTTAAATGTGTTTTCATCATTCTTCTATGATTTCAAAGTAGTACATATATTCATGTTCCTCTATGTATAACTTGAAAAAAGGTCAAAAGATAGTAGAGGGGATAGTTTAATAGAATATTGCAGAAAAAACTTACATACAAAATCGTTTCTGTAGATAATTATGCAGTTGGTCTAAAATACTAAGTCTTTTGATATGTTAGAATAGCAAAAAAGGAAATTGTAGTCCTTGAAAAATACAACGGAGTTTCTAGTGAAAGTACATTTAACGACCATAGATCCTTCTGACGTGTTATGAAGCCTTCAGTAAGCTGACGACACAATACTCTAATGAACGATTTATTTTTACGGTTTAACTTATTTCTGCAGGGCCCTACTTAAGGGCAAACCGCAATTGTATGGTGCATGATGGGCGAAACAATCTCTAGGGGTCCATGTATCTAAAATCAATCTATCTGTAATTAACTGAAATCAAAAAATTTTAACAGCTAACCTGGACCAAACTTTGGAGTGGAATCGTTACCATTTATGAGCGGCTACAATGATATAATTTAAGAAGTATATGGAATAATTTTATAAGCTTTGTAATTTAACAGAGAAAGGAATAACTTTGCTGGGATACTCAACGGGAGGGGGGTGGGGATATGGTGCAAACTGCGACGTTGAAATTTTTAGGGGGCATTTTTCTGCTCTCAAGTCTGTGGCTCCAACAGGGACGTCATTTCAAGTTTTTCCAGGGGGGGGGGGGGGGCAAGGGTAAAAACACAATACAATTTCACTACAAAACAACGAAAACCACGCCCACTCGTATGTAAATACATTGATTTCTCAAAGTCAGGGGGCTCCCCCCCCCCCCCCCCAAATGATGGGCCTGGGTTCCAACTATGGTTAAGGGGTGGACTTGAAAAGTTCTACCATAATTCTCATTCAAAAAAAAAGAAAGAAAGAAAGAAATCTCTATTAATTACACATGGAAATTATTTGTGTTCTGTATTTTTACGGTGACAGAAGTACATATTCTTCCACAAATATAATTAGTTGATAGTATTAATAGAATTACTAAATGCAGTCTAACCTTTTGACACGTCACTCAGATTCATATTCCTTTAAGCGTTCAGAGCAGGTAATCAAAATTTGATTTCCAGACAACAATAAATATCACTAGATTTCTCACACAGCACAAATCATTGGATTTCCCCCATAACAATAGACGTCACTGCATCGGTGCATCTTGAGAAAACAGGAGGAAAATTCGACTGACGATTCGGCAAAACGTTAGCCAGGCACCAAGTGCTGGAATTCGCGCTCATCGAACTCTGCCGAACGTCCGAAGTTATCGTCTGATGGTGAAGAGGAAGTTATCAGAATTTCGAACTCTCTCTTTGTCCATCAACAGCAAATAGAAAAAATGACCTCGTATCAGCGGAGAATTCTACAAGGACTTTGCTGTTGTAGACGAAAGAGATATTTTCGACAACTTAATTTTTGATATTATCGAAAGTAGGGGAGTCTCTTTAAAAGCCGGCTCGAGAAATAAATAAATATATCGTGTTTATTCAAGGATTGCGAACACCTCCATTTTACTTTTTTTTTTTTAACCCCGGCAATGCTTTGAAGTCGAGAGAGGTGTTGGTTTGCTAGAAGTTTCTTGTACTCTTCTTCAGCTGGGAGGCGATAAAAAGATTGAACATGCATGCGGGGTGCTGATAATAATGTTCTAGTTACAATAGAATGAACTCGTTCCAATAGTCAGGAACTTTAGTAGCTGTGCAAACTCTGGGGTTCAAATATTTGGAGCAAGTAGATGCACAAGATTTCTATCTTCAACTGAGTCTTACGCAACATGGCGATGATGACAGATTTGTGAATAAAAAAACGTTCAGAACTGAACGAACCTACTTCCCTGTGTGCTAATTCTGATTCCAGGAAGGGGCAACCGACCCCCTCACTTTTTTCATTATCAAAGATAGCCTAAGAGTTTTTAAGATTTTAATTTGGAAACATTTCCAGAGAGATAAGCCAAATCAAATTTTACCAAAGATAGCTCAAAATTACAATTTCAACGCATTAATTTCAAAAAAAAAAATCGAAAAAAATGCACCTTCCTTCCCCTATCAGTAGCGATGGCCTTTACTTGCATTTTTAATATTCCAGCTTTATATCGGTATCTATTCTGGAAAGAAAATCATTTTACCCTTACAACAATAATCATTGCATAAAAATACGTTTTTAAAACTTCAATTTAGAAAAAATCAGGGGTAGTCCCCCGAATCGTTTTCTGAAATCGGTTAGGAAGTCTAAGATTAAGTTTTCAGGAATACATCAGCTCAAAAAATGTATGGGGGAAAACGTCTAAACTCCTTTAATCCTCTTTAAGTCCCCCAAAAGTAGCTTGAAATAACTTTTTTCATGCTTTAACTTTGCAAAATCTTCGTCAAAGAGCTTAAAACCCTGTTTCCTAAAAAGGATTAAAATTTACGTTTTCAAAATGCCAATTTAAGAGTTTTTTGGGGGGGAAGAACCCCGTCTTACCTTTTCCTTTACGTCACCAAACACAGCCAAAAAGCTTTTTTTTCTTTTCTTTTTACGCTTCAGCTTCGAAGAATTTCCGAGATTGAGCACATCGATGAAGCCCTTAAACCTCCTCTTCATTCCCCAGTCACTGCCAAAACTATATTGAAACTGCGCTTTTAAAACAATTCCGAAGCATTAATGGGAGAGAGCTCCGAAGTCTCCCTTTCTTATAACACCAAAAGATATAATTGAACCAGAGGCATAGCTTCCAAAATATTTTTTGCCCCCTAACTTTTGGGCCCCCAATCGCCGTCATTGTTCATTACGAAAGAAAACAATGAAAGAAAAACATTCTTTCCGTCTCTTAAACATTTACCGCGGAATGAAGCCGCAGCTATCAACATCTGTAGTAAAAGAGAAATGAACCTTTCTTTAAAGCAAACTACATTTTTTAGTCATTTTTAAATCGAGATTTATTTTATTTTTTTTTTTTTCTGTGATACCAAGTTGCCCATTTTTTTTTTTTTTTTTTTTGGTTTTGCTCCACAGGTGAAGTTTTTTCAAAATCAAACCATGCGCGTTATTGAAATGCCGTTTCATCTAATCTTGACCAGAAAGCAATTATTCGAAGCGGTTTTTCAATTTGCAGGTGTTTACAATAAGCAAAAATTCATGAAAGTTCATTCCCACGAAGTGAGGAATATCCACTCTTCGATTTCAGAAAGAGAATTTGATGAGAACAAATTAAAAGAGATTCTCAAAGAGAGTCGCCCCAAAATGAAAGCAATTTATTTCAGGGCCGTAATCAGACTATTGTTTCGGGAAGGGTTTTACCAACATATTTCTCGGGAAATCTATGTGGTAAATAAAATTTGATTTCATGTTCTATATTCTATTTCTTTTTGTTATAGTAGATGCTTAAGAGGCATTAGCATGAAAAATCAAATAATAACATATCTTTTCCTAATGAAGAAAAAAAACTCATGTGTACAAAGCATCTTCAACCCAGTAAAAAGGTGTATTGTATATGAAATTGTGTTTGCAAAAAACTACATAAAGATAAATACTGCAGCTAAACCAATTGATTTGCTCTTTCATTTAATAATGATAATTTCATTTTTCGAATGAAATCGAGAAGTAAATGAGAAAATTAAAAATAAAATAGTAATAATATTATTTTTCAGCAGAAATGGGCATAAAAAAGCAATTTTTTGAACAGTTTCGTAAATTTCGGAGGGGGTTTGAACCCTAAAAACTAACCCTTAAATACGGCCCTAATTTATTTTATTAATAAGAGCTGAAGTATTTTTTGGGAAGAGCAGTTGACAAAAAGCAGCCTAACTGTAGTTCTTATGTTCTGAAACTCGAAAAAGCGATTTTGTAAAAGACTGCTTGTTTTTTAACACTAGATTGCCCAAGTCATTTTGACTGCTTGGGTAATATAGATATTACATATAAATATACCAGAAATGAAGGAGGAGGGTGGGAGAAGTAACTACGATAATTAATAAATATCCTTACGTTGTGCAAAAGTTACAAAAATCTAAGATATTGTCTCATTATATACGTAATTTTTCAACCCTAATCGCCGTCAAAATGACTGCTCGGGCAATCTAGGGTTAACTTAGCGAATTTTTTATTTCAAAATATTCAAAAAACATTACAAGCATCCTTATAGACTCTATAATGGGGTCATTCCATAGAAATGTCAACCTCAGCCGAAGAAAAAAAAGTCCCGAAGTGAAAAAAGTAGCAAAAAATAAATTCATAAATAAATGAATAAATATCATACCACATAACAAGTTAAAAAAATATTGAAAAAGTATTGTAATTATCACTGAGATTAGTCATAATAAATAGTTTGTAGTATATTTACTGCTTGTTTTTCAATGGTTACGTTAGTCACATTACGTTAGTCACACTCCATCTTGAGTAAAAGTGACACTTAAGACTAAAAAAATTAAGATTTAATAAATGTGTTTATGTTTTTAAAAGCCAACTTTACACATTTTTCAAATATATCATTCACTTTTTAACACTTGCCTAACTTTGAGAAATTTTTGCCTCACAACATGAGCATTTATTTTCAGGGTTTCAAAAATGTTACGTTAGTTACGCTGCTATTTTGGTTGAAAACAAAATCTGCTGTCAGTAATTTTGTTTTAAATTCTTAGCAGGAATGATACATAGATACCATGTACATTGTAAATCCACCAGCATAACTAAAAAATATTTTTTATCCTTTAAATTACAATTAAAAACAGTTACAAAATCAGCTCTGAATGTTACGTTAGTCACTATGGAATGAGCCAATGTTTAACAAAGCCAAATTTTGGGGTTTACTTCGCAATATTCAGTCGGGGGGTGCTTCAAAATCTGGAGTTAAAAATGTTTCCATTTTTTTTTTCACTTTAAATAATTTTTCTTCTTCTTTTCCCCACTTCTTTTCTGTTTGGCGCATTTTTCGCCCAACCTCGTTCGGCGCCCCAACCCCAAGCAGCTGCTTGGGTCGCTGCAGGGGCGGCCCTATCGGCGGACATTACGGACCCCTGTCCGGGGCGGCAAATTTTAGGGGCGGCATTTTGGTTCGAATAATAAAATGAATTTTCTTCAAGGAAAGAAACGTACAAAAAAAAAATAACAAAATTGATTCTGTTTACACTTAGGAATCCTGAAAGGTATGAATGTAGCGATGTTTGCGCGTGTTATTTTAATGTATTCATTTCAAGACAATATTTTCGGCTATTTCAACATAGCCTATTAAGCAAACGAATACATATTTATAAAATAAACGAATATTTAGAGACTATAATTGTTATTGGAGACGTTTTAAAAAACAAACTAACTACAGCAGATAACTTTAAGAACGTCAAGGTTTTTAAATTGTTGAGAGAAGCTCGGGGGCCTAAAGCGTAATTTTTTTGTGGGGGGGGGGGGGAATCTCAATTTATCAAATGAAGCGCCAAATTTTACCGAAGGAATAAACGAAAAAATAATAAAATGTGTGCATGCATAAATATTTATATCTGCTCAGAAGAGATACAAAACATCATTGAAAAAATAAATTAATAAATAAAATAAAGCTTGATTGTAATATTACAAAACTCTCATTCTTTTCAAATTTTCCGAATCATTAGTAAAAATTTGCCAAACATTAAATATTTTTTTGGAGGTTATAGTATCCTCCCACTGGGGTGTCCCTGATACAAGTTTTGTAACTTGTGTAGAGAGAAAATTGTAGAGAGAAACAAGGCACATAAATGCGCTTGATCTAGCACAAAGGTCTTCAACTTAGAGTCTGGGAAACCCTAGGGTTTCTTGCATTTTTGTCCGGGACGGCAAAACTGCTAGTGCCGCCCCTGGTCGCTGACCCCTGTAACCGGCCCTGCATGCGGAGTTTCATCTCTCTAATAACTTGCATCTTGCTCTTTGTGACTTTCAAGAAAAACTTTTCAAGCGACGACAAACCCAGATGATTGAAAACAAACTGCAGCTTAATAATGGTTAGCGGTTGTTGGGAAGAAACTTTCACAGTAATGGGATTTTCAAAGAGATAGTAAATATATCGTGGATGAGGTGAAGTGAAAACCGCAACAAAATAACATCTATTGAATCTTTGACTGTAATTCTTCGTATGAAAAATGATTACAAACAATGATATGACATAGATCATTAAGTGATTGCTGTAAGCTAATGATAATTATCGGTTGTCGGATAGGAATTCTTTGAAAGAGAAGTATAAAACTCGTGTCACTTTCTCAAATACTCAAATTAAAGAAGCTTCTGTACGGAACTTTAATGCATGAAAAAATATATTGTAGGGTTCTTTTTTTTTTGTCATCTTGTTTTATTATACTGAAGCAGTGGAACTGACGTTTCGAATGACCTTCATATTTGCAATAAGATTTTCAAAGAAAAAACACAAAAATTAATTTGAATTTTGACAGCTTGAACTCAAATAATGTTTTTCGCAATGACGAATTTCAATAGGTGTGTGTGTGTGTGTGTGTAGGACACATGGGTACTACTACCAGGATGTGCGGAGTCCGAGGGCCTACACCACCTGAAGAGAAGGGAGTCGCACTAAAAAGCAGGTGGACGGGCTAAGCAGTTACGGGTCTGCTATCCTTTCCCGCATGGCATGGCTCGCCACGTTGGCAGACTGCCAATCCGAGAAAGGGACTACACGATGTCTGAGGTCCAAAAAGAAAGCACAGCATTTTGTCATTGCTCGAAAAGAAAAAAAAAAAACTACTTCCTAAAAGCAGAAGGTAATCCGTACTCACCTTGTAAAACACAATGATTTTTTTTACCGAAAGTGTCCGAACCTCTTAAACATTCCATGATCAAACTTTTCAAATTTACTCGTATTACTTCGAAAATATTGAGGTAGCTTGTATCAGTGCAGGAAAAACGTAGCTCTAGACTACAGTCAGCAGGTCGTTCACTCGGAAGAAGAAGAATAAAGCAATTACGATAGCAAATACATGAATTTCTTATCATTCTCTACTTAAAAATGGAGTTCAACAAATTTGTTTTCTTTTATTTCAATTTCCAAATAAACGCACTCACAAATGCTCCTTAGGCGGTTGATTAAGATTTTAATGAATTCAGCTAGCAATTAAATTCTATCCTAAAGGTGATAGACCAAACAAGTTCCCAGTTTGAAAAGCGATGGTATATATATACCAAAACATCCGTTTACATCATAGTAAATAACAAATCATGGAATCATTCCAGAGTTCATGTAAAAGAAAATTCCTCTTATACAGCCATCGTAAACCTAATCCTTCTACGACGAGTACACAGGTAACAAAATCTTTGTTTTCGAAAACCTTTTATCTACTGCGTTTGTTTCTTTACAATTTATGGTCTTCAGAATAAGATTTCTGGAAATCTCTGAATGACTGCTTAATTTTTTTTGAAAACGAAATGACGCAAACATTTTCCCCTACCCTTCTATCAAGTGACCTGGTAACTTCTCAAACATTTCCAGGTTCTTGTCCCGTTTTAGATACTCAACACCGTTATTCCGTCACCCCTATTAGAAAGTTTTTTCACTGCCGTATTTCAAGAAGTTTAAAATAACTCTTACCTTTAAATAAAGTCTCTTTCCAACTCTCTATAAGCTCGAATATTCGTCGTCGCTTTCACTTATGAACTGAATGTCGTCATTGCCCATGTGCTTTGTCGTTGAACAAGGTTCAACCATCTTTGTTTACTCAAAAAACCTTAATTTAGTTTCCATATAACCCTGAAGCCATCTTCGATGCGGAAGACAGGAACAAAGCATGGAATCGGTTATCAGGGGGGAATAGATTAAGCTTTATCCCACATCTTAAAGTAGAGTATTTCTTGGATTGACCTTATCGCCAATGACTGCAATCAGGAAATTCTGCATTTCTATCACTTCGCTGTTCAAACAAAACAACTCCGCACAAGAAAGAGTAAAGTTCAAATCAACATATCCGGTTTTAGTAACGATCTTTCGTGATCAGGAGCTCTTACTTTCAAATTTCTATAAATAAAGTTATGTAGGAAATTATTGAGGACTTAAGCGCACCAATGTTTGACTCGGAATGCGGAGTCACAGAAGGGCATATTGATAGCAAAAATGGGAGCCTAAAAGTTTTGAAAACCCATTAAATTATTTTTAAGTTAAAATTTAATGTACCCATTTGGTTCTGCAACTCAAAAGACTGCACTAAAAAAATAACGAATAAATAAAAAATAATTTAAAAAAAAAAAGCAAACAAATGAATAGAAGAAACTATTCCAAAATTTAGGACTTACGTTCCTATTTTACCTCTATAAAATGGCAATTATTGTAGGTAATTCATTTAAGTTATACGTATACCTTTCATCAGCCGAACTTCAAAAAGAATTCGCCTATAACAATTATCTATCTTCCCACACGTTAGCTAAATTAATTTGGCAAAAATGGGTGAATAATTTGAAATATATTTCTCGAATCATTCGATAAAAAAATTTGGAGTTATAGGATGTAAATAAATAGAATATAAATAAATTGTATTTATCACGGGTGCATACCTTAAGAATGATGGCATAAACCCCCTCCTCGAAGAACGAGATCAACCTAAAAGGAGATAAAAAAAACTTCTAAATTTACTCCCCCTCCCCCACTTAAAAAATCAATGATATCTTAGTCTGAGACATGATCCTCCCCGCACTCCTCATGGATACATGTGGCTCTTATTGTTTAAGCTCAGTTATTTTACTGTAACATTAATAAAGGATTTTACAGTCTGTTAAAGTGATAATGACGGCAAACATACTGATGCACCAACGGTGTAAAACCCATATTTTCTGTGAAAACTAGCACTTTATATTAGTTTTGGACTACCGAATTATAAAAATCTAATATAGGAGAAAACAGTAAAAAAATATCTTCAGCATCAATAAACACAACTATATATATTGTATATGGCTGGTCGAAGAGACGTGAAATAAACACCTGTTTTCTGAGGGAGGTCTGAAGAAGGATAATTTTTAGAAAAGAGAGAAACAAGAAAGATTATTTATGCATATACTGTCGTCCCAGCTTAATCGGGTAACGGATAAACGAATACCCACGAATAAAATATCTCGGAACCGACAGTATTCGTTTAAGCGGGGCCGACAGTAAATTCAATTAATGAAAGTTAAATTCAATTTTTAGAAAGAATATAAGAACTACAATTAAACACTTAAAGAGACATTGGAATGTTCATAAAAAAACAATAACGAGTATACATTTCTCAAAAGTTTCGATAACGAAGTTGGATAAATAAAAAAATACCCCAATAGCCTGTGAAGTACACTAATTATGGCTTTATTCTGTACTTTTGTTATATGCTATCCAATCGTTCTGTAGTATTTTTCTTTCGTTTTTTGTTTAGGAAGATAGCTGTGAGACACAATACATAACTAGTTCAAGATGTTCAAGAAAGGAAAAACTTATAATTTGAAAAGTGGATGTGTGACTACTCTATCCACGCAAGAAATTTTGAAGTTTACTAACACCGATGAGTTGAACTTTAAAAATGAAAAGGAAAACGCAAGAACGTGTAAACAGTATTTGAAACCATTCTTAGGTGCATTTTACACAGCATTATGTTCCATCACGATCACATTGACATCAGTATTTGTCAAAAAACTAACTTACATAAATTCAGGTGAACTTTCTTTGATCCGAAATGCTGGTGTTTTCGTTTTCAACATACCAATTGCAATATATGTTGTACAGGACATCCTGGGCTCGAAAAAGGATCGGCCGTTGCTGATTATTCGAGGATTCCTCGGCTCAACTGCTTTATATCTCAACCTGTTGGCTTTTCGATATCTGCCACTTGCCGAAGCTGCCACCATCATGTCCACGATGCCATCAATGGTGTCCATCAGCGCTCGTTTCTACTTAAAAGAACCCTGTGGATATGTACAGAGCTGTGCGCTGGTAATAACAGCAATCGGTGTGCTGGTTTCTGTCCGAATACCTGAATTGCTCAAAAACAGATCAGAAGTTGAATTTAGCTCAGCTTACATCACCGGACTAGGATGCGCGGTAGGATGTGTACTCATACTGTCATTCACTTTTGTGACCATCAGAAAGATGAAGGATGTTCACTATTCCGTAATAATGATCTACTTCGGGTGGACTGGCATCCTGGTGAATGGGACATTAACTGGTGTCTTTGGATCCTACGACCTACCTCGCTGTGGATGGGACCCAGTACAAATGTGCCTAATCGGTATTCTGGGGTTCATAGGACACGTCTCACTTACCCTAGCTGTCCAGACGGAAGCAGCTGGCATTGTCTCCATCATGAAGGCGTCTTTGGATATTGTAGTTGCGATGGTGTTTCAGATCATTTTTTTCGGCCTTGCTCCAGATATGTACAACATCTTGGGGGCGGGTTTAGTTTTGATATCAGTGTCAATACTAGGAGTAAGAAAATGGATCTCGACTTTACCAGAGGATGCAGAGCTTCGTGAGAAGTTAAGATATTTATTACTATAAAAACATTTTTTTAGATAAATGCCGCGAATATACAAATCAAGTGAAAAAAAAAAATCCTGACAACCAATGTTAATTTCGCATTTTGCTATCAAAGAAATAAAACAGAAAGCTATTTCAAAGCTCTAGTTCAGTGGTGGCCAACCCGCGGCACGCGTGCCACAGTGTGGCACGGCAGACCAGTAACAGTGGCACGCGAAGACTTTTTGAAAAAAATCCAAAAAAATCCAAAATTGAGGAAAAAATGTTTATCTCAAAAATATTGATAAAAACTAAAACCCTTAAACTGATAAATGTCATAATATTGTGACAATTAAGTGTCAGGAGGCTGGCTTAAAAATTGTCTGAACTACAATATTGCAAAGTACTTAGCGTTAGCTTCGGACATACAACAGAAGCTGTGACGCTACAGACAATGCTTTGTAAAGCATATTTGTGCTTGACACGAATGAAGCTTTCGATGCTGCAGAAGGAATTCTTGATCTGCAATAGTTTCAGCTATGGGTGATGACAGCGGCGTACACAGACAAATCGTTTCAGGGGGGGGGGGCTGAACCGAGAGTCTAAGAAATGGGGGAGGGGGCAGCCACCTCATAAAATGCAGCTAAGGGTTTCGAATGGCTAATGTTTCGAATTTGTGATATCAATGCTAATTTAATATTATACAAATAAATCATTATTATATTTTTAAATTTTATAATTGCTATAAAAAATAAAAGCCTTTTGATGAAAACAGAAAATGATAAAAATAAAGTGAAAATATTTTCTTCATGACTTCTTGAACCACATGTTTGGAATATTTTTAAAAATTTGTGCTTTAATATCATTAATTTTGCGATTATTTTTACTATTGTTGCTGATACTGCATTTCAATCATTTTTGTTTAAATATGATTAAAAGAGTTTGATGAATGAACAAGCATCCCCAGCAGCACCAGAACGTTCAAATTTGGTGCAAAAATGGTGTTATTGGTCAAATAACGGTGCTAAGTGTCCCTTGAACGTTATATTCGACGTGCAAAAACAGTAATATTATCACGGTGTCATTTCAGTGCTTAAAGAACGTGATATTTGACGTGCAAAAACAGTAATATTTTCACGGTGTCATTTCGGTGCTTAAGGAACGTGATATTTGACGTGCAAAAACAGTAATATTATCACGGTGTCATTTCAGTGCTTAAGGAACGTGATATTTGACGTGCAAAAACAGTAATATTATCACGGTGTCATTTCAGTGCTTAAGGAACGTGATATTTGACGTGCAAAAACAGTAATATTATCCAGGGCGTCGGAGTCGAAGAGTCGGAATCGGACTGATTTTGGACTAAAGGAGTCGGAGCCGGAGTCGCTGAAAAACATGTCGACTCCGACTCCGACTCCAACCACTTCCGATTTCGATGAAATTTTATGGTGGTGAAAACATGTCTTTGAAACTAACAGATACAAATTTTCAGCGTCCAATATCCAAATCCTAAGCATCTAGGATCATTAAAAAGGGCTTCAAAATGGCGGGTCTGCTTTGTGAAACGAATTGCTATGTATGGGCTTATGCAAGATAATAAAAAATATTTGCAGCAAAAATGCATTGTGTTAAAATAAAATCTGGCCATTTAACAAGAAAAGGATTAGTTTTGTACGGAGTCAAATGACAAGAGCGGCACTTGTCATTTGCTCTAGAGAAAATGAACATTTTGGGAGGTCACAGTGATCTCCGAGAATTGAGGTAAATGTGGTGAAATTACCTGCGAGAATTCATGACCAAATTGAACTTTTTGAGAGGTCACCATGACCTCCAACTGGGATACCCCAGCTTGCTCCCCCCCCCCCTAAAGTGAGGCCTGGCTACGACCATGAATAAAAACGAAACTTTTAAAAATGGACTTAATATTTCAACCTTTGTTTAGGGTTTTTCCCTCTTCACATTTGGGAAAAAAAATAAATAATTTAAAAAAAGCAGGAGTCGGGAGTCGGAGTCGGAGTCGACCATTTTTGCTCCGACTCTGCAGCCCTGATATTATCACGGTGTCATTTCAGTGCTTAAGGAGGTGCTTAATTTCTCAGAATTGAGGTCGTGAATTGCTGCTTTTTAGAAAGGGAAGAGGAATCATATCTGCAGAAACTTTAAGTTTTATCCTTAACAACTCTTTCTCCCAAGATCCTAATCAGATTTGCATGCATTTCAGTAAAAAAGCATTACATTCATACTAATAAAATTATATGATTTGCGCCCTTAGTCTTTCATAAATGGCGCCTCCTGCAAAAAAAATTTCCATTTAAAGTATTATTTTTCTCTCTCGTTGAGATCGAGTAGCATATAGTGGTTAGCGACTCCTGCTGTAGTCGCAAGGGACCCGCGTTCGAATCCCGCGGAGTGAATATATTAAATTCAAAGTAATTAAATAATAAATAGTTAAATTAAATAAATAAAGTAATTAAATAATTAAAAGCAAGATGGTGACGATCATGGATCAAAAATGGTGGATCAAAAATGACGTCACGGTTAAAACACGTCGCGGCCACCGGATAGTGGGGTATACGCAGTATACTTTTTCAGCTGGGTAGCACTGAAAACAAACGTATTTCCAGAACCTAAATATAACCTATCATTCCACGTTCAAAACTGGGACAAAAAAAAGGTGGTTAACACCAGATTTCGACGTGTCATATTACCATCGATCGATGAGACACATAGACGTTGACAACACGTGCTGCGAGAACGTGTTTTGAACGTGCCGGCTGGTGCGCTCTGTACGTGTTGCAGAACGTGTTTTGAACGCCTTTGTGCTGCTTGGGATTAATCGGTGTTTCTGAAACATAGTTGCAATAAAAATAAACAAAATTGAATTATGAAAAATTATCATAAACGTGATATGCAGTAAAACAGATGAGTCAAAATTAAAAAAGGAAATTCATTTTTCTTATTTTCTTCTGTCTTAATTAGTTGATCTGAAAATTTTTCTAACGTTGCAACTTTGAAAAGAAAAAAAAAAATATGAAAGCTCAAATGCAAAAAATTCGTTCTGAAAATTTCGGAGGGGGCTGCAACCCTATCAGCCCACCCCTTGAGTACGCCACTGGGTGATGAAATTGAAAAAAAAAAAAAAAACTCTGCAACTAAAATTAAGAAACTAGATTGGACAAAATTTGGCATGGTTGCACAAATGAAGACACTTAAATTGTTTTTGTTACATTACTTGAAAATAATATGGGAAAAAAACTTCAAAAGTGTCAGTTAGTAGAGTTAACTGTAGAGTTAACTGTATTAACAAACTACGAATTAGAGCTCTGAATGTTTTGTGAACTTTTCCCAGGAGAAAGAGGAGAGTATGGCAACTTACTCCTTCATTAAAATGTGCAATAGCTATCCAAAGTTAAAATAGTCATAAGATTTTAGAATTTTAGGGAGTGTGTTTTCAAAATATCTGGAAGGAAAGCAATGAGGACTTGCTACTTAGAAATGGAGAATAGCGAACTAATTTAGCTATGCCATCTCTTAATATCCTGCGTTTTAAGTAATTTAAATTTAAGATTGTACAAAAAAAATCCTAAACCAGTAGAGGCCATCTACATTCTTTTATGACGAAACTTCAGTTTCTTTCTCTCTATTTTGGAGGAAAAAAAAATAAGGGCCCTGCTCCACATCAGCGGAAAACGCGACCGAAACCGAAGGCAGAAACAGAAAATCCGGGTGCTTTCCATAGGAACACTATTTAATCCATTTTACGTTTCTGCTTTATTTTTCTGCTTTACGTCAATGTGGAGCAGGGCCCTAAAACATTAAAAGTTAATACTGAAAGTATCAACAGAAATTTAATAATTTTTGAATGGCATATGGAGAAAATTTTACACCGATTTTAAACATTCATTCAGTGCTAGGTTTGATGTTTTTCAGGATCATAAAGAAAATGCTGACTTTTTCAAAGTCTTTGTTTATTTTTCTGCAAGACACTACTTGTTACCCTTCTGAAATCTAAATCGGAATTACTGACCTATTGCATTGGTAATCAAATATAAGAGCTTAACTTCAACAGAAAGTCACCCACGTTGTATAGAAATTTGGAAATTTGTAACAACAATTTTTTTTCACATTTACACACTTTAGCCGTCTGATACTGTTGTAGATTTGGCTAAAAATACGCTTCTAAACAAATATTTTTTGTTATGAATGCAGAAAAATCGAAATACCGTTGAATATTAATTGATTGCACTTAAAACAGTTAAATTTCTTAGGATTCTCAAGAACTAATCCTAAAATTAAAGACTTGGTAGAAAAGATGCAGACTTATAAACCACATTAAGTACATACTGTTTATTTTTTAGAATAGAATGTTTGATGGTTTTTGTTTCTATTTTAAGCATAAGCCAACTGACAGAATCTATAAAAATGTTTACTAACGATAACTCGTAAGTTTGGACTTGCTTTATCTTTATTATCATTTAGATTTAAATTACTCAGATTTACGAGAAAAAATGTTTCATTTGAGTAAGAATTACATAATCAGCCAGCATAAAATCTATTTTTAACTTAAAAAAAATCAATTTGTTGAAAAAATACATTGTGGCACGCTGAGTTTTTTCTCTCCAGATAGTGGCACTCTCCCTAAAATGGTTGGCCACCCCTGCTCTAGCTCATCGTACTTTTTTGACGATTTAAAATTTAATTAGGATTATTGTCTCCCCCAGTCGCATTTAAGAACAAAAGGTTTTGAAGTTTTATTTTAATCAAACTCACAACGCTGTTCCGAATATGGCGTAAAATTATTCGTCATGCAAGATGTATATTTTGTAGTAAATAGATATTCAATATTCTCCCAAATACTTCACCAAATATCACCTTTACAATAAGGGAAAAATTCTTAAATTTTGCTTTGAAAAAATCTTGCTCATTTAATTCATAATCATTTCTTGTTTGTTTCAAAAAATCCATTTAGCAGAATATAAGCTACAATTTTATACATGAAAGCATAACGAAATAATATCTGTATTTATTTCAACTGTATCCTTATTGTATGTCAGTAAAATAAGTGCATTGAGATTTAAGATACAATACGAATAGTAGCATAAATAGTGTGTCTTTAGTGCACACTGTAAAGTACCACAATGCTTACTGATTTTCTCTTCAGAGTTGCAATTGTTTCTCTTTCCGTAACCTGATCCATAAAACTGTATTTCATTTATTGCACATTAATCACCAAAATAAAGATTTTTACTTATTTATGAGGGGTTTTTTTTTTTCTTTTTCTGCTTAACAGGACTTTTGAGTCTACTACGTCGAGTTACTACTCCTCCCCGAGCAAAAGAAGGTCTCAAAAAACATCCCGAGTAAAAGAAGGTATTAAGAGGTATCCTATGATTTTTGCCACCTCGATGCCTTGGCGACTCCACAGATTATTTACAAAGCAATAAAAAAAACTTGTCAATTTTGAACAAAAACTTGTCCAAGCGGTGTGCGGTAACTTCCGTGGAGATTAAAATTCCTCTACATAGCAAAACATTGCCCTCTTTACCACAATAAGGTCGTCGAGTCTAATAACCACTTTTGGCAAAATTGCCACTCGTGAGCTTTCTGCTCATTGATGCCATTACGTAATAATTAACGCAGAGTATAATAAATTAGTGTGGGAAAATTGGTTGATCCTCCGAAGTAATATTGCTCAATTATTTACATTTTTGTTTCCTTTAGTATTTTGACTCCTCTCTGAACTGTGGTAAGTGTTTTGCAGCAGCATATGTAGTTTGACATTCTATTTTTAAAACTTGCACTGATTTTACGAAGAAGAATGTATTACATTTTAAAAATATGTATTAAACCAACAGGTGATGTCATTTGTTTTAAATGCATCGGTGAATCGGAATGGCGTCAGTTTGGGCAATTACGATTTCTGTAGACATTTTCAATTAACTTTTTTCACAAGGCTAACAATGTTGCTACGTTCCATGAAATCCCTATAATTCTGTACTACGTGCAATGTCCATCAAAAGATGCGTCACTTTTAGTAGGCTAGTGATACACTACCTTACCAATGGCTCATTCATTTTTCGTTTGCTGATCTTTCGATTTAGTATTCAGTGTTAAAGACTGCGTGAAGAAATACGTTTCACTTTTTACTTTCTTCTATATCTATTATATAGAAGAAAGTATTGGTTTCGTGAAAATTTTCGAATGTCGAATTTTGACGGATTTGCACGTTTTGAGGTGCGCTGAGTCCATTTTGACCATTTTTGGAAAATGTCTGTCTGTGTGTCTGTGTGTGTGTGTGTCTGTGTGCGTGTGAGTCTGTATGTGTGTGACCAGTTTTTGTGGCCGCGCTAGAGCAAAAACTACTGCATGAAATCGAACAAAAATTTTTTCACATATGTATCACCATGTGAACTGGTGCACCTGACTTTGTTTAGCGAATTCCTCCAAGGGGGGTGGAGCAATCGCACGTGTTCTGCGCGTGGGTGCTTGCTATATCTCAGGAAATAACCGGTGGAATCAAACGAAAGTTGGTCCATAGGTAGACCCTATAGAGTACAGGTGCTGATTCAATTTGTGTGTCAGTATCTTGAAGGGGGGTGGAGAAATCGCACGTGTTCTGCGCGGGGGTGATTGCTATATCTCAGGAAGTAACAGGCGGAATCAAACGAAAATTGGTCCATAGGTAGACCCTATTGAGTACAATCGCTGATTCAATTTGTGTGTCAATATCTCAAAGGGGGTGGAGCAATCAAAAGTGCTTATGTTGTCATTGCACCTACTGTATCTCGAGAAATATTGCTGAGATTTGAATGAAATTTGGAATAACACTAACCCAATAAGGAAGCAAGCATCGATTAAATTTTGGCGCCAATCGCCCCAGGGGGAGGGTGGGGTGATTTTTGCGTTTAGTCAACAATGCGAAAAATCAATTCATTAAAAAATCGCTTTCACGCTATTTAATTATCAAAACAGCTGAAAACTTTCAATGATTTGAAATTTTTAACTGTTGCCAATTTCTTTTTACTAACAAATAAAATGTTTGCAATTAATCTAAACAAGGCTTTTGCAATGATTTCCAATTTCGCTCATTGATTCTGCATTTGCAGGGTTATTACGATAATTGGGAAATTGGAGCTGTTTCCAATTATTCGGGCGAGTACGTATTTTATTTTGTAACTGGAATTCATAAAATAGATATAGAAGAAAGTTTCGTGACGGCCACGACAGCTAGTTATCACTAAACTTTGTATGCACTCTTGACATGCATTGGGTTAAAAAAGGCTTGCAATTTTATGAAGCCTACTGAAAAAAGTTGTAAATGAAAAGAAAATGAGTTTCGGCCAATTTTTGAAGGTGAACTCGGGTTTCTAAAATGTGGAAAATGCGAGAAAATGAAATGAAAAGAAGAATTTTCTGCCAAAAAGAAAAAAAAAAGGTCATATTTCGCTCACTGCACTTTTGGGGCAAAAACATTCAAAAGACGTCTTCTAACACTCATGCTCGCAGATCGATATAACATGCTCGCAGTGACGTCCCCTGAATGGAGTCCATTTCCATTTCTTGTATACAGGTGCGGCCCAAGCTACAATGTTTGGAAGGGTAGAAATTCTAAATTTGCCGTAAAATGATGCACTCACAATGATGAGTATACAAAACACATAAATGCATCTAATGCGAAGGGACATTCGGGCATTTGAAAATTGCAGTGGTGCACCAAATTTGCCAAATCGTGAAATAAAATCTGCCGAATAAGGACATTTTTGTATGGTCACTGCGACCTCCCGTGACTTCCCCCTACTTGTACAAACTAGGGGAAGACCGTCTATATTGGACCACTGCTTAAATTGGACCTCGGGCTTAAAATCTAGTACAGAGATCTATGCTAAACTTTAACGGTAGATACATAAAGTTTTAGGAATAAAATCAATGTGTATGAAGTTTCACCAGTCTTCGAACTGTGTAGCGTGAGTTACGGCATGATTTATGTTGAAAACGTGTAAAATCTTCTTTTGCGGACTTGTACCTAGTAAGATAGTACTAAAACTTGTAAGCTGAGGTAAAGCGGCTCTAAGGTAAACTGCTGTTATAGCATAATAATCTGTGTTCAATAAGGATCACATCTATGTATTTACATGCGCGGTTGTGATAATTTTTGACAGAGAAATGAGCTGAAGAATAAACTAGCTGTCGTGGCCGTCACGAAACTTTCTTCTATATCTATCTTATGAATTCCGGTTACAAAATAAAATACGTACTCGCCCGAGTAGTTGGAGACAGCGCCAATTTCCCAATTATCGTAATAACCCTGCAAATGCAGAATCAATGAGCGAAATTGGAAATCATTGCAAAAGCCTTGTTTAGATAAATTGCAAACATTTTGTTTGTTAGTAAAAAGAAATTGGCAACAGTTAAAAATTTCAAATCATTGAAAGTTTTCAGCTGTTTTGATAATTAAATAGCGTGAAAGCGATTTTTTAATGAAGTAATTTTTCGCATTGTTGACTAAGCGCAAAAATCACCCCACCCTCCCCCTGGGGCGATTGGCGCCAAAATTTAATCGATGCTTGCTTCCATATTGGGTTAGTGTTATTCCAAATTTCATTCAAATCGCAGCAATATTTCCCGAGATACAGTAGGTGCAGTGACAAAATAAGCACTTTTGATTGCTCCACCCCCCTTTGAGATATTGACACACAAATTGAATCAGCACCTGTACTCAATAGGGTCTACCTATGGACTAATTTTCGTTTGATTCCGCCGGTTACTTCCTGAGATATAGCAGTCACCCCCGCGCAGAACACGTGCGATTGCTCCACCCCCCTTCAAGATATTGACAAACAAATTGAATCAGCACCTGTACTCAGTAGGGTCTACCTATGGACCAATTTTCGTTTGATTCCGCCGGTTACTTCCTGAGATATAGCAATCACCCCTGCGCAGAACACGTGCGATTGCTCCACCCCCCTTGGAGATATTGACAAACAAATTGAATCAGCACCTGTACTCAGTAGGGTCTATCTATGGACCAATTTTCGTTTGATTCCGCCAGTTACTTCCTGAGATATAGCAATCACCCCCGCGCAGAACACGTGCGATTGCTCCATCCCCCTTGGAGGAATTCGCTAAAAAAAGTCAGGTGCACCAGTTCACATGGTGGTACATATGTGAAAAAATTTTTGTTCGATTTCATTCAGTAGTTTTTGCTCTAGCGCGGCCACAAAAACTGGTCACACACATACAGACTCACACACACACAGACAGACAGACAGACATTTTCTAAAAATGGTCGAAATGGACTCAGCGCACCTCAAAACGTGCAAATCCGTCAAAATTCGACATTCGAAAATTTTCACGAAACCAATACTTTCTTCTATATATTAGATATAGAAGAAAGTAAAAATGGCATGTTTTCCTTTATTGGACCGAAAAAATTTTCCTATATTGGACCGGTGGTCCAATTTAAGAATATGATTTTAAGCAAGACTTTTCATTAATTGCAACATTAAATAAGTGACTCATCTGATTTAATAGCGTAGTTAAGATTATTTTAAGCATACTTTAACAACTATTCACGATATTCATTTTTTTTATCAAGCACATTTTCTAGAAGCTGCAAATTAATTGTTTTTTTTTTTTTTTTTTTTTTTCTCTCTTTTTACTTTCTTCTATATCTAATATATAGAAGAAAGTATTGGTTTCGTGAAAATTTTCGAATGTCGAATTTTGACGGATTTGCACGTTTTGAGGTGCGCTGAGTCCATTTCGACCATTTTTAGAAAATGTCTGTCTGTCTGTCTGTGTGTGTGTGAGTCTGTATGTGTGTGACCAGTTTTTGTGGCCGCGCTAGAGCAAAAACTACTGAATGAAATCGAACAAAAATTTTTTCACATATGTACCACCATGTGAACTGGTGCACCTGACTTTTTTTAGCGAATTCCTCCAAGGGGGGTGGAGCAATCGCACGTGTTCTGCGCGGGGGTGATTGCTATATCTCAGGAAGTAACTGGCGGAATCAAACGAAAATTGGTCCATAGATAGACCCTACTGAGTACAGGTGCTGATTCAATTTGTTTGTCAATATCTCCAAGGGGGGTGGAGCAATCGCACGTGTTCTGCGCAGGGGTGATTGCTATATCTCAGGAAGTAACCGGCGGAATCAAACGAAAATTGGTCCATAGGTAGACCCTACTGAGTACAGGTGCTGATTCAATTTATTTGTCAATATCTTGAAGGGGGGTGGAGCAATCGCACGTGTTCTGCGCGGGGGTGACTGCTATATCTCAGGAAGTAACCGGCGGAATCAAACGAAAATTGGTCCATAGGTAGACCCTATTGAGTACAGGTGCTGATTCAATTTGTGTGTCAATATCTCAAAGGGGGGTGGAGCAATCAAAAGTGCTTATTTTGTCACTGCACCTACTGTATCTCGGGAAATATTGCTGCGATTTGAATGAAATTTGGAATAACACTAACCCAATATGGAAGCAAGCATCGATTAAATTTTGGCGCCAATCGCCCCAGGGGAGGGTGGGGTGATTTTTGCGCTTAGTCAACAATGCGAAAAATTACTTCATTAAAAAATCGCTTTCACGCTATTTAATTATCAAAACAGCTGAAAACTTTCAATGATTTGAAATTTTTAACTGTTGCCAATTTCTTTTTACTAACAAACAAAATGTTTGCAATTTATCTAAACAAGGCTTTTGCAATGATTTCCAATTTCGCTCATTGATTCTGCATTTGCAGGGTTATTACGATAATTGGGAAATTGGCGCTGTCTCCAACTACTCGGGCGAGTACGTATTTTATTTTGTAACCGGAATTCATAAGATAGATATAGAAGAAAGTTTCGTGACGGCCACGACAGCTAGTTCCATTAAGTTGCAGTTTCAGGTTGTTAAACGTAGAAATTAATTTAAATAAAATTTATGCTGGTTTACCGAGGAAAAAAAATGAAATTCTTCGATTTGCTCGAAAAGATTTTAAAAAGAAACAATTAATATGCTACTAAAATGTTCAATGTACATGAAACCGGTCTTTTCACTGCCCAAAAGCCCCAAAATATATCGACATACAAAAGTAACACACCAGCTTGGAGCAGTAATGTGTGGTGAACGTGTTAGAAACACACTTGCTATTTGCTGCATGAGTGCAACAGAATTGCTACACCTCCCTCCTTCCCCATACTTATTTTCAAAAGAATACGTTCCATGTATTTACTTATCGTAAAAGCACCCCCTGGTGAGCAATATGCTTGGCTAAAAAAAGGTTGGCTCACAAACGATAACTCACACAATTGATACAATATTTCATCAAAACCGTTAAACCAAGAGCATAGATGCAATAAACTTGGTTAACGAGAGCGATATAATAATGCTTTCTCTTAAAGCACACCATACAAGATGTTATCTTTTTTCAGCCTCTGTCTACATATTTTAATCGAGTGTGTGATACATGGGTGCGAGAACATCCAATGAGATCCATTACCCAATCTCGAATAGAAGAACTGTTTGGTAACTTTTATAGGTAAACCTCAATCAAGGCCATGGTAAATGTTGTGAGTTGATTCTAAAGAACAGGAGTTTGGCCTGTTAATTGACATGTGTTTAGCGGCATTGACTTGGCTGGAGCAGAGTTCGAGGTAAGTAGTCCAGATAAAACTACTCAAAGTAAGCAGGCTACATGTTCGGTGTAAGTTGTACTGTTGTACACCATGTACAAGAACTAGCTACGACTTAAATTAGTACAAGCTCTGCATAATCAGCGGATAGTTCGCATCAAAGCATGATTGTCAACTTCAACTATGATTTTGTAAAGGCCAGGCTCACATATCAATTTACCTAAAAAATTGAAAACACAAAAAGGAAGGCTATCTCAGCAATCATTCTAACGCCGTGTGAAAGAAACATAGAGCAGAAAAAGTCACACAAGAATAAGCAAGAAACTGCACAAAACAACTGTTATTGTAATATTTGTCATAGAGATGAAGCGCAAAACATGATTAAATGCATGAAATGCTATCGGTGAGTGTATCAACACTGCCTAAATGAGACCGAAGCAAAAGAAACTCCATTGCAAATCCTGGAAAAAGATGTAGGGGAGAGTGGTAATGAATGGGCCACTTTTTGGTTTTGAATTTTTGTAATTTTTTCTAACACTTTGTTTTAACTCTAAATTGGTGTTTTAGTTACTTTACTTATCTGGCTATCTAATGAAGTCATAAAAGTTGGATTAGCACCTGTTTATAATAAATTATAATAGAAAATAAAAATTTTGAAATTTGGCCCATTCAACCCCACCTATGGGGTTGAATGGGCCATCGAAGGTAATGAATGGGCCACTAGATGAATTCAATGGAAACATGTGGATTTAATCTTTTATTTGCTGAATATGACAAAATAAATGTGGCACTTGACATGATGATACAAAATCATACTGATTTAAAATTATATAAACATCAAAACTGATGCAATTAAAATAAAACTGATGCATACCAATTGTAGCAGAAAAATGACTAAATAATGAGATTGTAAGAAATAAATAACATCAAATATATATAAAAAAAATAACAGATAACGCACACTATGATTTAACAAAATTTATATATTTCAAAAATAATGTTAAAAATCACTTTCAAAAACTTTATCTTCATTTTCAAACTTGTCAAAGTTCAAAAAATTTTTTTTTTAATTTACTAGACATCGGGGATAAGAAATATCTAACTTAAGTTACCAAGAAAGAAATAGAAATTGTACTGTGAGGAATATAATATCAAGGAGAGAGGGGGCTTTTTCAAGCCACGCACTGCGACCAGAGGTCTATTGTACTATAGGAATATAATATAGATCTGCAAATTATATTTAGAAGTTACTACAAACCTATTTTGACGACAGTAATCTTAATCTATCTATGACAGTCAGTTGTGTTTCATATTAATGCGAAAATCCAAAGAAAAGGAAGAAAAACAATATTTAGGTGGCCCATTCATTACCATGACATAGTGGCCCATTCAGCCCCACCTATACTTTTGGAATACATTTAGGTTTTTTGAGTACATTGAGTTTAGACAACATCAAAATACATCTTAAGATTAGTTTATAGATATGGAAAGACTAGCTTATGCATATGTATGCAGTGAAATACTTGGTACATTTTAGCTAGGAAATGTTTTACTAAAAAGAGAAAAACTTACTTTTCAGTCAGATTCTAGACCATGCCACTCTAGTTTGAAAATGGCTCAGCGCAAACGAATGAAAATTGGATGAGTTTAGTCGAACAAATAGCTACATCTATTGGTGGCATCAAAAAAAAGTTCATGTAAATACTTTTTCATATTTTGTTAGTGGCCCATTCATCACCATGGCCCATTCATTACCACTCTCCCCTATATAGTTCAAATATAAATTATTCTATGATTTCCTGGTACGGTCCAATTTTTGAAGCGCATGGTTCAAAATAGGCGCATATGTTCCTAAATTGGACTTTTGCAACTTTTTGTAAGATAATTTTTTTAAAAATAATTTCCATATTTTTAGAAAATATAAGCTCCTAGGGCGGTTCCTGATTAAACTTAGCTTGCGATGCCCTATTTTGTATTTCTGTTTTGCTTCACATTGAGCGACACAGGCCTCCTGTTCCTAGGGGGTCCAATATAGGCAGTCTTCCCCTACAATTTGTAATTTTTGCATTTCAGCGTCGGTTTCTCAGCTTTCACCGATAAGTTTGTTTCTTTATTCTTTTATGATTATTCATTGTCCGTACTAAATATATACGATATGAAACACATAGATTAACGTTTCCCGCTTCGAACTTTTCCTTGAAAGCTTTTTTTTTTTTTTTCTTCTGACAAGCACTCTTTTTTTTTTTTTTTTTTGCTCACACACTTGCAGTCATAGACCCTATACGCCCGTGGCAATCACAAAGCAATCAAACAGTTTTTATTAATAAGTACCACCAGAAACAAGGCCAACTAGCTCCTTCGATGACGTAAATCAGATGGCTGGCGTTTCACGGCATACAGCCGCTGTGCAGCACATACGCTTATGTTTGTTTCGCTTCAAAAGTTTTTGTAACATTCAAACCAAGACGTACAAGAAATAAAATAAAAACATGCTTGTGTGTGCTAAATTTCTTCATGAAATAACCGAAGAATATATTTCATTCCGTGTTTGTCAAAACGCAATTACTGCATTTATACGAGGGTCTTTTAAAATCGCATTTTATGCCTCAAACTGTCGTTTATTCACGCATGTTATTTTTATGAGAAATATACATCCATAAAATCCCTCAAATACCTTGTTAAGCAAATTGGATATCGCCTTTTTTTATGAGCGCTTTGTTAGCACCTCTTTGCCATAAAACGAAGTGATTGCTTTGCTGCTGTTGCAAATAAAGAGCAGAAGTGATTGCTTTGCTGCTGTTGCAAATAAAGAGCAGCTGCGTAAAAAAAGAGTAGAAACATACGATATCGTGTCTTTTGTAGTATACTGAGTTCGGTGAGGAGACAGCCTGAAAATGCACTTTTCAGCAAATAGGAACATTTTGAAATTAAACTAGCTGTCGTGGCCGTCACGAAACTTTCTTCTATATCTATCTTATGAATTCCGGTAACAAAATAAAATACGTACTCGCCAGAATAATTGGAGACAGCAGCTCCAATTTCCCAATTATCGTAATAACCCGGCAAATGCAGAATCAATGAGCGAAATTGGAAATCATTGCAAAAGCCTTGTTTAGATTAATTGCAAACATTTTATTTTTAGTAAAAAGAAATTGGCAATAGTTAAAAATTTCAAATCATTGAAAGTTTTCAGCTGTTTTGATAATTAAATAGCGTGAAAGCGATTTTTTAATGAATTAATTTTTTACATTGTTGACTAAGCGCATAAATCACCCCACCCTCCCCCTGGGGCTAGAGCCGCTATATAGACAGGCCGACGCATCAAGCTTGAGTTCGACCACTTTGGATCCATTCATTAACTTTCACTTTCAAATTTTCATTGTTGCAGAGCTAGGGTTACCAGAGTAAAGTTTCGGACATTGCCAAGCTTTGCCAAATCCACGTGGCACTAATCATTGCTCACAGTGAAAATTACCAAAACGCGATATTTGCCAGAAAAGACAACCATTCATCAACCAGCTAAAAAGACATACCACGCGCTGGATCCAAAGTGGTGAAACTTAATCTTGATGCGTCGGCTCATCTATATAGGGGCCTTACCTGGGGCGATTGGCGCCAAAATTTAATCGATGCTTGCTTCCATATTGGGTTAGTGTTATTCCAAATTTCATTCAAATCGCAGCAATATTTCCCGAGATACAGTAGGTGCAATGACAAAATAAGCACTTTTGATTGCTCCACCCCCCTTTGAGATATTGACACACAAATTGAATCAGCACTTGTACTCAATAGGGTCTACCTACGGACCTATTTTCGTTTAATTCCGCCGGTTACTTTCTGAGATATAGCAGTCACCCCCCGCGCAGAACACGTGCGATTGCTTCACCCCCCTTCGAAATATTGACAAACAAATCAAATCAACACCTGTACTCAGTAGGGTCTACCTATGGACCAATTTTCGGTTGATTCCGCCTTTTACTTTCTGAGATATAGCAATCGTCCCCGCGCAGAACACGTGCGATTGCTCCACCCCCCTTCGAGATATTAACAAAAAAATTAAATCAGCGCCTGTACTCAGTAGGGTCTACCTATAAACCAATTTTCGTTTGATTCCGCCGGTTACTTCTTGAGATATAGCAATCACCCCCGCGCAGAACACGTGCAATTGCTCCACCCCCCTTCAAGATATTGACAAACAAATTAAATCAGCACCTGTACTCAGTAGGGTCTCCCTATGGACCAATTTTCGGTTGATTCCGCCTTTTACTTTCTGAGATATAGCAATCACCCCCGCGCAGAACACTTGCGATTGCTCCACCCCCCTTGGAGGAATTCGCTAAACAAAGTCAGGTGCACCAATTTACATGGTGGTACATATGTGCAAAAATTTTTGTTCGATTTCATGCAGTAGTTTTTGCTCTAGCGCGGCCAAAAAAACTGGTCACACACATACAGACTCACACACAGACAGACACACAGACAGACATTTTCCAAAAATGGTCGAAATGGACTCAACGCACCTCAAAACGTGCAAATCCGTCAAAATTCGGCATTCGAAAATTTTCACGAAACCAATACTTTCTTCTATATATTAGATATAGAAGAAAGTAAAAATAAGAATTTTCTATTGTTACACTAAAAAATAAATGTTGTTTTTACAGTAATACAGCTAATTTTATAGTTATTTGACAGTAATAGACTTGAAAAATTGCTAATTTTACAGTAGCAAGCTGTAAATTGCTAGTTTGCAGTAGTAAAACTGTAAAATTGCTAGTTTACAATTTATTACTGTGCATTTTACAGTTTTAAACTGGAACCCTGCTGCCAGTATTACACTGTTTTTTTTTACTCGTACAGTGTAATGCAGCTAATTTTATGGTAATAAACTGAAATTGCTGATTTTACAGTAATAAACTGTAAAATGGCTGATTTTACAGTATATTACTGTGCTTTTACAGTTTTAAACTGGAGCCTCTGCTTTCAGTATTATACTGTAGAAACAACAATTTATTTTAAGTACCTACTGCAAAGTCTAATAAACTGATTTGTTGTCTTCTATTTCAAAACACCATTTACCAAATTACCCCTACCCCCTTACAAAGAAGAAACTTGCGCAACCAGCATTCATCTTTGGGGGGAGGGGGACACAAGCTTTTAGATGTATTCAGCGAGTCCATGTTTAAGCTGCATAACCTCTATTTTCAAAACCATTACCGTATTTTTCGCCATATAAGATGCACCGGCATATAAGACGCACCCAATTTTATAGGAGGCAAATCTAGAAAAAGAGAATAAAAAGTGCCTGCGAACAAGACGCAGGCACTTTTTCGCACCCGATTTTGGGGAGAAAAAGTGCGTCTTATACTGCGAAAAATACGGTAGTCCAAAAAACATACTTCCTATTGCAAAAATTGTCAAAACAAGATGCAGAATTAGGCTATTGAAAATTTGAAGAGATAAAAATATTTTTGAAAAAAAAAAAAAAAAAAAAGAACCGACTTCAGAACTTCACTCGGCAAGTTCTCTAAAAAGTAAAAAATACTTTTATTCTTTGAACACCCATTGATACTACATTTAAACATAAGTTTTGAAGTCGGCGCAAAAACACTAAATAGAATCATACGAAACTATAATTCAACTATACATATAAGGGCGATTCTCTGTAAACTGGTAATTGGCTGTCCGGACCGAGTATTTCAAAAATAATAAAGTGATAACAATTTAATTTTTTTTTTCTAGAAATTATCTAAGCGCCAAAAACACAGTCCCCTGGCTGTCCCAATCCCAATCCCATAATCTAACTGTTAAAGATAGTATTTCAAAAAACCTATTAGCACTACACAAATTTGGCAATTAATATCTACAAATTGAATAATGAAGCTATATTTTTCTTATGAAATAAGGTATAATTACGTATTCCTAAAACTTAAAATTGTCATGTACATTCTGCCCGGAGTTTTTTCAAACAGTCCCCTGCAACAAATTCAAAGCTGTAATACGAAAAATCTATTACTTTTGCAAATTCTTTTTGGCATGAAGTTTAAAGTAATCAGTGTGAATTTGCCGAAATCGCCGAGAACGATGTTGAAACGCTACTTTGCTTAGTTTGAGAGACTCATTTGTGATGAAAGTATGCATCAGTGTCGTTGCGAAAACAGTCCTCTGGGAAGTGATATTATTAATGTCAATTAATTGAATTAAAAAACATATTAGTTATTATGTCCACGATTTGTGCCTAAATTTATAGGTAGTCTCGTAATTAATTATGTTCCAATAGTTTTGCAGATACACTGGCGGAAAAAAAATCCCAACACCGAGAAAAAATTGCCGTAGAGTAATGAAATTTGGGTAATGCAATTGTCTAGTTAACATATTTAATTGATTAAATGTACAAGATCACCGGCTAATTTAAGCTCAAGAAAATGCTGTGCAAATGTGAAATTATGTTAATTTAATAGAGGGTGTAACCTCCAGAATTTTGAAGGCAAGCCTGCAAGCGTGCATGCATTATGTCATACAGGTGCCGAATGTCACTTTGTGGTATGGAGTTCTATGCTTGTTGCACTTGCTGTGTCAATACTAGGACCGTCATTGCTGACTGTGGATGATGCTCGAGGTGCCATCCCATGATATCCCATACGTTATCAATTGGAGACAGACCTGGTGATTTTGCAGGTCATGGTAACATGTCGGCACTCTGTAGAGCACATTGCGTTACAGCAGCAATGTGAGGGCGAGCGTTATCCGGTTGGAAAACGCCCCCTTGAATGCTACTCATGAAGGGCTGTACTACTGGTTAAATTAACAGACTGACGACAAATTTTCAGTGGGTGAGTTAGGGATAACCACAAGAATGCCCCTGCTGTCTTAGGAAATTGCTCCAGAGACCATAACTCCAGGTGTAAGTCCCGTGTGTCTAGGCTGTAGACCGCTTGGATTCAGGCGGTCCCCTGGCCTCCTTCTGACCAATATACAGTCACCACTGGCACTAATTCAGAATCTGTTTTCATCAAAAATTACAACAGATCTCTACTCCGACCTCCAGTGAGCTCTGTCGTGGCACCACTGCCGTCGGAAAAGGCAATGGTTTGCAGTCAATGGAATACCGGCTACAGGCAGCCTGGCTCGGAGTTGTCCTTGAAGTAAACAGTTTCTTACCGTTCCTTGGGTCACGACGATACCAACTGCAGCTCGAATGTCAGCCGCAGATGCAGTACGAAGAGCCACAGCCGTACGCAAGATTCGGCGATCTTCCTTCTCAGTCGTGCCACGTGGCAGCTCGGAACTCAATCTTCTTGAGGTAGTACCATCCCTTGCCCATAGCCTCCAATAATCATGCATGGTGGAAACATTTCCACCCAAGTCTTTCTGCAATATCGCGAAATGAAAATCCACCTTCTCGTAGCCAAATTGTACGACATCGTTTAAACTCGGTGAGCTGTTGATAATGACTTCTTCGTCTTCTTAAAGGTATTCCTGGCTAACATGAACGCAATTCGTCAAATTTCACGGAGAAATAATACACACGAGCTTCACAACACGCTTTTAAAACAAGCCTTATTTGCATGTTCTGAGTGACGCCAGCTGCGCCACACTTATGCGCGGAGCACGAAATTTCAATCAATGTCATCTTTCAGTTGTATAAACACGCCTACCAAATTTCGTTTATCTAACACAAGTCTTTCTTGGTGTTGGGATTTTTTTTTCCGCCAGTGTATTACGCAACAAAGAGCAAAAACACAGTCATCTGGCACAGTCCCCTGCCTAGTTATACTAGGCGGGGGATTTACCCCCTATCATGATTTATCAGAAAAACACAAACTTCAATTGGTCCTCTTTCAAACTAAAGTAATAGATTCATTTTCTGAGCAATAGTATTATAATTATACGAACATTTCAAAAAACCGTGCCCGGACAGATTTCGTGTGAAAAATGACGAGTTTACAGAGAATCGCCCATAAATTTCAATGAATCCAGGTTCTTTAATCGCATTCTCATACACTACATTAACAACACAACCACATATATATGTAATGGTATACAATTATTCAACTTTTAATTTTCAATGGTTTCTCTGAAAAATGTTGGCAAAATATAGTTGAACATCATTTTATCTATAATTTTTGCGCCGACTTCAAAACTTATGTTTAAATGTAGTATCAATATGTGTTCAAAGAATAAAGTTATTTTTTAATTTTTAGAGAACTTGCCGAGTGAAGTTGTGAAGTTGGTTCAATTTTTTTTTCAAAAATATTTTTATTTTATTCTTTTTTGTGTAAATATACTTCAGAAATAAGCTGATGTTTTCATTACGAAACTTCACCTAATTTTCTTAAGTAAACTAGCTGCGTGGCCCGGTGTTGCACGCAGGGCCTGATTACTGAATAGGCCAACTAGACAGTGGCCTAGGGCCCCCACAATTTAGGGGCCCCAAATGGCTAAAATTGTTGTAGTCAATACCTAAATTTGTTTTATCCCATGCTTAAAATTGAAAAGATTCATTATGGGGGAGTGGGTCCAAAATAGTATTTGGCCTAGGGCCCCCTGATATCTTAATCAGGCCCTGGTTTGCACGGGCTACCTCTGAACAAAAAATTAACAAACTTGAATATTTTGTAAGACTGGGCTTCTTACTAATTGTTTTTCAAAGGTTCTTTTATTTTTGCGTTTCCCCGTGTAATATTTTACTATATATTTATTATATACATATCACAGCGTGATGTAATTAAAAGTTTTTTTTATAGATTGTTGTCTTATAAACGTGGGTGAAACCGCGGGGCACAGCTATGCCATAATAAAGGTCATATGCATGCAAAGGATTTCTCATTTTTTGTTCCAGTTAACAATACTACGTACGACGAACGCTAATGAGTTTCATGTTTGATTCAGTTAAGCCTTCATTCAAAATTCTCATTATCATTATTATTACTGTTTCATATCAACCACGTTTTATTAACCGACTTCAAACTAGCTGTCGTGGCCGTCACGAAACTTTCTTCTATATCTATCTTATGAATTCCGGTTACAAAATAAAATACGTACTCGCCCGAGTAATTGGAGACAGCTACAATTTCCCAATTATCGTAATAACCCTGCAAATTCAGAATCAACGAGCGAAATTGGAAATCATTGCAAAAGCCTTGTTTAGATAAATTGCAAACATTTTATTTGTTAGTAAAAAGAAATTGGCAACAGTTAAAAATTTCAAATCATTGAAAGTTTTCAGCTGTTTTGATAATTAAATAGCGTGAAAGCGATTTTTTAATGAATTAATTTTTCGCATTGTTGACTAAGCGCAAAGATCACCCCATCCTACCCCTGAGGAGATTGGCGACAAAATTTAATCGATGCTTGCTTCCATATTGAGTTAGTGTTATTCCAAATTTCATTCAAATCGCAGCAATATTTCCCGAGATACAGTAGGTGCAATGACAAAATAAGCACTTTTGATTGCTCCACCCCCTTTGAGATATTGACACACAAATTGAATCAGCACCTGTACTCAATAGGGTCTACCTATGGACCAATTTTCGTTTGATTCCGCCGGTTACTTCCTGAGATATAGCAGTCACCCCCGCGCAGAACACGTGCGATTGCTCCACCCCCCTTGGAGATATTGACAAACAAATTGAATCAGCACCTGTACTCAGTAGGGTCTACCTATGGACCAATTTTCGTTTGATTCCGCCGGTTACTTCCTGAGATATAGCAATCACCCCCGCGCAGAACACGTGCGATTGCTCCACCCCCTTGGAGATATTGACAAACAAATTGAATCAGCACCTGTACTCAGTAGGGTCTACCTATGGACCAATTTTCGTTTGATTCCGCCGGTTACTTCCTGAGATATAGCACTCACTCCCGCGCAGAACACGTGCGATTGCTCCACCCCCCTTGGAGGAATTCGCTAAACAAAGTCAGGTGCACCAGTTTACATGGTGGTACATATGTGCAAAAATTTTTGTTCGATTTCATGCAGTAGTTTTTGCTCTAGCGCGGCCACAAAAACTGGTCACACACATACAGACTCACACACAGACACACACACACACAGACACACACACACACAGACAGACATTTTCCAAAAATGGTCGAAATGGACTCAGCGCACCTCAAAACGTGCAAATCCGTCAAAATTCGACATTCGAAAATTTTCACGAAACCAATACTTTCTTCTATATATTAGATATAGAAGAAAGTAAAAAGGAGGAAGTTCTCAATTCAAAGCATGTGTTTTTTTTTATTTGTTCGCACATAACATCTGATCTACTGAACCGTTTTGGACGATTTTTTTTTTAATCGATAGGAGATGGTGTAACTTAGGTACCATGTACTCATATGACGATATTTGTTCACTAGAAAAAAGTTATGATCGAAAAACTAAAATTTCATGTTATTTAAAACAATATGTGCTATTCTAAATCCTAACTTCAATGAGCGACCCGATGGTCAAGTGGTTAAACGCGTCAGGTTGAAGTTCCTGATGGAGTGAGATCGAGTCCAGGTCTGCAAGGATTTTTTTGAACAGCTGCAATTTTTTTTTTTTTTTGAATGATTTTAATGATTGTACTGTCTTTATGCAGGTACATCCCCCATGGGAATCTACCCCATATTTTTTTTAGTACAAAATGACAGTTTAGGTCGGATCTTTGTCAAAATTGGCAATGGAGTCCTTCAATGCTGTAGAATTTTCTTATGGACGTTTGCGCCATTTTTGTGGTCTTTGAACCCCCATGGAGGGAAGGTTGTTTTTAACCGACTTCAAAAAACAATGCAATATCGTTACGAAAGAGGTAATGGATGACGCAAAACTAAAAGATTATGAATTTAATTTTTTTTCGGTTACAATATACATTGTAAATTAATAAGACTTTTTATACATCGATTGTGGCAACAAATGGTTTTTGATTTGCGGCACTTATATTATTAACTACATTTTGATTATTTAAAAAACTTATTTACACTAAAAAGAATGAAATAAAATATTTTTGGAAAAAAAATAGAGCCGACTTCAGTTGGAAATTGCTCTAAAAAGTAAAAAATAATTTTTTTCTTTGAACACCATCGAAACTACTTCCAAACATAAATTTTGAAGTCGGCGCAAAAACAGTGAATAGGATCATACGCAACTAAAATTCAACTATAAATATAAATTTTAATGGATCAAGGTTCTTTAAGAGCATTCGCATACATTTCATTGATTACCGCACATTCGTGTAATGGTACAAATATTCTGCTTTTAATTTTCAATGCTTTTTCTGAAAAATGTTGGAAAAATATGGTTAAATATCATTTTACCTATCGTTTTTGCGCCGACTTCAAAACTTATGTTTGAAAGTAGTTTCGATGGTGTTCAAAGAAAAAAAAATTCTTTTTTACTTTTTAGAACAATTTCCAAGTGAAGTCGGTTCTATTTTTTTCCAAAAATATTTTATACAATGGAGTTCATATTTAATTATTTAGGACAAATCGCGTCAAATTTGAGCAAAAATGCGAAGATTTTTCTCAATTTCTTCAAAATCATGTTATCAAACCTTACGTCAATTAAAACTAATAAAGCCTATAAAATGATGAATCTATCAGTAACGGAATTTTTGAAATCGGTTCAGGCGTCTTCGAGTAATCGTATAAATTCATAAAAATTTCAAAAGAACCACAGAAATGAATTTCATTATGAAATCCAGAGAAGCCTTATATTCAAAATTGTCATTATTACGAATACTGTGATCCCGATTTCTGCAGGTTCCCGTTGTCAAACCCGGACCACGAGACGATGGGACCAATCGGAAATGAAACCCTTTCGAACAAAAAAAGAATTTTTGAAATCGATCCAGACGTCTTCGAGTAATCTTATAACATACAAAAAAAAAAAAAAAAAAAAATCTCCGACGAATCGTATAACCTCCTCCTTTGTTGGAAGTCGGTTAAAAATAAAAATTAGTGGGGGGGGGGGAACGAAATCTAAAACTTCCTCGATCGCCCTTAGTCCAGTCAATAAAGACATCGTGTCGCAACTAATTTAGGGAAAGCTGAATTTTTGTAGGATGTTAGTACATCGAGTGTACACTAAAAAAACACAAAGTCCCGACCTCAACCCCTCTTGCTTTCCCCCCCACCCCCTCTGAAACATTGCAAAAGCAGTACTATGATTATACGCTTTTCGTGTCGCAAATAATTTAGGGCAAGCAGATTTTTTGCAGGATGGAAGTACATAAAATATACACTAAAAAAACTAAGTCCCGACCCACACCCCTCTTGCTTCCCCCCCCCACCCCCTCCGAAACACTGCAAGAGCAGTACTATGATTATACGCTTTTCGTGTCGCAACTAATTAGGGGAAGGCTATTTTTTATTTCAAGATGTTAGTATACTAAGTATACACTATAAAAACACAAAGTCCCGACCCCCAACCCTCTTGCATCACCCCTCCCACCCCCTCCGAAACATTGCAAGAGTCGTATGATTATACGCTTTGCAACCGCGTGCGCTTGCATACGCGTGTCGCAACTAATTAGGCAATTAGGAGAAGGCTGATTTTTTTTCAAGATGTTAGTAAACAAAGTATACACTGAAAAAACCCCGACCCCCACCTCTCCTGCTCCCCCCCACCCCTCCAAAACATTGCCAGAGCAGTACCATGATTATACGCTACAGCTCGAAACTAATAATACCGGGGCGTTCCGTTTTTATTTCCTTTCTTACAACAGTATAAACCTGTGGTGCCCAACCTACAGTCCGCAGACCGCATCCGGCTTGAGAAACTGATCTGCGTGGCCCGTTGCTTTGCGAGATGCTACAGCTTGAGGCAATTCGTTTCTGAAAAACAATTTGCATTTAACAAAAAGTAAAAACATTAAGTAATGATAACAACAATTATTCTTTATTAGGGGTCATCTTCTAACATTTCGTTTACTTGGTCCGAAATATTGTTACAATGCATTCCACTAGTTTCCACACATAGACGTGCAATCTAACCTAGCTTTACGACAGCTACAGTTTGTAACACACAATGTTTTACAATTGCAAGACATTAATATGAAAAGGTCACTTGGAGCAGGTGAAATCGTCATGGGCTTAGGAATAAGTCTGTTTCTTGAAGTATATTGCTAACCCAGGGACGTCATTTCAAGTTTTTTCCAGGGGAGGGGGCAAAGGGTCCAAACACAATGCAATTTCATCAGCAAGCATAAAAAATCACACACACATATGTAAATACATTAATTTTTCAAATCCGGGGGGGGGGCAATTGATCCCCCCTGACCCCCCTAAATGACGGGCCTGTGCCAACCCCACTCTTCTGTTGGCTTAAAACCTAACTAAGTTTGAATTTGGTGGTAAATCCTCAAACAATGCTGATGAGCGCATCTGAAGTTGATGGAAGTTTTGCTAAATCATTGACTTAAGGGACATTTTGGTGATTAGTTGCTTATACTTAAAATATCTGGTTTAATTTAGGGTTTTATACCGTGATAAATTGTACATACTTAGAACAAACTGATCTCCACTTTCTACAAGGATTTCTTTTGTAATATCTTATTTTGTAAAAAGCTCAGCCTGAGCTTTAGCTTCTTTTGAAAAACGTATGAAGTCGGCAGCTTTTAACTTTCCTACTCCATAGAAAGCCGATGTAGTGTTGCAACCAGTCATTGCATGAGCAAAAAACAGTGCAGTTTGCTGCTCGACATGTTTATTTATTAGGAAATTGACAAAGTAAACTTTAGACACTGAAAGTGAAGTCTTTAAGAAGAAAAGTGTAGCATCATGCTGAAGAGTTAAGGCTACAAGTAAAACCAAGAGATCAGTTCCCTCAACAGCAGTTGTATTATTATTTTGCAAATTCTTAACGGCTTGGTCGACAATGAGTGTCAGCATCATCTTCTGCAAAAGCCACGTTAATAGCTCTAGCAATAAACCTTGTTCTAACTACTTCTATTAATATCTTCTTCTTTTGAGGGTTTGCTAGAAAATCTTGTTGTGTTGTTCAAATTGTATTTTCACCAAAAACAATTGTGTGAGAAAATTTTTTTGATGCTCTTCTTTCTTGTTCTTGTAGTTTCGTGGTTGAAAAGCTGGGGTATCCATCGAAAACTACTGTCACTTTATTTCCTTATTTACTAGATATATATTTTAAGTATGATTCTACTATTTCCTTGAAAGTTCTTTTTGGTCTCCAAACCTTTGCATGTCACAAATGTCCCCCGTCTATTACAAAACATCTTTATTTGCCTGACACGTGTCCTGGACAATACCATCTTCAAACAGTTTCATTAAAGGTGCTTTCGTACCTTTTCGTAGCAATGCATCATCAAATAATGAAGGTGGGTGTGATGCTAACTCAAACTCGAAATAAGATTTTAGCCTAACTGAGCTGTCACATTATGCAAATAATTCAATTTGATATTTGCTGAGAGTTTATTGAAACGTCTTTATGCCTCACTTTGACAGACTTGAAGCTCTCTTGTGTTGTAACCATTCTTTCCTATGTAGTTTCATTTCATTAAAAGATTTTTCCACCATTTTTTCCATCGCTTTTAAGCCGACTTCATATACTTCATCATAATTAACTGAAGAGTCGGAAACCAACCCCGTTGAAAGAGAAATCAATTCACCTGTGTTGCTAGTAAAAAGGTTGTGCTGACTCAACCAATCTTTGAACTTTGACATATCTTCTAGGTCCCTTGATTTTTGGATTTCTCTTAGTTCAACACATGCTGCTCGTAATTGTTGTAGTTCATTCCTAGAAAACATCTAAAGGCCTCACTTAACCGTAAAAATGAAGGTACTCCTAAAACCCATTTATTCAACGTACTCTGAGTTATTCCTCTCTTATGCGTAATCCGTTTTCGAAGAACACGCATTTAACCAATGTAGTTCTTGTGAGATGTCTTAATGGGGGGGGGGGGGAGAAGAGTAGGAGTCTGGACTTGTGTTTTTTTTAGTGTATACTTTATTTACTAACATCCATTAAAAATTCAGAAACTTTTCCAGAAATGAATATCCCCGAGTTGTAACAGTTCAAAAAACAATGGGTCACATTAATCTGTTTTACGGGCCGGCTGTGACCCGCGGGACATACAGCACTGCAGGTTTGATACAGTTGAGCATTACAGGACAGGTTTATAATATAGTAAGCAGTGAAATAAAAGAAACACCCCAGTAAAATCATTAGCTTTTGAGCTGTGCGCATATAATCATAGTACTGTTCTTACAATGTTTCGGAGATGGTGGGGGAGGGGAAACAAGAGGGGTGAGGGACGGGACTTTGTGTTTTTTAGTGTATATGTTGAAAACTATTATCTGCAAAAAAACAACATTCTCCTAATTAGTTGCGACACGAAAAGCTTATAATCATGGAACTGCTCTGGCAATGTTTCGGAGGGGTGGGGGGGGATCAGGAGAGGTGGGGGTCGGGACTTAGGTTTTTTTAGTGTATACTTTGTATACTAACATCTTGAAAAAAAAATCAGCCTTCTCCTAATTGCCTAATTAGTTGCGACACGCGTATACAAGCGCAAGCGGTTGCAAAGCGTATAATCATACGACTCTTGCAATGTTTCGGAGGGGGTGGGAGGGGTGATGCAAGAGGGTTGGGGGTCGGGACTTTGTGTTTTTATAGTGTATACTTAGTATACTAACATCTGGAAATAAAAAATAGCCTTCCCCTAATTAGTTGCGACACGAAAAGCGTATAATCATAGTACTGCTCTTGCAGTGTTTCGGAGGGGGTGGGGGGGGGAAGCAAGAGGGGTGTGGGTCGGGACTTAGTTTTTGTTTAGTGTATATTTTATGTACTTCCGTCCTGCAAAAATTCAGCTTGCCCTGAATTATTTGCGACACGAAAAGCGTATAATCATAGTACTGCTTTTGCAATGTTTTGGAGGGGGTGGGGGGGAAAGCAAGAGGGGTTGAGGTCGGGACTTTGTGTTTTTTTAGTGTACACTTGATGTACTAACATCCTACAAAAATTCAGCTTTCCCTAAATTAGTTGCGACAAAGCCATTTTTTTTAGCTTCATTGACTGGACTACCTCAGGTTCTCACATCATATTTCGCAGGGAAATCACAATTCGAACACAAAAGATTTAATATTATTGCTGGTCAGGATTCGCCGAAATATGAAACGTACTGTCCGTCGTTGAAATCCGCGCCTAGCACTCGCGAATCAGGGGTGATCACCCTTTTTCACTTGAAAAAGGGGTGATGGGTTGTAAGTGGGAACTTTCCGAAGTTTTCAATTTAAAATTGCATTTGACACATTCAAGTAAACTATGTACTTGAAATTAGCACAGTTCTATGTTGTTTGATACGGCTCAAAATGCTTCTTATTATTCTTCCCCTTATTGTTATCCTACCTATCACCTGTATTTTGTAAGATCAGAGAAGCCCTGACGCATGCGTAAATACGCGAAAGGTTTTACCTAAGAAAATCAGGCAGTAGCAGGTTGTTCACCAGTTTAAGCTCGTGGTAATTTGTATCATTTGAGGGGTAATGTAGCGGCATTATTATTTTTGTTATTTTATTTATTTACTAGCAAAAATACCCGGCGTTGCCTGGGCCAGTAAAAATATTGAGAAACAATTTATAATCGCCTTTTTATTCCTAAACTAAAAGAACTCAAAACGTACCGCTCTGACGATTTAAAATGTCGCTAACTTTTGCGGTAATTGTTTTGGGATACCTTGGATAATTTTGCTCCCCTCCCTACTTTTTGAAAATATACTTAAATATTATTAAGTCAGTAATTTTTGTCAAAGAAAAATTGTCATTTAATGCTGAGAAAATATTGCTGACCATGAAATGACGCTAAAAGTTTTTGTCCTAAGTGATTTCGAAATTAGTAGGGAGCATTTGACAATTATTTGTGCGAAAATCACAAATTAATGGTAATTTTAGTTTTGGGGTTTGATTAATTTCGTATGCGGATTACTTTACGCTTTGACGTAAGTTTTAAAAGTTTTTTAATGACAACGTACGGAATCGGCCAAAAAAAAAAAAAAAAAAAAAACCCTGAACTTTTCTTCAACTGTGGGAGTATTATCTCGATGATAAGGATTTTGGCGCAGTCTACAAATATCCGACAACAATCGTTTTATTTTGGTTATATCGTGTAAGAAGTAAAGTATTATTACATAGTCTTTGGCGCCAAAACTGGCGTTAGTTGAAAAAATTACCCATATATAGTTATAATATTCTTGCAACAAATTCGGCAAGATACCTGTTCGATTGGATTCTAAGTGACCAATTGTAAGTACCCGCCGAGTCAGCGCAAACAAATTTTTAAAAATACCGTAAAGTTGTATTTAAAGTTCCATTAAATTGGAAAATAATGAACCCAATCCATTTATTAGTTGCCAATCTCTTCAAGCGATTACATTACCGATACTCTAAAACACATACTGTCGGCCCCGCTCAAACGAATACTGTCGGTTCCAAGAAATATTATTTGATTAAGCGGAGAATTCGATAAAGCGGAATCTTTAGTATTGCAAATGGCATGGGAAATATCCAGTTCCAGGATATTTTATTCATTTATCCGTTACCCGATTAAGCAGGACCGACAAATTTGCGAAACTTGTGAAAATAATTGATACAGTGAACAATTTACTAATAAAAGAATACAATTTATTCTAAAGAAATAATATTTTCACTCAGTAATGCACATTAAGAAACACATTGCTTAAGGATAAATATTCTACTTACACAACTAAGACAACTAAGGCCCCTATATAGACGAGCCGGCGCATCAAGATTAAGTTTCACCACTTTGGATCCAGCGCGTGTTTGTGTGTTTGAGTGGTTGTCTTTTCTGGCCAGTAATCGCGTTTTGGTAATTTTTCACTGTGAGCAATTATTAACGGCATGTGGATTTGGCATAGCTTAGCAATGTGCCAAAACTTTTTTCTGGTAACCCTACTCCGCAACAATGAAAAATTGAAAGTAAAAGTTAAGGAATTGGATCCAAAGTGGTGAAACTTAATCTTGATGCGCCGAACAAAACGTTTTAAATACAAATCATGGTAAAAGCCTGGATATTCCCCATGAAGCTGGAAAAAAACCCTTCATGATTTGACTTGAGAAAAGCCTTGAACATTAAATACGGAAAGAAGAAATGATGCCCGCAATTTTAGCTTTCGACAGGGAGTTGAGATGATACACTAAATACTGAATTAGTTTGGTCAATGCCTTTTGATTTATGAGAAATATGTACCTTAAATTGGAATGAAAAAGGCGCTACCGATCAAACGTTTTTGAATATCGTCATAAATTATAGCCTATGTGTTATTCTGATGTATAAGCTACATTATGGTAAAAGTTTCATCAAAATCCATTCAGTAGTTTTTGCGGGAAAGAGGAACAAACATCCATACATCCATACATCCATCCATACAAACTTTCGCATATATAATAGTAGTAAGATTTACATTTTCTCAAATTGTATGAACATTTAATTTTCCTTTTACTCATTTATATTTAAAACACATGTATTATTTGAGATGAAATCAATGCAGAGGAGACTTTTTGGTTGTTACAGGACCGGTGTTCTTTTCCAGGAAGCTAAACATCTAAATATAGATGAACGAACAATAAATTTTTTTTTGTTACTTTTCTAAACTTACTTACTTTTCTAAAATACGATTCACAATTCAAAGTCACTCGCTATTGGGAAATTTTAAATTTGGAATTTTTTTCGCACAATATTGTAGATTGCATCATGGAGTCAAATGTTTCAAACAGTTCAATAGGTCAAATGAAGCAGAAAGACTTGATTGAAGGGAAAATGAAGAAAAGAGTATTTGCAAGTCATTTAATATTATGAGGATGAATTTATTTTCGATTTCTATTGTAAATCAAATCTTTTTTATTTGTAAATCAAAATAAGCGTTTTTCATGAATTTTCTTTTGTAATAGTGAATATACAAGAAAAAAATGTTACCATTTGGAAGGGAAAACAATCGTTTTTAAAAAAATCTAGACAAGAAGAATTATTTCAAAACAATAACGATTTCACAAGTCAAGGCTTTTTTTATTTTCAATTATCCATCATCAAACTTTTAAGCACATTAAAAAATGCATTTCAAAGAATTTTTGCTTGTTTGCTAACCCTTGCATTATATTACTTTTAGTCCACAAAATTTAGCAAATTAAAGTAGTAAAAGTGCCAATGAGTTTTGTTTAATTTATTCACATAAACACAATTGAAACAGTACACACATACGCACTCCAGAATTCCTATCACTGCCCGTAGTTTAACGTGTTAAATGAGGCCATGAAGAGAGCTGTTTGTTTAATCCAGACCACGAACCGAGCAACTCCTGGTCTAGTACCCCCAGAATTTATTGATTTGGAATGGGAACTTGGAGGACTTAATAACCACGAACATATTTAACGTGCCACAATCATCGTTGAAATTGTTCTACAAATACATACACTGCTCGACATTGATATTGCAACACCAAGAAGGAGTGGTCAGAAATTGATGAAATTGGTAAGAAAATAGAGACAGCATGGAACAATAAGTGATATTTATTTCAAAATAAATAAGCAAAATTTAGAGCGAGGACGGCGTCGGTTCAGTAAGAAGTAGGACCACCGCGGACAGAGATGCACGAAGAAACACGTCTAGGCATGGAGTCAATAAGCCTGCGGATGGTGTCCTGAGGGATGGCACTCCATTCCCTTTCAACCATTTGCCACAGTTCGTCCTCTGAACGAGGCAGTGACAGGTTCTGCAAACGGCGTCCAATCACGTCCCACACATGTTCGATTGGTGACAAGTCAGGAGAGTATGGTGGCCAGGAAAGCATCTGTACACCTCGTAGAGCATGTTGGCTGATTCGAGCACTGTGAGGCCGGGCGTTATCCTGTTGAAAAATTGCATTTGGCAGACCCTGAAGGTAGGGGATTGCCACCGGCCGTAGTAGATTATCTACATATCGTTGGGCCGTCATAGTGCCCGGAATACGAACTAGAGGTGATACGGAATTGTATGCAATAGCGCCCCAAACCATTATGCCACGTTGTCGCGCTGTGGGGCGTTCCACAGTTACTGCCGGATTCGATCTTTCTCCACGTCGACGCCACACACGTATGCGATGACTATCGCTGGACAAACAGAAGCGGGATTCATCTGAGAACACTACGGTTTGCCATTCTGCCATCCACGTCGCTCTGGTCCGGCACCATTCCAAACGTTGGAGTCTGTGCTGTGAGGTCAATGGCAGTCTTCTTAGCGGGCGCCGTGATTGCAGGCCACGTGCAACCAGTCGACGGGAAATGGTTCTGGTCGACACAGGAACATCCAGGGTACCTTGCACGTGCTGCAGAATCGACGTACAAGTGACTTGCGGGTCTGCCACAGCTTGTCGGTGAATCCGTCGATCCAAGCGGTCTGACGTCACTCTGGCTGCACCTGCACCCCTCAATGTGGCTACATTTCCTCTTTCCAACCATCTCCGACACAGCCGATGCACAGTGCTTGCATCCATGTGGGTATCAGCTGCAATTTGACGTATGGACCAACCTCCCCTTCTCAGTCCGATCACCATACCCTTTGTAAAGTCGTCTATATGCTGGAAGTGTTTTCGTTGAGGACGGCGTGGCATTTCCTCCTATCACACTTATCCTTCGAGACAAAAACCAAATTTCTCCGATAATTAGTCTGGCAGAAAAACCAACATGAACATAGCCCACTTTTCAACTTCATTCTCTTATATCTTACTTCACGTGCGTCGGAGAGCTGCGCATTTCATATCATTTGCATAACTCAGTGACGTGCGTCTACGGTAAAATTTGCATGAATTTCTGACCACTCCTTCTTGGTGTTGCATTTTCAATGTCGAGCAGTGTATATAGTCATATATGTAACCATTACAAAACGTTTGAATGACGTTGAAACGCAAGAGCTCAATTGTTTTGTAGTCTACGACACTCCACCTCATAAGTTAGGGGTTAACTAAAAATATAGCCTCTTTTCTTGATAAGCAACAGGATGAAATTTCATGGATTTTTAATTCAATAGTACCACATGTAAGGAATTTTCGCGCAGTCACCAGTCATTAAATGTAGGGCAGTGATGGTAGCAAGATTGCTAAAGCGTCGGACTCGTAACCGGAGGGTTCCGGATTCGACCCTAGCCGATCAAAGATCCACCGTCGTCTCGTCACTAATGGTGGCTGAGCGACGTTAAATAAGGGTCGTATGGTCACTAAGTCCTCCAAGTGAAACGATACCTTTGGGGGTATTAGACCAGGGGTTTGCTCGGCCCTTGATGTGGTTCAAAAGATCAGAGCGCTCTTCAGGGCCCCATCCTGGCTAAACCACGTAGGAGTGTGTAAAGTCACTAAATGTAGGAATTTTCATGATTTTGTATATTTAGCTTTACACATAACCCCTGCAGCAGGAACAGCCCGATGCTGCTGTGCCCGTTGCAGATCACTGAGTTTTTTTTTTTAGACTATTACTGAATTTCTTTCTTTTTTTTTTTTTTTTATCGCTTTCTTCGCGGATCAGTCAAATTTAAAGTAGAAAAATACAGTTCAGAATGAGCCAGCCAGAACAGGTGAATGGGTAAATAAATTAATAAAAAAATAAAGAAACCGAAATATTGCTTTTAGTTTTCGCAGTCCTCTTGTATTTGCGAAGTTGATTAGCTTCTCGTACAGAACAGAATATAAATTCTAGATCAAATTTTTAATTCAGCATTTGATTTTCAGGCATTGCTTGATGATGATTTATGAGGTATTTTAAGTTGTCTAATGGTGGTTTGTACTTGCCGACCGTTTTACGAGTTTTCAATCTGCGTCGCAGACTGCTAAAAAAACCTGCTATACGGCACATCAGAATAAACAAACGACTTAGGCAATTAAAAAACTAACAAAAAAAATGAAAATAATGAAAGAAAGGAGGAAACGCAAATGACATATGCACAATGAAAATTCTTCATTAAAACTAATAGATATTCATTAATGAAATGCTCTTTAGTTGATTTTTACAGTTTTTTGTCTGTCAATGTTTGAACTAGCCAACAATTTCAAGGACAACCCGAATTTACGCAAATACAGACCAAGGGCAAAGTGAAAAACGTGATGTTCATTAATAACAAAATATCTTTGATGAGTGACAACGTTGCGTATAAGTCGGTATTTTTTTTTTGAATGAAGTTATTATTAACCACTGTGTGAGTATATTAGAAAAACTCCGCGAGAAAACTGTTTATGTAACACTAAAAATATATTGAAACCAATTTAAATTAATGCTTCTTGCTACACAGCGTTTCCAACAACAGCCGAACTTGCTTATGACGAGTAGGGTATGTCATAAAAATAAAAGTTTTTTTTTTCGACTTGGTACACGCACTTTCCTATGTATTCACTCAATTTGAGTTGATTGGTACAAAAAAAAGTTTTTGCAAAAAAATTTTAGCTACCGGGAAAACGCGATTTACATAAGCGTTTTTTCAAAAAATTCACTATTTTAAAGTTGAAACCGCAATATAGCTGCGGGAGTTTTTTAAAAGATTGTTCTGCTAACTTAAATGCATGTTTTAAACTCTAATGAACATACTTTCCTCATAAAAAATGCAGTTTAATATATATTTCGTCTCTTTTTGCTTTTAAAAAGAGCAGAAACTATCGGTAATCGTTCCTACTGAAACGGGTTACGCTTTTGGTTAATCGACATCGCTGTCTTCGTTAGGCAGTCAGTTGTTCGGGGGAAAATGCCACATACATCTGGGGAAGTGACCCCCATTTTGCTTATTAACGCCCCCCCCCCCCCCCCAAGATAACTTTTGATCAACAGACGCGTTTTCACTAAAATGTCTTTCATCCTGCGTCAGATTTTTATATTAGTTGCGCTTTCCGACAAAAGGCACATTGAGATTCTCTTTTTTGTTTTATTAAAGGATGGATTGATTTCCACTAAAAAACTGGAAAGCAAAAGGCACTAATAATTTTAAACATCGAAGAAGTCGGACTTACAGTCTGACTCTCCCGAAAGCTAGTGCTGTCGTGTAATATTATGACTCGAGGAAATACCCTGGAGTTTTTATAGTATAGCTGTACGAAGTAAACGAAACTACCTTGATATTAGTAGAGCGGCCGTTACTTCAGTCAGGTTGCTGTGTCATCCACCACGGCATTTCCTATCATACATAGCCTTTTGGGTAATCTTGTGAAAGCAGGCCATCTCGATGAATATAAAAAACATCTCATGTGCGATAGCAAAAAGGTATTTCATGCTAAAGAGCATGTTATCGAGCACGAGCACCCAAGCGTAGAGGAGAGTTCCAATATCGCAAGAAGTAACTTTACTGCAATTTTTGTGGAAAGCAGGAAGCACAACACTTCTCACTCTTAGTCATGATGAGAACACTGGTAGCTTTCGGAAAAGCATCATCAAATAAAGACCGTAACAGAAGAGCATGGAGATCGCTACCTCACTCACTATACACCAGAAGAAGAAGAGAGCAAAGGAAAAACTGACTGAGCAACGTGAAATAGGATTATGTGACTGATTGAAAGACATAGGTATAGACATTTGCCTTCAACTAATTGGCAGTGGTACCTCCAATGAAATGTCTGGCTAGAAAGGAGGCATGCTACATTATATCGAAAAACTCCTCCATTACATACTTTTTAGATCTTTCTTTCTGCTGGCTTCACATTAACGAGCAGATATTAAGTCATATAGTCGCAAAACTTGACGGATCAGCTTCTCCATAAAAGGAATGGATTGGAACTGTAGGTAAACTCTTTTCCCAAGTTTAAGCCAATTCAATTTTTGGAGCCCTTTGTTAATATGGACGAAAATGTTGCTAGTCAGTCGATCAGCTCCGTAGAAGGCAGAAGCATTGAAGCTCACTGATGGCGGAACTATTTCCAGCCCTAATTGATACTATTTTGTCAAATGCAAAGGCGTTTTTACCTTAGTCCTCAAAGTAAAGAAGAGCAATGAGTAAATTTTCTGGAATAGCTCAAAAGGACCCATTTTTTATACAGGAAACTTTACTTTTAACTCTTCTTTGCTCTGAGGACTAAGGTAAAAATGCCTTTGCATTTGACAAAATAGTATCAATTAGGGCTGGAAATAGTTCCGCCATCAGTGAGCTTCAATGCTTCTGCCTTCCACGGAACTGATCGACTGACTAGCAACATTTTCGTCCATATTAACAAGGGGTTCCAAAAATTGAATTGGCTTAAACTTTGTTTTTTTTTTTTTTTCTCAAGAAACTCAACTTGGGAAAAGAGTTTACCTACAGTATATTGGTTATACTATACAGTTTACCTACAGTTTACCTATACAGTTTACCTACAGTATACAATCCATTCCTTTTATGGAGAAGCTGATCCGTCAAGTTTTGCGACTATATGACTTAATATCTGCTCGTTGCTTTGAAGCATGCAGAAAGAAAGATATAAAAAATATGTAATGGAGGAGTTTTTCGATATAATGTAGCATGCCTCCTTTCCAGCCAGACATTTCATTGGAGGTATCACTGCCAATTAGTTGAAGGCAAATGTCTATACCTATGTCCTTCAACCAGTCACATAATCCTATTTCACATGATAGCGACTGCCGCGGTTGATGACACAGCAAACCTGACTGAAGTAATGGTCGCTCTACTAATATCAAGGTAGTTTCGTTTACTTCGTACAGCCATACTACAAAAATTCCAGGGTATTTCCTCGAGTCATAATATTACACGACGGCACTAGCTTTCGGGAGAGTCGAACTGTAAGTTTGACTTCTTCGATGTTTAAAATTATTAGTGTCTTTTGCTTTCCAGGTTTTTAGTGGAAATCAATCCATCCTTTAATAAAACAAAAAAGAGAATCTCAATTTGCCTTTTGTCGGAAAGCGCAACTAATATAAAAATCTGACGCAGGATGAAAGACATTTTAGTGAAAACGCGTCTGTTGATCAAAAGTTATCTTGGGGGGGGGGGGGGGGCGTTAATAAGCAAAATGGGGGTCACTTCCCCAGATGTATGTGGCATTTTCCCCTGAACAACTGACTGCCTAACGAAGACAGCGGTGTCTATTGACCAAAAGCGTAACCCGTTTCAGTAGGAACGATTACCGATAGTTTCTGCTCTTTTTAAAAACAAAAAGAGACGAAATATATATTTAACTGCATTTTTTATAAGGAAAGTATGTTCATTAGAGTTCAAAACATGCATTTAAGCTAGCAGAACAATCTTTTAAAAAACTCCCGCAGCTATATTGCGTTTTCAACTTGAAAATAGTGATTTTTTTGAAAAAACGCTTATATAAATTTCGTTTTCCCGGTAGCTAAAATTTTTTTCCAAAAACTTTTTTTTGTACCAATCAACTCAAAATGAGTGAATACATAGGAAAGTGCGTGTACCAAGTCGAAAAAAAAAACTTTTATTTTTATGACATACCCTAATGACGAGTCCAGATTTAACGAGGGAAATCAGAAAAATTTGGTTGGCTTTATGTTTAGTCTACGGTAGAGTGCCAAGGCACTCTAGTCTACGGTAGCGGTGCGCCCGACAAGTACATCAGCTGATTACCAATTAATCAGACGCAGATAATTGGCAGAGCCGATTAATGACCAAGATTAATTACCAATTTTTCTATCAGTTTTTTTTCTTCTAGAGCTTCAACTTAAGAAATAGTTTTCAGTTTATTTCTGAGAGACGATTTAGTTTTATTCTTTTCCTAATTTTCATAATATTGCTAATAAAGTTTCATTATATTGACTAGGGAAAAAAAGGAAGAAAAAAGGGATATTCTATGGTCAGCAGGCAAATTTAGGGGAGCACTTTTAATTTATTTTTAAATTACTAGTAGCCATTTAATCTAGGACTTTTATTTTTTATGAAAAGCATAAATTGTGTGAAAACACTAAAGCTGAAATATATAGACAGATGAAAAATATTGCATTGCAACTTTTATTTATGTGTATATATTTATTCAAAATGAAAAAAAAGAAATTAAAAAAAAATATTATTTCAATCATTTGTTTTTAAAAATAATCTTTCTAAAAACTGAGCGTATCTACTTATCTATCTTTCGTTATCATCCTTACTTTTTCTGAAAGGCAAACTGACCATCGAAATTAGGTATCGATAGATTCGTAATTTTTCAAGCTTTATGTTAGGTTAATTACCATAATTTTACGATTTTAATTAGCGAAGATATTTCTTCCTTGTTGAAATCTGGTATTCCGCTTCTCCTTGTTGCTTTTTTGCTCTTCCTGTCGTTACTTTTGAAAGCCACACGCCGGCGCCGTTTTACTCATTCGGATATGCGGAAGTTGGCAGAATGCCTCTTTCGAGTGGAAGTAGAATAACTAAGGCACGTTTTTTGAAACAATGATTGTCCCATACTTTTCGTTGTTGTTGTTGTCTTGTGCCAGTTAAGCTGGCAATTTGGAGTGCATTGCTTCACTTTTGCAACTGTACAGTAATTTGGTGCAAAGTCCGACTTCCACAGTACACACATGCCATAGGGACCCATTCATTGGGTAGGCAACCATTCACAGCAACAACGCACTCGCTCAAAGAAAGGGCAAAGACAGGGGACAACCTTTTAAATTCCCCTAAAAGTCCTGTTAAAGCTTGAAGCAATTCGCCAAATAAATCAAAATGGACCTAATGTTTCAATTTTGCGTATAGAGTTAAGCCTTGAAAATTGACTAAATTTGATTAATTAATATCTCCTGTCCTAATTAACGGAGAAAAATGTGCTCGTTACAGAAAAATTGATAATTTTACCACTTTTTCAATGTCTTAAAAAATAATCCGTTGTACCAATAAGGGTCAAAAATTTGCACACAAGCAAAGGATACCATATGGCAACTTTTCAGCACTATTGTAGTTCAGGATAACAATTTCTAATTTAAAAAATAAAAATTATTGGAAAAAAAAAAAAAACGATAAAATTAAAGAAACTTGAATTATGAACGGCCCCAGAAGTAACTGAAGGCGTTCACTTACATGAATAAATGTGCCAAACAAAAGTTTTGGTAACATCATATCCTTGAATTATTGATGATTTTGTATAGCCATCACCAGGAAAGTCGCAAGGTCAAAATAGTCGGAGGGTGTATAAAATCGGCGGCCCTTTAATTAGTTCTTCCGTAAATTAAAAACAGAAGTTTCTCCCTGGCATTATTTCAAATTTCTCGCCTTGAAAATGCATTTCGTTACCATCGGTCAGACACTTTGGCACTGTTAAGGAGAAGATTGGTTCGAGGGTGCTATCTCGTGTCTATCATAGAGAAAAATTTCAAACGCAAAACAACGATGTTTAAAAATCATTGACCGTAAATCAACGTTTGTAATTTAAAAAAAGATATGTCAATACGATAGATATTGCAACTGTTAAAGATGATTTTTTTTATTGCTTTTTGCTGAAATGTAAAACAGACATCGGAAGAAAAACATTGAACGCGAAATACTGATCGTTAAAAGACATTGACCGTAAAACATCGATGGTAACTATCAAAAACGTCTTCTAACGAAATTGATATTGCAACAGCCGATTAAAGATGTAACTTGTGGTTGTCTTGATATTTTTTTTAGCTGAAATATAAAACATTGACATAAAAAACATAATAAAATAAAATATAATTTAAAAAAAAAAACGGCGAAAGCAAATTAGAGATGTTTCAGAAGCATATAGAGCAAAACATCGATAATAATCACAGAAAATGTCTTCCAATGATATTAATACTGAAACTTCTGGTTTTAGATGAAAACTTCTTGAAACGTCTGCTTTTCGCATATTTTTATCACACTTTCTCTCTTCAACATCGACATCGAAAAAAACATCGAACCCAAAACATCGACATCGATGTCCCAGTACTATCTGGAAGCTTTTTGAAACTGTGGGTCATATTTGACGACGATATACGATAGGGAAAGGTATGGGGATTGGGGACTATTTTCCAGAATTCTTTTAAACTCAAAGGTTTAAAAACACGCTTCTACACTAATTTTGTAGGTATAAAATATAGGGCTCGCCGTTCCTCTCTATTGTCTTTTATTCGATTAAATTACTGATAAAAATGTTGTGTGTGTAAAACACTTCCTATTTTATTTTCAAAAACCATTTGAGTGCTTTTTTAATTCCTTTTGCGTAGTAAAGGAAGTATTGTGATCGTGAAAAAAAAATCACTCAAATTTGAGTCTAAATTTTGATTTTGCTCACCCCTGAATAAATGTTCAGTAGTTTTTTCGACCTGTCAGCACGTGCATATGTACCTACCAACATACACTGCTCGACAATGAAAATGCAACACCAAGAAGGAGTGGTCAGAAATTGATGAAATTTGGTAAGAAGACAGAGACAGCATGGAACAATAAGTGATATTTATTTCAAAATAAATAAGCAAAATTTAGAGCGAGGACGGCGTCGGCTCAGTAAGAAGTAGGACCACTGCGGACAGCGATGCACGAAGAAACACGTCTAGGCATGGAGTCAATAAGCCTGCGGATGGTGTCCTGAGGGATGGCACTCCATTCGCTTTCAACCATTTGCCACAGTTCGTCCTCTGAACGAGGCAGTGGCAGGTTCTGCAAACAGCGTCCAATCACGTCCCACACATGTTCGATTGGTGACAAGTCAGGAGAGTATGGTGGCCAGGAAAGCATCTGTACACCTCGTAGAGCATGTTGGCTGATTCGAGCACTGTGAGGGCGGGCGTTATCCTGTTGAAAAATTGCATTTGGCAGACCCTGAAGGTAGGGGATTGCCACCGGCCGCAGTACATTATCTACATATCGTTGGGTCGTCATAGTGCCCCGAATATGAACTAGAGGTGATACGGAATTGTATGCAATAGCGCCCCAAACCATTATGCCACGTTGTCGCGCTGTGGGGCGTTCCACAGTTACTGCCGGATTCGATTTTTCTCCATGTCGACGCCACACACGTATGCAATGACTATCGCTGGACAAACAGAAGCGGGATTCATCTGAGAACACTACGGTTTGCCATTCTGACATCCACGTTGCTCTGGTCCGGCACCATTCCAAACGTTGGAGTCTGTGCTGTGAGGTCAATGGCAGTCTTCTTAGCGGGCGCCGTGATTGCAAGCCACGTGCAACCAGTCGACGGGAAATGGTTCTGGTCGACACAGGAACATCCAGGGTACCTTGCACGTTCTGCAGAATCGACGTACAAGTGACTTGCGGGTCCGCCACAGCTTGTCGGTGAATCCGTCGATCCAAGCGGTCTGACGTCACTCTGGCTGCACCAGCACCCCTCAATGTGGCTACATTTCCTCTTTCCAACCATCTCCGACACAGCCGATGCACAGTGCTTGCATCCATGTGGGTATCAGCTGCAATTTGACGTATGGACCAATCTCCCATTCTCAGTTCGATCACCGTACCCCTTGTAAAGTCGTCTATATGCTGGAAGTGTCTTCGTCGAGGACGGAGTAACATTTCCTCCTATCACACGTATCCTTCGAGACAAAAACCAAATTTCTCCGATAATTAGTCTGGCAGAAAAACCAACATGAACATAGCCCACTTTTCAACTTCATTCTCTTATATCTTACTTCACGTGCGTCGGAGAGCTGCGCATTTCATATCATTTGCATAACTCAGTGACGTGAGTCTACGGTAAAATTTGCATGAATTTCTGACCACTCCTTCTTGGTGTTGCATTTTCAATGTCGAGCAGTGTATAAGCAGCCGAAAAATTCTTTTCAACCACCCCTGAGTTAATTACGACGAGTTTTCTCGTGACGTCTGTATGTACGTGTGTGAGTGTGTATGTATATGGGTAGCATAACTCAAAAACTATATGCCGTACAAGCTTCTAGCTTGGTATGTAGGCTCTGAGGATGGTCTAGTTGTGCACCTCCCCTTGTGGTTGCATTCGAATGCCCCTAAGGGGGTGTTTTACCCCCTTTTTTGGGGTAAATCAGTGTTTATTTCAATGCAGATGAATTGGCACGACCACTTGGCGATATATCGCCAAGCTTTTGGTCGCCAAGTGTTTGACGCCAATTTGGCGGAAAAAAAAATTTTTTGAATTTGGGTTCAATTTGGCGCTATTGGCGATATTTTGCTAAAAATCCACTGAATGATGTTAAAATCGGCGATATTTAGAAAATGAATCATTGTAAAACATTTGTTTTGCATTGTTTCGTGGCAAACTATGGGTGTAAATGTTCGAATTGCTATCTTGCTCACTCCTAGCACTATTTTAACACTAAGGCATCTACTAAGAAATTTACACGTAAAAGCAAGTAGTGTGGGACCCATACCAGATTTTTTTTTCATAATGAAATTTTCAGTTACCAGAATTAGTGGCCCCAGTAAAAAAGCTTCCAATATTTTGGTTTGGTTCGTATTTTTCGGTAATACCATGGAATATTTCAGTGACACCGTACTTCCTTTGCGGAAACGCTAGCTTGCCTGCTCGCTAACTAGATGAAACCTCTTGTAGTAGAAAAGCGATTCCTTTGGTCGTCCGCCATTTAGTGGACATCGCTCTTAGTAATAAGCTTACTATTGGTTCGTTTTCTTCGATTCTCGCAGGGATTTTACAGTTTTGAAATAGTACTCCCAATGAAACATTTCTTTTTGAGACAATTTGTCTCATAGGTTCTCAAAATTAAGAAATATTATAAATTGCAGTCTCAAAATAAAGTATTCTTTGTTATTATCTTGTGAAATTAGCTCTACATTCCATTTTAAGAAATATATTTAAAAATTTGATACTGAACAATGATATTTTTCACTCAGATGTTTATAAATCAATCTTTTTTTACTTTTTGAGATTTGGTTTGCGATATCAAAGTCATATTAACATCATAATTTTAATAGGTAAAACAAGTTAAAATTGCTAAAAACATAATGGAAAAGTATAATTGAACCTGTATACATAAAGTCTAAGGAATTTCTTGGCATTTAAAATTGCTTAGTCATTTTACTTAGGTATAATTATAGCAGCTGAAAATAAATGCTGAACTTTTAAATACAGAATATTTCTTACCTGTGGAAAGATAAATTGCTGCCATTATACACTGGCGGAAAAAAAAATCCCAACACCAAGAAAAAATTTCTGTAGAGTAATGAAATTCTGGTAATGCAATTGTCTAGTTAACATGTTTAATTGATTAAATGTACAAGATCACTGGCTAATTTAAACTCAAGAAAATGCTGTGCAAATGTGAAATTATGTTAATTTAGTAGAGGGTGTAACCTCCAGAATTTTGAATGCAAGCTTGCAAGCGTGCATGCATTATGTCATACAGGTGCCGAATGTCACTTTGTAGCATGGAGTTTCATTCTTGTTGCACTTGTTGTGTCAATACTAGGACCGTCATTGCTGACTGTGGATGATGCTCGAGGTGCCGTCCAATGATATCCCATACGTTATCAATTGGAGACATACCTGGTGATTTTTCAGGTCATGGTAACATGTCAGCACTCTGTAGAGTACATTGCGTTACAGCAGCGATGTGAGGGCGAGCGTTATCCTGTTGGAAAACGCCCCCTTGAATGCTACTCATGAAGGGCTGTACTACTGGTTAAATTACCAGACTGACGACAAATTTTCAGTCAGTGAGTTTAGGATAACCACAAGAATGCCCCTGCTGTCGTAGAAATTTGCTCCAGAGGCCATAACTCCAGGTGTGGGTCTCGTGTGTCTAGGCCGTAGACCGCTTGGATGCAGGCGGTCCCCTGGCCTCCTTCTGACCAATATACAGCCACCACTGGCACTATGGCAGAATCTGTTTTCATCAAAAATTACAACAGATCTCCACTCCGACCTCCAGTGAGCTCTGTCGTGGCACCACTGCCGTCGGAAAATGCAATGTTTTGCAGTCAATGGAATACCGGCTGCAGGTTGCCTGGCTCGGAGCTGTCCTTGAAGTAAACAGTTACTTACCGTTCCTTGGGTCACGACAGTACCAACTGCCGCTCGAATTTCAACCGCAGATGCAGTACGATGCGCCACAGCCGTACCCAAGATTCGGCGATCTTCCTTCTCAGTCGTGCCACGTGGCAGCTCGGAACTCGATCTTCTTGAGGTAGTACCATCCCTTGCCCATAACTTCCAATAATCATGCATGGTGGAAACATTCCCACCCACATCTTTCTGCAATATCGCGAAATGAAAATCCACCTTCTCGTAGCCAAAATGTACGACCTCGTTTAAACTCGGTGAGCTGTTGATAATGGCTTTCTTCGTCTTCTTAAAGGCATTCCTATCTAAGATGAACGCAATTCGTCAAATTTCATAGAAAAATAATACACACGAGCTTCACAACACGCTTTAAAGACAAGCCTTATTTGCATGTTCTGAGTGACGCCAGCTGCGCCACACTAATGCGCGGAACTCGAAATTTCAATCGATGTCATCTTTCAGTTGTATAAACACGCTTACCAAATTTCGTTTATCTAACACAAGTCTTTCTTGGTGTTGGGATTTTTTTTTCCGCCAGTGTATTTGCTTTGTTCGTACATGTGAATGCTGAACACGTGTTCGGCATGCTTGAGTTTCACCAGCTAAAAACAACTAAAAAACAAAGTAAATATTCCAACGTTTTGTAACGATCAAACACCAAACGGCGGCTGCACGAAGTTCAAGGGAGAATCATTTTCTGCTTCAAAGTTCCGTAGACTGATTTATCTAGTTATCGAACAGGTGCGTGAGCGTTTCCAATGTGTATGGCTAATACCTTAAGTCTTTATTTATTTTCAGTTTCTTCTTATTGTAAATGTTGTGGATAAAGTCTTTGTTTTACATTCGCTTCAAGGGTATACATTGACAAGCTTAGAACTACTAGTGGGACTATCTAGTCCTGGCTCACTATATTTTCCTTTTTTTTCTATATAAAATGTCTTTGTGCGGTGCATGCATTTTTCTCCATTTAATTGTGTTTTTTGTGATGATTTTTTACAGGAAAAAAAAAGAAGAAAGAAATGTAAATATTTCGGTGGCTCCTGTGAAACTATTTATTTATTCATCTATTAACTTTTTATTAAACTGATGTTTGCTATGGTTTTATGCTATGTAATGAATAAATTTCCTTCGTTAATAATATATTTGACTATGATGAGTGAAGTGCGTTGGTGAATTGCTAAAAATAACTAGTTCTTTTCAGTGAATGAGTCACTCACTCAAAAGATTTGGTTTGCCTACCACTAATACTGCATTAATAAAGAAAGAATAAAGAGTAGGCGTCTATATGTACTCTTAGTTACTCACACTTTTCATTTGAAGGAAAATTTGTGGTACTAGAGTATACATTGTCTATAGCGCAAAATCCTTTAGAATGATTTAATATAAATCATTTCTGTACTTTACTTCAAAAAAAATCGGTCTTAATTTTTAGATCTCTATATGTTCTCCTCTCCTTAACTTTTTTCAAAATGCAAAGTACTTTGTCTTTTTATGAACATCCCTCTCAGTATTTTTCAGAAGGCGGCAAAACTCTCGACTTCGAGAAAGTGGGGGAAAAACTTAGGCGATATACACTATGCACATTTCATCATAAGTTAATTGTAAGATGTACATCTTTCCTCCCACGAAAAAAATTGTTAAATATGGAAAAGGAAACCCATGGTCATGCAGGCAACTTTGTGACTCTCATGAATATACAGTGGTCAAAATAAACTGAGCTCATTTCATGCCAAGATTCATAATTTAATGAATGATTTTTCTTTTAAACAAAATGATTGATGAGATCGAATTTACATTGAAATAAGCTTCATATGCGAGACAGCTGATGTAAAAGACTTGATGGCAACATAGCTTCTACTTTTTCCAGCAGGTAGCCCAATGGTAAAGACAACCAACTTATTGCCTGAAGAAAAATTAAAACACACAGAGTTTCAACAAACTTGGAAATACATAGCAAATACTTCAGATACATATAAACAATATACATATTGAAACTTCATTCTGAACAATAAGCATCTTGATCTGAAATTCAGAATTGGGAAAACTTGATTAAAAGCAGCAAACACAAATGAACTGTTTTCAAACGGTTCATTAATAAATCTATATACATAAATGACTACTTTTGTATGTATGTATGGATGGATGGATGGATGTATGTCCGGGGTAATCTTCAAACTGGACAAATTTCAACCATTTTTTCACCGTAGATAGCTACATTAACAAGAATCAGGATAGGTTATAATTTGTTTCTAAAAAAGTTAGTTTTAAAAAGTTATTATAAAAAACAGTAAATTTCATATAGTTTTCCCATTAAATGATTAAATTTTCAGTCCATTGTTGCAAAAATTTGTTGCCTTGCAACAACTTTATTAATAGTCATCATACGGAAAATTTTGAACCAAGGGTTCTCTGGAGTAAGAATGAAATGTATTGCTTTCTTAGGATTTTTGTATTCATCTATGCCAATAATCGATACCGAGTTAAATAAAAGGTAATTGATTTTGGCAACAGTTAGAAAATAGAAAGTGATTTTTTGGAAAATCCACATGAATAAAATAAATAACGCATTTAAGTTTGATTTCACCTTCTCCTTTACACCCAGTTAATCTTCCGCATGGTCACAAAATATACCTTTGAGAAATGTAATTCTACTGGGCTTAGTTGAAACTCATACAGGGACATCATTTCAAGTTTTCCAGGGGGGGGGGGGGCAAAGGGTCCAAACACAAAGCAATTTTATCGAAAAACATAAAAAACCACGCCCACTTATATGTAAATACAATGATTTCTCAAAGCCGGGGGGGGGGGGGGGGCGGCGGCATGTTGCATTTAAACCAGTGTGACGCCGGGCACAACAGCTAGTGTTACTATATTAAATTCAAAAATTAATTGCAATAAATTAAAGTTAAGAGTTCTAAAAGCAATTGCTTGTCAGAAAGAGTAGCTGATTCAGTCCTTTTCAAAACATCCTTGAAATTAAGAACAAAATGCTCTGAAACATTTGACAGTCATTAAATCACTTGTTTTTAACTGTCACAAAAGATTGAAACTGGTTACAAGTATTAGTGACTAAAGATTCTTGGATATTTCTCATAGCTGTGTAGCAGTTTCCTATTGTGCAATTAAGAATTAAAGTAATCAGATATGCAAAAAGATAGGTGAATGCTAAAGTACAACATATAAAGAAGGACTTACATTTTTGGCAAACGTTCCCATGGGTTCAGGATACTGATGAGTGAGCAGTGCTAGCAAGGCAGTAAAAGAACACAGCCCGGCAGTAAACAAGATAAAAAATGGTAGCTCTTTCTTTGGATAAACAGACACTTCATGAAAGGCTAAATTAAAAATAAATATCCACAATAAAAATCACTGAAAAGCAGCAATAATACATTTACACTACATAACCATAAGTATAAGGACCTTAAAAAATTCACATTTTAAAGAATTTCTTCAGAAATATTAGATTAAATGTTCTGTAACTTTTGTCATTGAAAATTTGATAAAAAATGAACACTTAAAGAAAGTTAATTATTTATTGTAAATGCACTTAAAGTAGCGATTAATAACTTTCAAAACTTCATGGGCACATAGTTAAAGTGGTTTTGAAAAAAAAAAAAAAAAATCCAGTTTAACATTGCAAAAAATGAGAAAGATATGGATGATCTAATGAGCTGTATTTTAATGATTCTCGGAAACACGATGCATTGTAAGGGATTATTATAAATGACTTGCTTTTATCACAAAACTCTGAATGATGGTGAACAAGTGCTGTTAATTTGCAGATTAAGAAATCTTTTGGAATAAATTTTGTTGCATTGGAACTACTTACTATAAAAACAAAATATGAGAACTTCAGATAAACAATCAATTCTAACTTATCTGATTTTAATTCCAGCAGGTGTTTTTGCCAAGAATGATTGTTACTTTCATTCCCTGTACAAGAATAATTCAGTTTCAAGAAAAAAAAGGAACACTTTATTTGTATTAGTGTTTATTCTTTCCATTAAGTTTTCTTTGATGATAATTGAATGTCTATTTAAAGTAGTGAACTCAATGTCACCTTCATAGAAAAGATTGATGAATAGGTTACAAGATATTCCAGTATACAACTGCAAAAAGGGAGCACTACTTCTCTTTAATACACACGACATCATGTTTCCCTCCTCAACATTTGACCCAGAACTGTTCTAAGCACTTTGTTGATCACCCTTTGATATACACCCTTCATAACAAAATCAAGTTACATTAAAAAGTATTGCATATATTCGTTTTCGGGATACAAGAAAACCTTCGTTCAATGCAAGCTACGTTATGAGTCTCTGAGCGTCAAAAAAAGAAAAAAAAAAAAAGTATCTGTGATTGCCGCTTAGCAACAGGAAACTCAAAACTTTTCTACACAGAAACGGGATTCTTTACATTTATAAAACACACGTATGTAATGATTTTACAGATAAAGGCTTTAGCTATGTCAATTTTATAATTGAAAGCATGTATTATTTTACTTTCCATTGGCTATGTCCCATTAACTAAAATTTTGAAAAATAAATAAATACAGAACAGTTTTAATAAATGATTTTAAATAATTTAAATATTTTGAATCACTTTTCAGGAATAGATTTGGACGGGATTTGTTTTCAACATGCTATTCTTTATACTGCTAAGTTGGGTACTATACAAAAGGAAAAAGATAAAATCTTTCTGTTTTTAAAATTCCATTTTCTGTTCCAATGGTTCAAAAAAAAAAAAAAAGGGGATAAATTGAAATTTTTTTGCAGTGGGTAATTTATTATTTTGTGCCTTGGGGGCTCACAAGATGGGCGAAAAATATAGTATATACATGTACAATAAACATTTGAAGCATTGGGATTTGTCTTCATGAAAACAATAGCCAAGATCATGAATCACAGGATTTGAAATTTAAGTATTTTTCACAACATGCATATCATATATTCGTGAAGATGCAGCTTCAAAAAATAAAATTTGAGAAAAATTAAATGAGGATAATGCTAAAAAAAACTTACATGGTAAAAGTTCTCGATCTGTTGTTTCTGTGCATGTTGGGTAAGGATAAAAAAGATGACCCTTTTCTAATGGATAAGGAATCATTCGAAATGCTGGAAAAAAAATTTATCTTTGTAATATATACCTTAAAACTTTTACACTAGCAATATCAACCTCAAAACTGATTTCCAAAAAATAATAAAAGACACACACATTAAATGTAAAATGAACAGACTATGCCATCTTTGGAGGTTATGCATACATTAAATGTCTATTAAGCAGAATATTTTAAAACTAATTTAATTAACACACCACTCACTCAAAAGGATTAAAAAGTTATATTGATGTACACTTAGCTCGTTTGGATAATATATTCCAATAATTTACCCTCAAATTTTGGTTAGACATATACTGTTGACTCTCCATATCTCAACTTCGCTTAAATTGAATTTTTGCTTATTTCCAAATTTTTGGATGGCCCTGAATTGCCGTAAATGTGGTATAATGTATTTGTTTTACGTTAACTTAATGTCACTCTGCTTATTTCGAAGTTTCAGACAACATTTTATCCTAATTTTGCTTATTTGATTTTTAGAAGAAAAACCAACCAATCACTTGACCTTCAAATGTCTGAGAGTTTTTTTACTGCAATTTTTGCTCTTTTAATAAGGTAGCAATTCTTTCTATATTGAGTGCATAATTTAACTGTGCACAAGAGAAAAGGCTGAATTGTACTTATTTAAAATTTTCTTAGCAGCTATTTAAAGATAAGTTCATTGCAGTCTCTATTAAAACTTGGTTAAAATGGGAGATTAAAATAGCTTCAAGAAGGAGTAGCAATACAAATCGTTTCCATGACTTATCTTTCCCATTTAATAAGGGGAAATAGTCATTATGCAGTGTCCTATTGCATAATGCCAGGGTACAGTCATAAGGCTGTACCCATTTTTCCTACTAAAGTTTAATATTTAACTAGGCAATTTCGAGCTACATAAAAATTGTCACATTGCTAGTAGTTTTATCGAAGTAATAAAAAAAGGACTTTAAAAGGATTATATTACCTCACATACATTGAGCTAATGCTGTATTAATTCAATTTATAAGTACAGTATAATGCTTTGGGTCATTTTTAATAATAAATGAACAATAATAATACAGTGAAACTTCGATAAGTTGAACTTCGATGAGCCGAAAACTGGGATAAGCCGTAGTGAATATGTATTCCCGTGTCTCGCTGAATGGAGAATTAATGTTATTTATTTTCAATGTGTCGAATTTCTTTAAGTCGAAATATTCAATAAGCCGAATTTTATCCCATGACCCTAATTGAATTTTCCATGCTAAAGTAACTCTTTAAGTCAAAATAGTTTTTTGGTGGACAAATACTTAGTGAGAAAAGAAAAAAAAAGCCGGTGCCACTGCAAGGCATCAAAAGACGTCTAGACTGAATATCTGGAGTCAAAGTTTTGTCATAACTGTGTAGGAAACCAAAGACAACTTAGTTGAGTCCTAAAATAGGATGAAAAAAAATAGGGGGGGGGGGGGCGTATATTCAGGAGTATGGAATGATTCTGCTTTCCTGGAAAAAGTAGGTGGGTTGTTGAGGAGGGGGCTACTGGTCGGAAGGATTACTTTCGTGATTTTACGGTATTCTACAAAGCTGCTGGTCTTTGCACAACTCGCTTTTTCATTTTTTTTGTAATAGAAAGTGACTGTTTTGTAGCGTTGATTCATTCATCGCAGAATATTTTGGAAAGAACTTTCAAAATGGCTAAAAGGAAGCTTAAAATTTTAAATTTGCAACAAAAAGTTCAATTAATCAAAGATGCCGAGTTTGGCGTAGGCAAGAAGAAGGAAATTGCTTTGAAGTTTGGTGTGCCACCAAGTACACTCTCAACCATTTTTAAAAATCAAAATGTTTACCTGCAAGCCGTTGATGATGAAAAATTTAACGCAAAAAGAAAACGCCTCAAGAACGGAAGATATCCAGAAACTTGAGGAGGCCATAGTAAAGTGGATATAAGTAACCAAAGAGCAAAATGTACCGTTATCGGGACCAATCATTCGCGCAAAAGCAGAAGTTTTTGCAAAAAATATCGGCATTGCAAAGTTCGAAGCTAGCGTGGGATGGTTAGACAAATTCAATACTCGGCACAACATTGTTTACCGAACCATTTGTGGCGAAAGCGCAGTAGTGAATGAAAACATTTGCAAAGATAGGAAAGAAAATGAGTTAAATGATATTCTAATTGAGTATAATGAAAATGATATCTTTAATGCAGATGAGAAAGAACTTTTCTTCAAATGTCTCCCGGACAAAACTCTTACACTAAAAGGTGATACATATAAGGGTGGAAAGTGAAGTAAGGAACGCGTAACTGTCATGGTTGCAAGCAATATGTCAGGAACTGAGAAGCTTCCTTTGCTTGTTATTGGGAAGGCTAAGAAACCAAGATGTTTTAGTAATATAAAATCTTTGCCAGTTGATTACACCAGCAATAATAAAGTCTGGATGTTCACAGAGTTGTTCAAACCTTAGCTTAAAAAAGTAGATAGGAAATTTGCCTCAGCTGGAAGAAAAACTGTGCTGTTTGTTGATAATTGCCCGGCACATCCCAAGACCATGGCAGAGAACTTAACAGCAATTAAACTGGAGTTTCTTCCTCCGAACACAACTTCTATCACGCAGCCTATGAACCAAGGCGTCATAAAAAATTTAAAGGTTCACTATGGAAAGCGTGTTGTATTGAAATTACTACAGTGTATAGATGAAAAAACAGAGCTTTGCATTACTCTGCTCGACTGTCTCCAAGAGCTGCAGAAAGCATGGAGTGATGTGACCCCGCAGACAATTGCTAACTGTTTTAAGAAGGCTGGTTTCATAAAAGATGCTTTGTCTTTAGATCCAAATAATGAAAATCAAGAAAACAATAATATGGGGGAGTTAAATTTACAAAATGAGTGGGAGGTTTTACAAAAGAAAATGAACATTCCTTCCAATACAGACTATGGATTTTGTAGAAAGTCGATGACGCGGTACTAGTGATAGAGTACCCTACCAATGAAGAAATTTTAGCAAGCGTAAGAGATAATAGCGAACAAGATTTTGGTGAACAAGATTCCAGTGATGAAGATACAGAGGAAACTGAGCCGGTAATCAAATTACCTTCAACCTGAGATGCAAGAGAAGCAGCAGATTTACTGCGTGTTTTTGTAGAATCCTGACCTAATGTTCCCGACTCTATCTTTGATGCTTTAAAAATATCTGAGGACTATTTGTTGAAAGAACAAGTTTTTTTTCAGAAACAATGTTTAATTACAGATTTTTTAAAAAAATAATGCAGATATTCTTGATGAGTCAAAATTGTTATATTATGCATAAAAATTAGAATTTGTTTTCCAAACTACAAAAACTTTTGAATTTAATTACATCATACGTTAATTATTCCAATTATATATATAATATCTTTGGTACATTATTATGTCACTTTTTTATCACATTATAAATTTATTGAACATTAATGGTAGTATTTTTGTGTTTATTCTATGGTTTTTCTGTCCTTTTCGATAACCCGAATTTTCGATAACTCGAATTCTTTTTGCTCTCCCTGCAACTTCGACTTATCCAAGTTTCACTGTATAATTTTTATGTTGCAAACATTATAGTTCAAAAAAATATTGAAAATATCAAAATATCATTTTTACAAAATAAACATTTGATATATGTCGGCAAGCCGTTAGGAAACAACACTTATCTTAAAAATTAAAGAACATCCTCCCAAAGCATTTGATAATTTCATTACAATTATAGAATTAGCTACAGATAAACACCCCTAAACACATTTTTAAAGAAAAAGTTTGATTCTTAATTTAAAATTGCTCCGTAGAGCTCTAAAGGGGTAAGTTTTTTCTTCCATTGATAAGATTGAATATCTTGTTACTTACTTCCTTCCCATGTGCAATGCAGAAGATTTAAAGCTCCTTCAACCCTTTTCCAATGTGGCAGATGAAAAAATGAATAAGCTATTGCTTCACTATCACCTCTTTTTAAAATATGTTCAGGAGGTAATATAAGACTTTTCATTTCTAAAAGGTACTGCAAGAAAAACAAGTAAAACAATCAATAAAAATTAACTTGAATGTGTCTACAAATGCTTGCTATATATTTTTAACTAATCATCTTTAACTTTTCAAAGGTATTATATCTAGCAAAAAACCCAAACACATTTCCGTTAAACTTTTACAATATATTTAATTCTTGTTGCCTTAGCTATCAGGGCCGTAAATAGACTTATGTTTCGGAAAAGGTTTTACTAAACACATTTCTCGGGAAATATATATGATCAATAAAACTTGATTTCATTCGTATAACCATTTTTATTACAATGGGCTATTTAAGTGAAGGGGAGTTACATTAAGGGCATCCACCGTGAGCAAATATTTAAAAAAAATCTGGTGTGTGCAATATAACTCCACCCTTACTAAATATTCGGGTCCAGATGACCTCACTCTCTAGAGCCCCCCTTGTTTACCAGAATTGAAAGGATTTAGGAAAATTCCAACCACACCCACCACATATCAATCAAGGATGTAGTTGCAGCTACCAAAAAGATGGTTTCCTTACCCATCGATGAAATTCCAAGAAATTGAAACAAAAATGGCTGGGGTAGTTTTCAATCCCGCGCCGAGATCTTGCAAGTTAATTTTTTCTAATGTTGAAAATATCAAACTATCATTTTTACAAAATAAATATCGGATATATGTCGGCAAGCCGTTAGGAAACAACACTTATCTTAAAATTTAAAGAACATCCTCCCAAAGCATTTGATAATTTCATTACAATTATAGAATTAGCCACAGAAAAACACCCCTAAACTTATTTTTAAAGAAAAGTTTAACTTTATACTAAAATATGTCAGTATTCAAAACATGAATGAAAATTTTTTATGTTCAAATACTGCACATCAATATAAATGACAATTCACATGATTTCGAAAGTATCAAGAAAATATACTTTTGGCACATGAGGATTAAACTCCACTGCTCGATGAATGGCTTCAACAGCATTCATTTCTGCAGTACTCAGCCCTCTCTTAGATGCAACGTCAGGTGAGAATCTGCAAAATGGAATGAGTGTGAGAAACATACAGCAACTTAATACAGAAAAAACAATCATAAAGAAAAAACATGCTTACTTATCACTGACACCTCTCGCTTTGAGCAGAGCTGCTGTATAACATATAGTAGCTGACTTAGGTAAATTAATGTCTATAAATAAATAAACATAATTTTAGCAAAACATAAAAAAAATTGTTTCACAAATTTTAAAATTTTCATGTCTTCCTTTGAAATAAAAAATAACTATTGATATTTACAAAGAAAATGACAAGTTATTAAACTAAGTTCATAAAAGCTTGATGTAATCAAGGAATTTGTCTAATTAAAATGCTTCTTAAGCTGAAAAGTACAGGTCTTTTGGCAATTGCAAGTTTTGTTAAAGGCACAGTATGAAACCTATTAGGTAGAAATAGCCCATTACAACGTTTTAGATACATGAGGAGTAATTTCCCAAAAAAGGGAACATATCCATTTTTTAGAAAGACTCATTTATTAGCATTTTCTATGTCTTTCGGATGGCCTTAATCACACACACAAACCCTTCAATCTCTAGAAATCCAAACAGAGCGAATCCCTAATTTATTAAAGGATAACAAACCTATACCTTACAATTTCTTCAGGTCATTTCGAACACAGGGGAGCATATCCTGATTGAATCCATTGAAAGAAAACTTTTTTTTTTTTTCCCTCAGAAAAGCACATATTCAAAATCTCTGAATTGCTAAATGGTATTTCAGTTTTAAATTTGAAAAGTGACAAAGCATCTGCTAAATGGCAGGTATCTTTTATATAATTCATGGAAAAGACTTTCTGATGCTGGTAAAGTGCATTTACTGCCTTCTTCTGCAAAGTGTTAACAGCTAAGCTATGACCATCATGAAAATGGAAAATATAAGTCTTTGATGATGAAGACAATCATGCACGTCTGGTTTGTCCAGCAAACCGGATTTTAACTATTTAGACTATTTTTTCCTTTTAAAAAAGTTAGATCATCTTTATTATTTTATAATAGAGGTTCCCAAACTTTTTAGGTCACAGAATTCTTAGTGCTTCACATTTATTTTAAAGAACTGAAATTTTTTTAAATGACAAAATGTTAGCAATCTGGAAGTCAAATGCTAATCATTTGCAACCACAATTACTTCCTTCAATTTAGAAGAAACTAGGGGAGAAAACTTGAGCTAGGGTTTTATGCAACACACTTTGGAAATTGCTGCTCTACAGTGTTTCCAAAAATAAAATTTTATCAGTGTTAGGAGTTACATATCCCATCTACAAAAGGTTCACATTTTTTCTGTATGAAGTTTCAAAATAAAATACAGTGAAATCCTGAAAAAACTTCTAGGGACCTCAAATTTTGTTTGTTGTAACCAGAATTTCGATGTAATAAAATTGAAGTAATGTGCTGCAAATTTAAAGTAATATTTCTGTAATGGTTGCATTCGTTGTAACAAGATTTTACTGTATTTTAATCTGTTTTAAGAGTAATGATCTTCTTCTTACTACCTTCTAACTTCCTTTGATTTTATTACAGCTTACATTTTATGAAAAAGTACAATCATGAACACCTACGCAGTGAAATCTAAGAAAAACTCATACTTTCTAGTCCCAAAACATGAAGGTGATGAAATTATGATAATCAAAACTTGAAACGTCCTGTTAGGCTCATGATATTTGATTTACATAATTTTAAGTTCAAGTACATCGATATAAGATAGTGAAGTATTAGAGTTCTGGTGAAATTCAAGCTATCAACATTCAGGTTTTTCGTTTAAAAGGGCCGATCCTCTTGCCGGCACACACCCGAAATCAAAATGGCAATGTCTTTAAAGAGCAAAAATAAATAAAAACCAGAAAAGTCACTTTACAAGTTACAGTAGTTCTTAACACAGCAGCTGGCATTAATTAGTGCAGATATGCCCCCTGATGGTTTAACATCTCAACAGGATTGAATGGCTGATTACTTCAACAGTTTTGCAGGCACTGCACATGGTTTAATTCAGTGGTTCTATACGGGGCAATGCCGCTCCCCAGTGGGCTTTGGAAAGATGATCAGGGGCGGTGAACATATTTTTGGCAATAAGGCGGCGATGGGTGTACTTTGAAAAATGTTTTGGTTCGGGACGGTAGGAAACCCTCTTCTCTTACATCGTCAAGGATAGCTTGAAAATTTATTTTCTGGAGATATCTTCCGAACACTGATCCTTCTAATAACGTCATCAAAGATAACATTCGTCAATAGCACTTAAATTTCAATAAAGTTTTTGGAGATGGGCACCACTTTCATAGCCTAAAATTGTATCTTATCCATGTCAACTTAAAAAATTGAGAGGAAGAGACTTTATACATGGGCCGTTGAGAACAAATGTGGTGTAGGTCTATAAAACAAGGTTTTGAGGGATTGAATGGTTTGGTAGACCATTTTAACAACAAAGCACTGCTGCTGTTTTTCATCACTCCAGTAAATGCATGAATGATTGATTTACATCACTTTCCCATGAAGTAGAATGAGTTTAACACTAATTTCTGTTGAAAATACTAATTGTTAAAAAAAAAATACATTTTTTCTCTCAACAGCTTATATATGTCATACAGATTATTCTGCTTTCATTGATGCACAACAGATTTATTGAAATGAAAAACTTAATGATAATTAAGAAAATTGTCCTACCATCATATTTGGCTAAAACTGCTTGTACATCAGCATATGCTTGCATTTCTAAAAGAGCTTCGATGAGATTTTCATGAATATTAAATACATTCATCATAGGAAATTCTTTTATCAGCTAAAAAGAGTAAGAAAGCTAATGCATTTCTGGTTGATTTTACATTGATTTATAAAAGAAAATTAAATGAAGTAATCAACATCTGAGAAATAAGTACTTCAGAAAAGCTAAAGAATAATTCATAAACTGGGGGGAGGGGGGTGAAATGACTGTAAAGACTGCTCCAATACTTGAGTCATGCAAAAAGAAAACTTTTCAACTCTGGGCCATTCCAGCCTTACGTGTGTGACTTTTTGACGCCATTTCTTTGCAAATAACAATAAAAACCAGGACGATATTTTTTATATATTTCTTAGTGGTTGCTATTGGAGTAACAGAAGATATGCAAAAGTTGTAATGCGGCGTTATTTTTTTCATAGGACACTTTTGAATTTTTTTATAAAATTTTAAATACAGAGTTACGTGTGTGACTCGGAAAATCTGAAAATAAGCTATACCTGATATTATTGTGTAATTTCCTGTGAAGTTTTAAAAGATAAATGAACGGTGATTTTTGTGCATGTGTCTAAGTATACTAAGTAAGTATTCCACATATTCTTTTTTTTCTAAACTTCGTAGAGTAGCAATAAAAAATTTTTAATATTCCTTACGTGTGTGACACTAGAGCCTTACGTGTGTGACCGCGTGCAGCATGACTTCATTTTAAAGTCGATTCAACTTCCACAACTGATAATTATAGCTATCAGCATTATATATGTGCCTGTCTGTCTCTACCCCCTCCCCCCCCGCCCCCCTCTTCTAATATTTTTTGAGTGAGCAGTCCGATTTGAACAAACTTTTTTTTGTTCGAAAGATCTCGGCGAGGAGACCTCATTCTCATATTTGACTTTCAGATTTGAACAATTTTTCGTTCAACTTTGAACCGTTCAAACAACCTGTCCCCCGTTAACAACTTTTGAGTAAACAATCCGATTTGAAAATTTTTTTTCTTTTGTTCTAATAATCTCGGCGAGGATAAATAATTCTCACATTTAATATTTTGGTTTGAGCCCTTTTTTGTTCAACTTTGAACCGCTCAAACAACTGGTCCCCCGCTAACTACTTTTGAGTTAAACAGTCTGATTTGAACAAACTTTTTTTGTTAGAAAGATCTCGGCGAGGACAATTAATTCTCATGTTTGACTTTTCGAATTGCCCCCCCCCCCCCCCCACGTACCCATTATCTTTCGGATGAATATTTTACCAAATTTGAAATTTGAAATTGGCAAACGGGAAAGTAGGCTCGTTCAGTTCCGGACGGAACCACTTGTTTAATATTTGATTTTTTGCCCTAAACGAAAGATCTGATTTTGTTGGACATTGCCGCTAGTAAATAATTAAATTGCAAAGATGTGTTCACAAAATAAAGAATGAAGACGAAATTAATTCTCATTTGTATACGAATTATATATAGGTTATTTTATAATTTATTTATATAACATGTTACATGTAATCAGAGGAGATTAACAAAAAAAAAAAAAAAATAAATTAAAAAAATCGGTTCCTGGGAAAGTTTCTCAAACAAAGACCTGACTCTTAACCCTTCACTGCACGATTTTTATATTTTCATGAAAAAAGTCATATGTTACCTTTTAATAACTCTGAGTTCAGGAAAAATGAAGAAAAAAATTTATCTTCAAAAGGTGCACCAAAAATGATGTTTTAATTGTTTGTTCTACATATGGCACAAAGCACATAGCATACGCTTTGTATGCCGATAAGTGTAATAATCTACAATGTGTTTTGTGCCATAAGTGGTACAAACAAATTTGCCACTATGTGTATTAAAACATTTTTAGAACAAAGGAAATAATGACTAAACACACTTCTAACGGAAATGCAGACACTTTTTTTTTCAAAAGAAAGAACTGTAATACCTAGACTAGTGCAACTAACTAGTACATAAACATCACACTAAACTGTTATAGCAATGTTCCAGAAGGGGCGTAAAACTCAGTTTAACTGCATTTAAAAAGTCATTGGAATATATGAGGGTTTATTTGGTTTGTGCCAGATCTGGCACACCGTGCAGTGAAGGGTTAAGGTAAACCATTCAAAAGTCTTACGTGTGTGACAGCTTTTAAAGAGCCTCGTTAAAACGTTTCTGCCGAATGGATGAAGATGTACGTCAGGTTACAGGTGTTATGTATCAAGTTAATTTATGATATGAGATAGTTTTCTTTTAGTCCCCTAATTAGACCTTGGGGGGAAACTTTTCTATCTTTTGTCTTACGTGTGTGACCAAAAAAAAGTAACCTGCATATTTTGAGGGGTTAAAAACTTATGAAACACTTTATTACAAAAAATATGAGATATAATCATACTAAAGGATCTACGTTCATGATATTTGATAGTTTTTCCAAAAAAAAAATTGATTATTAGATGAAAAAAATTCTCTGACATTTTTTCACTAATAATGCATTTTTTTTAAAAATTTGTTTCAATGTTATTAAACAAGGCTAAAATATGAGAAAAGAAAAATTTTATCTTAAAATTGATGCTGGAATCGAAAAGAGTAGATATTTTTTTGTCAAAAAATAAGGTTTGTTTTTGTATTATGGGGGGAAAAAATTTTGGTGTGTTAGGACCACTTTTCGTGGAATTGCCTCTCTACATTCTTAAAATCATTTCTATTCTTAACTTGCATTTAATTTACAGCACAATGTGAATAAGTTTTAAGAAGGCAAATTGAAATACATTTATTTTACACATTAAGCAATAAATATTCTTACAACCTTTTTAAATAAAAAAAAATTCAATCATTATAAACAGCATATTAGTTTAACAGCGTGCATATTAATAGTAAATTTAATTACAGGCATTTAAAAACGTCAAAACTTAAAAATTTACTTTACAAACTCAGACTAGCCTAATTTATAACATATATATATATAGATATATATTTGAACATAAATGTTCAGAAAACAATTTAGGACATGGCAAAAATATGAGATTTCTTCGAAAAACCTCTAATAATTCACAAGAGCACATTTCTTTAGTTAAGGGGTTACAGTACCTCAAAAATGACCAAAAGACCAAAAAAAATTTTATTGCTTATTTCAAAAGTAAAAGTTATTTAAAACACTCAGAAAAAAACAGCATTGTTCTAGCTAAATTATTTAAAAAGTTATGAGTGACTTTAGGGCATACATGCTATGTGTTCTAATGGAAAAGCCAAACTTTAAAGTGCTTTTTCTCGGTGATCAGTTTTTAGTGTTTCTATGTTACTAGAAATGCTAAGGAATTTTTTCTATTAAAGATATAACTTTGAAGCAATATTTTTTGCACTCAGGATAATATATTTAACAAAACTGTGCATTGAATAAGCGTTTTATAAATTACAAAAATTTTTAGAGTTTGTTAAACCTCGAAGAACAAAATTTTCTAAGAGTTTTTTACATAAAAGGTCACAAAATATTTTCTAATCAAAATATAAGAAAATGAATGCACAGATTTGTTGAGGTTTTCCTTGTGATCATTTCGCAAAAAGAAATTTTGAAATTAGTGCAGAAACAAAAAAGCCTTAGGGTTTTAAAAAAACTGAAATTTTCTTACATTTTTCAAATTTTCAAAAAAAGTTTTCAAAATTTTTGATGTTTGAAAATAAATTATTGATTTTTAAACAAGTGCAGAAACAAATATTTCAAAGAATTAACTTTTTCACTTAAATTAAAGAAATTTGTTAGAAAGGTACTGTAACCCCTTAATTACAGAATTAAGCTTGCTAGAGTAGAGGTTGGGAAACTTTTTGGACTAAAGAGCCAATTTTACAGGATGTGATATATTTTCATTAAAGAGCCAAATATCAATATATGCATAGATAATGCAAGAAAATTTTATGACGACCTGATGTGAAACTTGTAATTATTGCCAACCAAAAGCATCTACTTATATTAAAAACCGAGTATCTATCTTTCTTTCTTTCTAACTATCTATCTATGTCACGCTTCTTTCTCCTGAACGCCAATGAACTGAAAGTCGAACCAGGTACCGATAGATAGGTAATTTTTCAGGCTTCATTAGTTTCAATTTATATAATTATACGATTTTAATTAGCGAAGATATGAAATAATAAGTAGTCAAGTTTAAAGCGATTAAGCCTAATAAATGATTAAATATGAAATCCATTGTTGCAAACCGTTGTTGCTATGAAACAGTAATAACAATGATAATGAGAATTTTGAATGAAGGCTTAACTAAATCAAACACGAAACTCATAAGCCGGCCACTTACGTAGAATTTTTATCGCTAGCTACTGGTAATATTTTGAAACATTTATTTGTTGAAGAGCCATCTACTTATATTAAAAACTGAATATCTATGTCTGCTTTTTTAATTTGAGCGAGCTGAACTTAGTGAAACTTTCCTCACCATCTTGAAGGCGCGTAGCATCTTAATAATTCGAATGATTTTTTTATATAGGAAAAAAGTAAAGGCGTGAAGCGCCTGTTAGCGAGCCGCCTTGGCGGGGAGTAGTTTCTTGAAATTTTCTTCACCACTTCCAAGGCACGAAGTGCCCGTGCAACGCCGGGCCACGTGCGTGGTATGTCTTGAAATCGATTGAACATTAAATTATATCAAATAATATAACTTCAGCATGAGGTAAAAGTTAGAGAGGGGGGACGTTATGCATCAACATGCCGCAGGAAGCTAATCTAGTTGCCCTGGCAGCTAGTTTACTTCATAAAGTAACAGAACATATAATTCAGTGCCTTGAAAGAAAATGAATAAACTTTAAGAACTAACTACATAAAACTATTTATCAGAACCTTAATTTCAACAAGTAAAGGCGAATGAAAGGCTAAAATTAACAGAAATTTGTTGTGTAACATTTGAAATCATTGGCCACTTGCAAAATTATTCAATTAAATTTTCTGTGATTAAGTGTGCTTCTTAAAATAATATAACAACAGTCACAGTGGTAATAAGTAAATCAAGACGCTGAATGCATATGTAAATTCGTCTTTTCTGTCATGCATTCTTCAGCAACGACAATATTGCAGATACATTTTTTTACTATGTAACTACTCAACAGCCCCAAGTATGATTTCAGTGAGAAGCAGATAGCCGACCCCTAGATTAGAGGAAAGCAAATATAGTGCACATATTTTTACCCCATGCTGTCATATTGGGTTACTTTACCCTATTTGCATATACATAAACAATGAGTAAAAAATATTAATATTAGATTTTTCAAGACTTATTACATAAATATCATATATTCAATCTATTCTTTCTGAAATGAAAATTTAACAAGGGGAAGGAAATAGCTAGAAGGAAATAGGCGATACTAGAAGAAGTTCATTAGTTTCAAAACATTCAATTCTGCAACATTCTGTTAATAACTGAAATGCATTGATGTATATATAAAAATTTCCCCTATTATTGTAGAGGGATTAAAAAAGGCAACAGTTTAAATTATACAAAACAAATGTGAACTAGATTCCTTAAAGGAATCCTTAAACTTTTCACAAATATATAAAATGTATTGAAATACATGAAAATTAAGTAATACATGTCATAGAGCTTGTATGAAAAGTTCAACCTCAAAATTTAAAAAGGTATTTTTAAATTCATTTTCAGTGAAAATTTGAGTTTAAACTGGCTTTTTCAATGCATAATTAGTTAATTATTTCTTAAAATTGATTTACAAATAAAAAGTTAATAAAATACTAGAGAAAGGAGAACAAATCCCTAAATAAAAAAAAAATATATACATCACAAGATTTAATGGAAATATTGTTATAATTTCTTTTAATTTTCTGTACAAAGATATAGTTATTTTTTTCTTAAAAGGCTTATCGTTTTCAAAAACTCCACTCCTGTGTCTATATTTCCTTTTCTTAATATTAAATGGCATATATACTATCTTATATAGTATGAGTGGTATAGAAGAAATTTCAGTTTCTTACTAACTACATAATACTTTTGATTTATTTAAATGTTTCAACAGACCTCAGTTATTCAGATTCGCTCAATATCATTGCTTCTTACGTAAAAATTAATGAACGGAAAAATAAATGTTCAAGAACATTTACATTGATGTGAGACAACAGAAAATGGCTCCAGTTCAGAAAAAAATCAAAACTTAAAGAAAAAAAAATCCTCATATTTCTAATGTATAAAGGTTTTTAATTAATTAAGATTTAATTATAAGAGACTCATGCCAACAGATTTAGGGAGAAAATTCCAACTGGGAAAACTAGAAAACTTCTGTTTTTTTTTTTTTTTAAATTCAAATTATTTGTGATAAGTGGCAACAATGTATAGTACTCAAGGCAAGAGATGAAGGATAAAATAAAAGAAAAAACTGAATTTTAATTTAATTGCATGTTGCACTCATTCATTTGTTGTAAATAGAGGGAAAAATCTAGCGTTTCTAGTTCCCTTTTATATGTGGAATTAATTTAATAGGAAAATCATGAAAATAATATTTACCTCAAAAATAATATTTTAAATATCTTGAGAAGTTGCTTTAACACAAACCTAACAAGATATAATAATAATAAATCTCGGCCAGTCAGTTTTATGACAGGACATCAAATCTCTTTTAACCTGTAGGACAACAAAAAAAAGTCACACAAAGAAAAAAAAATACACGTAACACTGCTTTTGTGCCTATACAAAAAGCTTTTGCAACTTTCTCTATTGTTGAAAGAGTTTGTACAAATATGAAAATCAATTAAATATTTTTAAAATTACTACCTAAATATTCTACTTCAATATGAAAAATTGCACTGAGTGTTTTATCATTGGTTAAAATGAAATGTAGTTTTACTAAACTGACCTCATTAACCAAAAAAAAAAAAGATCTTTTGCAAACAAATGAATATCATTTTTATAGTCAGTCCAATTTGTAGACATCAATTGCAGAAAATGAATAATAATTGCTACTCTCAATCAACACACATTTACTAATAAGGATTATCTTCTGAAAATAATGATGTTTAACCCCCCTGCAATTGGGCAGTCCCAGGATTGCAGATTAAATGGACGAAATATCTCATCATGAACTGTAAGGTGGTTAAAAAGGAATTCAACAATCAGCAGCGAAGATTGCACAACAGAAGTCGAAATTTGCTTCCTAAGCATCAAAATTATCAACTTTGATATTTTTTCACTGATCAGTTCTTTATATGATATCATTGCAACAATAAATGTTCTATTGAAGCAAACAAAGAAAAATATAAAACTAAACGGATGTAAGTGGAACTGGATGTAATAGGGAAAATATATTCATTAGAATTAATATATTAATGAATACCATCCTGTCCATTATCCTAGACTGCTCTTGTTTTTGATTAATTTAGCCCTTCATTAAAAAAATAATTTAAAATTTTAAAATGAACTTACATCTCTCATCATTTTCACAGACTCTCGTAGTTTTCCTAATTTTCGTGCACACATCGCAAGTCTCCTTCGAATGTAAACAAGCACATTTGTGTCTCTCCCTACAAAAAAACCATGCGGATAAATAAAGTCTTACAGTAGCTAGAAATTTTTCTAAAAAATACACACTATATCAAAAACATGAAAGACAGATTAAAAACAATGTCTCAAAAAAAAAACATTACTTGTAGTAAGCAAAAGTAATTTCAATGTAAAATAATTTTTCAGCCAATTAAGCGACTGAAATTAGCCCATAGGTTAACCCGCAAAGTGGCCATTTACCGCTGATTTATAAGTACATCACTAATTTTAACCTTTGAAAGGTGCCTGTTTTAAAAGAATTTAGGTCCTTTTTCTCAAGGTAGAAACTGAAAACCTATTGGGAGCCCTGAAACCGATTTAAAATAAATGAAAAGAAAAAAAAAAAAAGAATGTCAGAACAAAAAAGCTAAAAATCAGGACAAAATATTTTCTCTCAGGAAAATTCGGAATATTACGGCAACTGCGGAACCCGGAACGAGAAAATTCCCCGCAACGAGAAAATTCTTAATTTGCCAGGTGAAATTCTAATTTTACAGAGTGTAACAATAGGAGCATGCAAACATATACATACATAATAATTAATAACAAGGAATTAGACATCATTAATTTTTCTTCTTTTTGAATAAAAAAAGTATAGAAGAATCTCAATGTTTCAATATTTTCTTCTAAGTCGTCAACAAATATGCCGAATTACGAAATTTTTGGAAAATCAGTGACCTTGTGTTGGGATGCCCAGCTCAAATGCATCAAACATATTAAAAATCAGTGAAATTTCATTTTGTCTCATCTCCTCTATTGAACCCAACATTTAACAAAAAAGTGCACAAAATAAGTCTGAGCACAATACTTAAAATGTTAGAATATGTTGTATCTTTTTTGTATTCAATTCATAAGCAAGGAATGCGTAGATACTTTTTTCATAGACACTGAAAACAGTTGCACACATACTAACTAAACACTAAACCAAATACAATAAATTTCTTACTATGCAAAGTTTCTTGTGAAGGCCCTTGATGCTGCATTTGCTGGCTTTTTCTGTAATTAACTTCTGCAACTTTTAAAGCTTGTCGAAAAAGTTTTTCTGACTAAAAAGGGAACATTTTCATAAACAAAATTGTTAAATCGTGCAAAACAAACATTTTTCAATTAAATAATAAACATCTAAAGTTAACCCAAAGTTAACTTAAAAAAAAACCTACTTCTAAAATTGTTGAAGACTCTTCTTCTGCTAAGAGAATATAAGCAGGTGCACATCTTAAAAATGAGAAGAAAGAATAATAAGGTAATGATAATGACTGAAACATAAGTTTCAAATAATGCATAAAAATATTTGAAACAAGAGTAAGAGAGAATGCCAATTCAATAACAGAAAAAATAATTACAATTTAGCATGGCTTGAACAAAAAGTTGAAATTTCTAGCAACAATTTGCCATCATATATGAAACACACAAAAATTTCTTCAATACACATCAAGATAAAAGCTGTTTAACCCGTCATTTAAAAAATGAAAGAAAAAATGGTCCCCCCCCCCCTGGCTCTCCTTTTTCATGGGGTTGCGAACGGCACTTTTGGTTCGCAAAGTTAGTTTGAATCTCTGGTATTGGCATTCTAAACTTTTTGGCGCCACCATTCAGATGCAAGTTTCCTGCCGGATGGAGGCACCGGGATCCTTATGATTCAAAATTACACTACGAATTTAATTTAGCTAATAATGTCTAAGACAAACAGACATTCAAGAAAAGAACTTTTTACTGTGGCACATAATCATGCGATATGAATGCTAAAGATTTTTTGATTGTTGAAAATACCCAGGCAGAACACTGGACCACAGACTTGAGCCCACAATCACAGCTCAACATCAAACCATGATGCTATCAGAGGCCGTCACAAAAGGGGGTCGTGAGGGTTCTACCCCTCACAAACCTTTTCAGAGATGGGGCCGCCAATTTCATTTTAGTGATTTGAAAAAAAAAGGTGGAAAAAGAAAACCTCCGAATTCTTACAAATTTTTAATATCAAAAAATGAAATAGAATAAAAGTGACTAAAACACATTTTCTCTGCAAAACTTTAAAGAATAATTTACGTAACTGAGGACTGCCAAAATGTCGCCTAAAACTGCGCTTTTAGAGTTGCATTTTGAAAAAAATTTCCTCCCTTCCTTCTATAGCATAGTTAAAGAATAATAAACTACACTTTTTAATATTTTAATTTCGGAAAATGGACAAGGTAGCATTCTCAAACATCTTTTCCATCTAACATTATAAAGATTGTCTACGATTCTTGAGGATAAACAAGTGTTTTCAAGAAACTTTTGAACTGATAAAGGGGCCGCTAATTTCATACCCCCCTCCCCCAACTTTTTTGACCTTGCGACGGCCCTGCTATCAGACAGCTTTTTATTTTATTTGTTTATTGGAAACTTGTAATTAATTAAACCTTCAGTTGAAATTTACTTTCCTTTAAAAAAAAACCATCTCTTCAGTATAAAAGTCTATGAACATGTATTGCTCTATTCGTAATAAGAATGTTTTGCTGATAATAGATGCAGTCTTTTCTAAACTCTTTTCACTAACAAAGTTTTATCGAAATGAAACATTTAACAATGATTTTCAAATATTTGAGCATGTTCCTGATCATTTTTTCAAATATACTATGCTATATGGTGTGAAGAATCGCCTGATATGTGATAAAGTAAAAGTTAAATGAAAGTAGATTAACAAAGCCATACTCCAAAAAGTAGTTCTCAAACTAGGAAAATGAAACCAGAGGTCAATTAACAGCAACATTTGCTGTAAAAAAGACTTATTCTAACTGATCAGCATATCAGAGATCAACTCTATGCAGTTTTAAAAACAACCATTCATCCTAAATATATTTTCCAAACATTACATTATTGATTCGAAAAAAAAGAAGGAAAGAAAAAATCAATATACTCTGCATTTTTTTCTAAGGCTTGATGAGCAGCTTTAACCCTTGCTTCAGGATCTCTTTCTCGCCAAGCTGTTTGCATTACTGGAAAAAAGAGAAAAAGAAATTAAATGTTTTTACAGTTAATAACTTTATCGTGGCTTTAACTAAAATACTATCAAAGAGAGACAGAAAAAGAATTATAGAGTCCAAATTAATGTTTATTAAGATCTCCGTTAAAAAGAAAATAAGAACTAAAATAAAATCATGTGTAGCTAAATGTAAATAGAACCATAACTGGTCAAACCAATGTATTCCAGTTTTTTTAAAAACATATACATACGTTAAAATCGAAAGTTACATTTTCTGGCCTATAATTTGCGGATTATCTGTTAAAAAAGTGGATTTTCTTGTGGTACGGATTAAACGCTGCCGCGTACTATACGAGAATTTTTTTTCCCACGAGATAATAAAACTTCGATCCAGAAATCAGATGGCAGCACGAGTCTAAAAATCAACAACAGCCTATTTAAGTAATCCCTAATGCACATGCGCAAAAAATAGAGAGAGGGAGAGGAGAAAAGCAGCACTTAGAGTAGTTTAGTACTTCAAGGTTGTGACTAGGTAACAACTGTTTCTTTCATTCCATCTGTGTAAGCATTACTGGGAAAACATATAATTGCAGGCCCACCTACTAAATTGAGGAACGAGTCGCCACTGGGGAGATGCACAACTAGACCCTACTTTAAGCCTACATGCAAAGTTAGAATCTACTACGGCTTACCGTATTTGAGTTATGCGACATACGTACATACAGACAGACATCATGAGAAAACTCATGATAGATAACTCGGGGAAGGTCGAAATGGATATTTCGGCTGTTTATCTGTTCATAAGTTCATGTTCACGTCCTGACGGGGGTAAAAAAAAAAAAAAAAAAACTACTCAGTATTCAATTGGGGTAGCAAAATAGATATTTAGACTGAAATTTGAGTGAAATTTTTACAATACTTCTTTTACTATGTAAAAGAACATAAAAAGGGACTAGAAGGTAGTATTGGTTTAAGCTTTATTATTTCTATTTTCTAAATATAAATTTAAGTAGTAAGAAAACCACTGCCAACAATTAGCCTTTACTGTAAACAAAATATAAAGCTGCAGCAACAGATGTCCAAGGTACTTAAAACTAAGGTATTAATAAACTTAAATTTTGCAAAAATTAAGAATATTTACCAGCAACAAAATGAGGAAAAAATCCATAGCAATAATATTACGAAGCAAAGAGAGAGAGAGAAAGAAAGAATACAATTTATAAGCCAACTGGTATTAGTACAATAATCAAGCAAGTTAGAGAATCTATACATACTTTCATATTCTGGTTTGTTTCCATCTGCTTCACATGTAAAAAAGGTCTGATGATCTTGAGCTGATAAATTCATATCATAATAGGTAAGAGGTTCTTTATTAGTTGTCCATAAAAAACGATTATATTCTGAGCCTCGAAAAAGACTGAGAGGATTCCGCCATACTTTACATTCTATTGCAAGAGGTATAAAATATTGATTATTGGAATCAATTTCATAAAATTTACACATTTTTATCATTACATTACATACATTCATGCATATACAGTGGTTTACAAAATTATAGACTCAAATTTTTTGATTTTGTTTGAATTGTAACTTAACTCAGTCTATTTTTTTTTTCACTTTAATAAAGATGAATAGTTGAAGAAAATAGTTCTAAAAATAGTACAACTGATCAATTAATTTTAGAAAATAATAAAATTAGCAAGTCTGCAATTTTAATGCCATTACACAATTTTGTCATTACGTGAAACCAGGATAAAAGTATTAACTCAAAGGTACTAATGGCAGAATTGCGAAAAACTTTTATTCGAATAAGTTCATTTACCATATTTTCGGGATTAAGCGCCGCATCGGAAAAAAAAATCTCAAAAAGAAAAAAAATTCTGTGTAAGCGCCGTATCCACAAAAGAGCCCCACACAACATTAAATAACTTCAAAGCGCAATAAGTAGCAAATAAACTGGACCTAAATGTAAATAACAGAAATTTTCAAATATTTTTACCCAAAAAATTTTCTTTCTTGGGGAGGAGACATCGGTTGGTCATAGAGAGCGCGGGACGTGGACCCTTCTCCTCATGGCGTTGCACACTTTTTTTGAGTGGGTCGCTTCCACTATGGATCGGCGATTCAGAATTCATCAAAATTGCTGTCCGAGGCAGACAGCCTTGAAAGGCCTTCATCTAGCTCTGGACTGTTTTCTTCTTCATCCGAGTTGCAAACTTCTTCGGCAACATCCGGAATTGGGGGAATCGGGTCTGCTTCTGTGAAGCCGGAAATTATCTTGCGCGGCGTCACTCCGCATCCCATGCAGCACTCACCCACTCTGCCACTTCCGCGTACGAAGCCTTCTTCAGGTTGCCGCTCTTCGTATATTCGCGGAGTACGCTCGCCATTCACGATTTAAACTGCTGCAGAATGTGACTTTTAAAACTGTGATAGGGAGCCAAATCCAACGGCTGCAATTTCTTTGCCAGCCCTCCAGGGATGACGGCCGGGGAGGTCGAACATTTCCACGCCGCTTCTTTCACGGAAGCCGTTTCGGACGGTTTCCAATTTCTTCCGCCTTTGCAATAACTTCTAGCTTGAAAGCAGCAGTGTAACTACGCACTCGTTTAGGAGCCATTTCAAAATGAGCACTCGACGAAACAAAAAGGTAAGACAAATAACGCACAAACGACAGCAACAAATGTGACGATGTGAGTGAATAAAATTTTAGGAAACAAGTTTATCAAGTCGCTTGACCACCCCCAGAGCACTCACTTTTGTGAGGGAGTTTATCCCCTTCACAATAGTGAAATGTCAGTTCCCTCCCCCCACAACTCCTGCTAACAATGCTTATCTCCCTTTGTTCCTTCCGGGCTTGCTCGGCCATGTGTGCTGTGCTTCTGAAGGTGCAATCGCTGACTCACCTCCCTCCCCCCTCTTGCTTTCTCGTTACTTGAGGTTGAAGCAGGGTTGAAGGTTGAAAGAAACTGCATATGGTGCCATTTATCGGCGGTATTTTCAACTTTTTTCCCGAATTTTTTTTTTTTTTTTCACTTGGAGGAAATCTGCCACAGTAGCAATTTTTTTTATTTTTTTTGTATGCGCTGCGGTGCTTATTCCCGAAAATACGGAAAAGGCACAGGGTGAATAAATGTTGCCACTAGTAATTGCTAAACAGTTTGTTTTCTAAAATTAATGAAAAACATTAAAATGCACTGCGGGACAAAATTATAAACTCAAAAATTTGTTCATTGTTTTAGTCATAACTTAACTTTAGTCATTCATGACTTTAATATATATGTGTTCATATACTTCGTTAGTTTAAGGTCCCTAAAATCTGGCAATCTGGGACAGGTTCCATCTGGAAAGTAACTTTGAATTCCATCGGGTGACATCACTCGCCATTTTTCTTATTGTGACTAGTTGGGGTGGAGGTATACCATGGGCAGATTCATTCATGCAGGCCCAGAGTTCTCAAAACTATACAAATTGCTAAAGTTAATGAAAATTGAAAACTTTTCTTGTATTGTATTAGTGATATGAGGAGGACTAGATTTAAAATCTCTCTTATACCACAATTTCAAAATAACATTATGGTTAATAATGTATTGCATTATTTACAATTTTTTGCGAGGGTTTGTCTCTCCTGTATTACAGCCACTCCTTACTGCTTGAATTATTAGTCTTACTATACATGTTGATTATTATTGAAGTTTGAAGTCAACTAAAATTTTGTTCCCAGTAGTAAATGTTGGCCTCAAATAATTTCACTATGTATAATATGTGTTATAGCAGCTTTGTTTCACTATTATGGCTTCATGCTAAAGAGAAGACAGAATTGTTGTAAATGCTTTGCATATCAATACTTGTTAGTTTGTTACAAATTCCAAGTTAATATATTACATACACAAAATTATTTATTTTTCATATTTTATATGATATTCATTAAAAAATGTCAAGAACCTATCATTGCAACTACTTTGTTTTGAATGTATTCTTTTTATAAAGAACTGTGCCAAGTACTTTATGTATAAAGGATATAAAAATTAAGGTAGAACAAAAATGAGAATTAAAATTAGTCTGTTATGGCAATCTTTTTAAGTTTATAATAAATAGAATAAAATATGTTTCTCAAAGTAACCACATTTATCTAGCTTCTATCATCAAATGCAATGTACATTGTACACATTTCATTCATTTCATACTCCAGGGTCCCCCGTACCTACCACAGCTTCGTGGTTTAACCGGGATAGGGCCCTGAAGAGCGCTCTGTTTTTAATTTTGAACCAGAACCTAGGGTCGAGCAAACTCTAGGCCCAGCACCCCCAGAGGTATCGTTTCACTTGGAGGACTTTGTGACCACGACATTTTTAACGCCTCCCAGCCACCATTAATCAAGACGGTGGATCTTTGATCGGCTGGGATCGAACCCGGGTCCCTCCGGACACGAGTCCGATGCCTAAAGGCCATGTCACATGATAGAAATTACAGGCGAGCGTAACCGCAAAAGCACTCGTCAACTCTATCTGGAACCTGTTTTTCCACCTGTTTCCACCAACAATTGCTCCAAAACCCTCGTGTGAAAAGGAAATGACAGTTGCTCCTAATAGAGGCAATTTTTCTCTGCCCTACGAAAAAAATTGCTTCTAATTTTAGGCAACTTACGGAAGAACCAATCAGGGAGCTGGAATTTTGTGACGTCAACAGCCCCTTCGCTACGAAGTGGCGTGAAACATTCGTGAAGTTGGCGATCATGGCTGTGAGTGTTGATGTCGAGTGGAGCTCGGAAATTACCAAATTTTTAATCAACGAAGTGCGAATGAAAGACCATTTGTGGAACGTACACTCGAGAGCGTACAAATTGCGAACGTTAAAAAGATTTTCGTATGAGGAAATAGCGCGAAAAATGACAATCGTATTTATCCAAGCATCCAAGTTGAATTTTTCTGAGTGGCCATCAGGGCCGTATTTAAGGGGTGGGTTTTTAGGGTTGAAACCCCCTCCGAAATTTTTCAAAACTATTCCACAAAATTCTTTTTAATGCCCTTTTTCTGCTGAAAAATAATATTATTACTATTTCATTTTTAATTTGCCTATTTACTTTTCAATTTAATTTGAAAATGAAATTATCATTATTGAATGAGAGTACAAATTAGTTGATTTATCAGCAATATTTATCTTTATTGTAGTTTTTGCAAATATAATTTCATACACAACAATGCACTTTTTTAACTGGGGCGAAGATGCTTTGTACACATCATTTTTTTTTTCTTTGTTGGAAAGATATATTATTTTATTTATCACATAGATTTCACGATAAATGTGTCCATAAAACCCTCCCCGAAACAATAGTCTGGTTACGGCCCTGGTAGCCATGACCTTGACCATTGTTTATTCCTCTTCCTCCGTTTAATAATGGCACCAACAATTAAAGCTGCAATAGCTGCTTTGTGTCTTTTTTTTTTTTTTAATTCATCCATAAATGCCGAAAACGAGCTTCGATCACGCGGTGCAAATATCTGGCTATCTCGTAGAAAAACGATGAACGTTCTGACGCACGCAGAAGGATAAAGATTAGAAAATAGAGCCCTCTCCCAAGAGAAACGTGAGCAACCGTATGAGCAACCGTTAGCAACCCTATAGGCAATCTCCTGTCGGAGAATTTCCGCTTACGGTTGCCGATACAGATACGATTGCTTTTAACTTTCTCTCGTGTGATATGGCCTTTACCGATCGGGCCACCACGGCCCATTGTACATTGTACACAGCCACATTTCAGATGAATATTCAATATTATTTTTAAACTGCAGGGACATTTTCTTGCCTTTGTGAATGTTTAATGATGGAATTGCCTTATAATACCTTTATCAGAACATTTAATTTGTAAACTTAGTGTAAAATCATTCATTTATAAACACCATAAAACCCAATTGAACAGGTACTTGTTTTAATGACATTTTTGGGTTAAACAACAATTTAAGAGATTTTATAATTTAAAATTCAGAACTGTGGGGAATGACAAGGAAATGCCTAATATAACTGAAATCTTACCAGGACCTGATTGCTGATTGCTGCTAGAACTACCACATCCATTTCCGTTTCCTTCATTTCCTGAGGAACCATTGGAAGCAGTATCCCCATTGTTATCTCCACCTCCCAGCCAAGGAGAAATGTGGTTTAAGGACACCTGTTCGATGAATGATGTCCCGTATTTCCGAAAATACCACCACTCGAAAATCTACAAAAAAGTAAAGCTTCTTACCCAAAAGTACCTCCTTTTAAATGAATACAATGGAACAAATAAAGGCTAACAATGTAATAGATAACTTTTTTTAGTGTACCAATAAAAAACTTTGAGGCGTTTAAACTACAGATGTGCCGGATATCTATATTCCTGGATATTCAAGGATTAATATCTGTATCATGCTTGGTAGATTTTAAACTGATCTTTTACTCAAATTTAATTGCATATTTGAAATTCAATATATGAATAACTATAAAAACTATTGAATTCTATTTAAATTAGCTTTTATTTCTAGCAAAAAAAAGTATATGTCATTTCAGGAATGAAATAGTCAATTTTTATGGATTTAGGGATTCTGTTTGAACAATTTGGCTGTTCTAGGCATTCTTTGAAAAATATAAGGCTAAATTCGCTATTTACCATTTGTAAAGATGTTCCCAGTCGTGTAATTTTGTTAGTAGGGGCAAGTCAGGAAGAATAAGTCAGTGCTAAATTTATGACTGTAAAAAAAGCAAAAAATTTATTTCTAGCTTGTTTAGGAGAATAGCAGCTTTGAATTCTTGGTACTTACTGCATCTAATGAATAAGATAGAAATAATTTTTCATATTTTATTGTAACAAAAATGCAGTGCTGTCCCATTTCACCTACTTTTCCATTTTTTTCTTCTGTCCCATTCCTACCTACTCTTCCCTACTCTTCTTGGAACTTTTTTTACATATAAGTCAGATTCTTGTTAATACTTTCGCTATAGACGGATTTTTTAGAGAAATTGCATCTTCAGCATCACATGGGAATATACCTTTTGTGAAATTTTATACTTTGACCAGAATTAAATTGAGTAAAAAGTTGAGGTATGTACCCTATCCACGGATCCACATTATAAGCAATTCGGCACATCACTAGTTTAAACCCTTAAATTAGTTCATCTAAAATATTAAAAGAATTTTTTTACTAATCTTAAAGAATAAAATTCAAAAATTTTACTAATTATAATAATACAACACATATTGCAGCATAATACCTTTTAACCATTAATTAGATGGACCCTAAACTTAACTTTTTCACAGCGCAAATTCTAAATTTGCCAAATAATAGAGCTCTATATTTTGCTGAATGATAAATACAAAGCATGCACATATAAATACATCTAATGAAAAGGGACATTCGAGCAATTAAAAATTAGTTATGTTCCCAAATTTGCCAAATAATCACACAAAATTTGCTGAATTTAATGACAATATTTGCTGCCATATTTTTGGAAGTTCACTGCGACCTCCCGTCAGGGCATTCCTGTACTTAATTCTTCAGCAAATTCAAAAAAATTTTGAAGTAAACAATAATTTATTTTGTTAAAAATATCCTATACTCTGCATTGTATTGGGTCATTTAAAAAGTCTCCGCGCTTTTATCGTAAGTTTTTGAGTAAGAATTTTTTTATTTTAAAATTAATTTCAATCTAAGTGCATATACTCATTATTATTTATGACCTTCGACTATTCCCTCGGTAGCTGCATAATTTCATTGGTGTAAAACTTTTGAGGTTTATCAGCGAAAAATTTAGCCAAGTGATTTTCAGCGACTGTTCAAATAGCCAATTTTTTGCCATCAAAAGAATTTTTCAGAGACTGAAACTAATGATAATCAAAATTAGCTAGTCCGGCCTATACATTAGATGCACCAAAAGTTCATAACCAAGTTTCTTCGATTTATTCTAAGTCAAAGATGAGTGTGGCTTAGCATTATCCTGGTGGAACACAACTCCTTTTCTGTTGGTCAATTCTGGTGGCATTTTCTTGATTGCTTCATTGAAACAGTTGAGTTATGCACAATGGAGGACAGAATTTACAGTTGAGCCAGGTTGTATCAGTTCATTGTGAGCAATGCCCTTCCATTTCTACGAAACACCGTCAATCCTGGATTTGAAGTCGTTCGCGGTGGGTCACAGCCCTTTACCGAGATCGCATGCATTTCATTGTCTCGTATCTAATCCATTTTTCATCTCCTGTAATAATTTGCTTCAAAAAGAATCGATTTCGGATCTCCTTAGAAGCGTTTTACTGATGGTAGCTCTGTCGATCAATTTTTTTTTTTCAGTAATTCTTGTGTCACCCAAACATGAGCTTCTTTGAGCAACCTGTTCTCTTCAGAGGATCCCAAACTGTTATGTGGTTGATGTTAAGTGTCTCCTCCATCTTTTAAGAGCTTACGCGTTGGTCCCGCTAAACCAGTTGAAAATCTTCATCAACTTTTTCAGTGAATAGCCGACCAGAGAGAGGTGTATCTTTGACATCGAAATTTCCGGAACGGAATAGAGTATACCTCTTTTGATTACGGCGTTCACTCATTGCATCCTTACATAACATTTTTAAAAAACAACGGCCTTTCTTGTGGCGTTCTTATCTTTTTTTGCAGTGAAAAAACATTACTTATCGTATTTTTCAGATATTTCAGTCATTTTTAAAGCGCTATAACGTTTTACTTGATTGGCGAGATACTTGAACGTGGTCACAAAAAGGTAGCCTGAAATGCCACCTTTCAAACGAATACTCATATAACGCAATTGGATTAGTGTTGCTCGAAATATATACGTCAAACCATCTGGTTAGAAAAAAGCGCGAGGACTTTTTAAATGACCCAATATAAACATGCACCATTTTTTGACAATTTAAATTTTGTAAATTTTATACGTCACCCTTAGTTCAAAGCTTTTAAATGAAAAATGTTATCCACACACTCAGGCCTGTAATTTAAACAATATATGTCAATAACAGCACATTTTCTACTACATAACTAGTTTAAGAAAGTGCCTGATTAATCAGCATTTATTAAGGCATACCCTTTAATCTGGAAGCAAATCCTGCAAAAAAATTAGTCAGTACAAAACATGTTTTGATAGAAAAATTTGTCAATTAAAATCTTAAAGCTTTATACCCCTAAATAGAGTATAAAAAGTTGAGAAAGATGGAACTTAAATCTTGATTATATATATAAATCTTGATGCAGAAAAAAAATGGACATAGTGCTCTATCAATACTAGGTAGAGATTTAAAAATTGATTTTACCAATATAAGACCAGATATTAATGATGATGTTCCAGTCAATGCAACATAAAACTTGGGGGTCAAAGTGTTCAAAAACATGGAAGCTGAAAAAGAAAAAGTTACATACATTAACACTATTTGTAAACAAAATTTAGAAACATTTAATTCACAATAGGTGATTAAATTTTTAAAATGTTTTCTCATTTATGAGGGAAATTATACAAAAATTGCAACCGAAACAACTACCAAGGATCAGAGGCAGACCTACACCACTTGAGGGGTTCGCACCAGCAGGTGGACTGGACAAGTAGCCCTGGGTTTACCATTTTGTCCCACATGGCGAAAGCTAGGACGCCACCTTAGCAGTGGAGGGGCTGGTTGGTGAGTAATGTTAGCAGCAGTGTTAGAAATAAGCAGTTGTTAGTCGCATTTTACAACCAAAAATTTTGATTTGACGCCTAGATTTCCAACCCTACGCACATAACTTGATGCCTAAAGGTTTGAACTGCATCTTGAGTTTGTTTCTGGACTCATTTTGATTAAGACCTGTGATTGACCTAAAGAAAAAATTTAGAAAAATACATCTAATTTTGCCTTTAAAAATTTTCTTCTGCATATTTTAACATTTTTTAAATATTGTATTGACAATAAGAATTATTTTTGTATTTATATATTTTTTACATGTATAAATTTTAATATTTGATTAATTCAAAATGGCACCTACACTGTCTATATGAACACTTAAAAATTTAAGCTAGGCGTCATGAAGGCGACTGGATTTAAATTCTTATTTCTAACGCTGATTGGCAGACGACCTATTTAAAAGAGGGACTACACAACGTCTGAGGCCCAAAAACAAAACTTATAACAATTTCTCAATGCTAAAAACACCTTTGAAATAAACTTGTTTTCTTAATTTGTATATTTGGTTACCAATTTCTGCTTACAACTCAATTATAAGGTTCATTTTTTCTTTCGCAACAACCTAATTGGCAATGCTTCTTTGAATTTGTTTCTCTTCCCAACCCCTGTGTCTTGAAAGCTTTGTGATAACTCATACATTCTAGATACATGGAACACTTTTAAGACTCCTCTATTGAAGTGTATTTTCTGAGATTAATCATAGAATCTTTCAGTTTTCTACAAGTATTTTTATTAAAGTGAGATTCAGTTTTCACAGCTGCAAATTGGTGGGACAATATAAACATCAATTTCAACAAACAAGTGTAATGCATTTTGGGACAACATTTAAAACAATGCTTACAAGTGTATATTGAAGTAATACATAGTAAAACTGTGCAATATTTTTAGTTGATAAATTAATGCATTCATTTGGTACAACATACCACAAAATGTTAACATTTGACTGACAATTTCAAAATTAAAAATAAAGAATTCCCTGCAATTTCCAGGTTTTCAAGAAAGTTCAAAATTTTATTTTTAGCATAATTTTAATCTATCCGGTATTTTCAATTTTCCAGGTTCATTTTGAGCCCTGGCAACCTATAAGATTCAAGATAATCTACTTTGAGGCTAATACATAAATGCTGAAGTTTAAGTAGAGCTACTTTACAAAAAGTCAGAATGCAACACTATGTACAGAAAATAACAATGTTACGAATGCGCAAATGAGCAGGGGTACTGCAGACATGTGTTTCGGCGTTACAAGGAATGCCTTTTTCAATGCAAAAAAGTTGTGAGCTTATAGATGCACAGACAGTAAATTATTATTGGACTTATTGTGTAATAAACAATGAGTGGGGCTATAAAATAGTTTACTACCTTTTTTTTTCTTTTTTGAATTAGTAAAGATTTTAAAGATGAATACAAAAAATTGATCAAATTACTTTTGACAAAGTAATTTGCAGAATAACTAGGATAAAACTAATTACTTTCTTACAAAACAAATAAAGGCATTGCTTGTAACTTAAAATTGACTAGTTAAACATTATTCGAACATTAACACACCCACACCCAAAAATGTTCTACTGCAATGTTTATAACACATCAAAATTTTGAAATCAATATCACATGGCAGGTTCATTTTGCCTTTACGAAGAAATAAGTGCATTATAAATGTGCAGTAAAGATTTTTTTTAAAAAAAAGATAAGTTTCCTTAGACTCTAATAAATACCAAAAGCAATTCTGAGGTAATTAGTATTTTCTAATTATTGGCAGGAAAAAAAACGCTTCGTTTTGACAGCCGGTTTGGTGAATTTTGACAGTGGGTTTGCGACAGCTGACAGTAAAATGACAAGAAGATAAATAGCAAATAAGAGCTTTATTTTGAAATGCATAAATGATATGTAAAAACGGAATGAATTTTAACTACTGGTATCAAAATAGTAGCCATTCAAAAAGCAAAACTATTGTAACATGTGTTTTCTGGGACCTTGTAAGACACATACCCATGTTCAAGTTTTCGTTAATTTTCAAAGGTCCGCGTAGTACGTAAATGAGAAAAACAACAAGCATAAGCCAAAGAAGCCACAGATATGTCCACGACCAAGTTATCCAACGTTTCGTTGTGGAAAATAAATAACTAAAAACCCGCGCCATAATGCACCTCCATGTTGACTTGGTAACATTTGGCCAAGCGTTGCCATAAGTGATCGCAGACTGTAGGAAACTCTATTGACGTTCGGCAGCGATAATGGAACTGATATCTCATCTTCTTCTTCAGTAAATACATTTGCAAAATAAAAGCCATTGATTACTTAGAAAAAGGAGAAACTCAAATCTTCAATGGCTTCACAAAAATATTGGAATTGAAACTTAAGTTGATTCCTTTCAAGATTTCACTTTTATGTGCAGATTTCACTTCCTTAATCAATGCAAAAGTTTGAAGTTAAATGAAAACACTCATTGTTTTGTTTTTGTGTTCGCGATTTTTATTGGCTAAACGTTGAATCGTCTTAAATCGTTGAATGTGTTGTCTTGAAGTGTAAAAGCATGGCAAGTGCGGTTTGGAATAACTCAGAAAATTCGAAAACAAGCGAGGTAAACATGGAAATTAATTCATTTTTTAAAAATGTATCATTTAATGGTAAAGTATATTAAACCTGTGCACCTTGAGAAACACATTATTTCATATGCACTGATAAGATAGTTCCCATTTCTGTCTCAAAACACTGTCATTATCTTATTATTCACTTCATATTTTAACCTAAGGTTACAAATCTCAAAACTGTCGAATTATGTGTAAGAATGCTGTATGGGATTTTGTTGTAACTGTTGCTTACAGAACTGGGCAAATGTCCTGGAGGCTCATAAAGTGCACTTCAAAATGTGAAAATTGCATGTGTTAACGACCAGTGGCGGCGCTAGGTGGGGGGCAGGGGGGGGCAATTGCCCCCCTGTCGGAAGCGTCTTGCCCCCCCGTCGGGGAAAATTCCGAGCTCGTCGGAAAAAAATTTCCGACATTAAAATATTTTCCGATAGAAATCTGATTGATTCCGACAGAGTAGGTAAAATTTTCCAAAGAAATATTGTTTTTCCAAAAAAAAAAAAAAAATAAAATCTAAATTATTTCCATTATCTGAAAAATAGCGCGAATTTTTATCCAATGCAGAACACGGGAATCTCCTGGTAGGTGGTCTTCTCGTGATCCATCCTTCTGCTCTCATCTTGTTTACTTTGTTTTTGGACAAAGTTTCTTTGCTGAAAAGGAGGAAAAGGAGAAATCTAATTTTTCTTCCTAATCAGACCACACACGAAAATCGTTTGTAGCGTGTTTTGAACAAACATTCATTGACATTCAGAGACACTTTCCGATCTCCCCGATGGCGATTCGATGAATTGCCCCCTAATGATTTCCTGTCATTCATTGCCTGCTGTGGGGGTAGTGTGCAAATTTCCCGTTTTTTGCGAACGAGGGACGATACAAAGCAGATTGCAGCTACTTGAGTCGTAAAAAGCCCATCAGCGTAAGGACAGTGGTGACAGTTAGTCTATCGGAAATTTTCAAAGGAAATGTAGGATGGGAAGAGGGGAAATGCTTAGCTCCCAGTATGGAAGACCTCAGACGAAACTTTTCAAAAGCGCTGAGGTTCACTCGACAGAAGAGTCTGGTGGGCCATGGGATTCGAAAAGTAGTAGGACAGTTGGACGATTCTAGTAACTAGTGGTTCGACGCAATTTAAAGTTTGGTCTAATGAGTTAGGGCACTTGTATAGTAAGACGAAAGTGCAGTTACAGCTGAAAATAATTTTCTTCATTACAGAGGTAAGAACTTATTGTGTTTCATTTAAAGAAATGATAGAGCTTTGCTTTTCAATTTGTTATTTAATTGCATTGCATATCCTTCTCTAACATGCATGTACATTTGTTTTAAAAGAAAAAAAAATATAACTTTTTATCGATGTAATTTATAGTTGTGTTATACTATGCCGATGGTTTTAAAATATTAAACGATATTTGCAGAATGTAGTCTTTTGCCGCTTGCCGGTTACAATAAGAATGATGGATAGCATTGATTTTAACTGAGCTAATTAAATTAAAAGTGCTATTATTTGTGTCAATTTATATTTCCGCGGTTTAAAATATAATCAACTCGAAATCATCATAGAATGTATTTGGGAAGATCACTTATGCCACTGGAAAATTTGTTTTAAGTGTAAACATGCACTGAGTAATTTTTAAATTTGACAAAAAGATACGATTTTTTCCTACGTTTTTCCAGAAGGAGGACAAGGGGTATATACTCATCGTCAATTATACCAAAAAATAGCAAAAATCACATCCACTTGTAAATATATTAATTTCCCAAAATCAGGTGGAGCATTGCTTTCGTCTCCGATCCCCCAGCCAAAGGCAGGCCTGCTGAAATGTATTGGTTATGAAATGTAGAGATTCTGATAACATTTGTAATCATTAATTTTATTTTAAAGTAATAAAAATTTTAAGTTCGATGAAAGGTCAGAACTGGGAAAAGCAAGTTTGAGATTGTTTTGGCATTGGGCGGCTTTTTTTTTTTTTTTGCTATTTTCTTTTTTTTTTTTCTTTTTTTTAAAAATAGTGTATATAAATTTGCTAATTCTGTCGTATGAGCTAGGCTGGAGTAGGAAAGGGATTTCCAATAAATAAAGTTTGGGACAGAACACGTGAAAAAAACTAAAGCCCAAAAGATGGCACGAAATTGATCTCTTTCTCCGTTTTTTTCGTATGTATATATCCTTTAATATCGATTTGTCCATTCATTTTTAATTTTGTCTCTTTTACGGATATTTCTGAGCTTCGGGTTTAGTTTTTTCAGCTTTTCTCTTTTTCTATTGTATTTAAATCAGCATATGGTGAAATGCGCAATATTTTTTCTTCTTTAACAGGATTTGAAAACTTCGCCTACAGAGCGTTCAGCAATTATCCTATAAGTGTAGACGAAACTATTTTAAATTTTTACTGTTGGAAGTGTAGAATGGAAAAAATAGTACTTTGTAGTTTTGCCCTATGCGGGAAAAAAACCAAAGGAGAGAGAGAATTTCCATGCCTCTCAACTAAAAAGAAACTTTTAAAGTGATTATAATTTTAGATGTTTTTTGCAAAGAACATTTGTTGGGGGGGGGGGGGTTTGCAATGACGTAACTAGAGGGGGCTGACGGGGCTCGTGCCCCGGGCGCCAGATTTTAGGGGCGCTGAACTGGCTAAGTAACTGCATATTTTTTTTTCATTATTTAAAAAAAAAAAGACTAATTTTTAAAAGAAAGCTCTCCCTTAAAAAAAAAGGCTCAATGCAGGCAAAGGAAGAATTTAAAGAAATGTCTTTTAATGTTTAAAAGACGTAGGAAAGATTGACGGAGAGAAAGTGAGGAGGGTGCAGTAAATGGCATGAATATATTTTCTTTTAGAGAGTGACAAGTTAACGTTTCATCTTGAATCACCCACTCCGAGAAGTGAAGCTTTTGAAAGCACCCCGATACAAAGAAGTGGAAAATGCGTCTCTTTTCCAAGATTAAACTGCAATAAAACTGTCAACATGGTGTCTTCCTTTTAGCTTACAATGACGAAAGATTGTCCACCCCACTGGCCTAGGGGAAAATCCTTGCAGCGTTCAGTTGTCGGTCGCCTCTGTTTTAGGAATTGGAGCCAAGTCCCCCCAACCCCTATCTATCTGTCTCCAGTAGAATCATTCACTAAACGACATCTTTAGCTCTCACAACGGTTTTATTTCTTCTCTTCTAATACTGCCTTATTTCCCTATGACATTCATATAGTACAGAGTTCATTATATGTCTAAAAAATCATCTGGTGCACAAAACAGGCAAAGGATTAAAGTGCGGGAAAAAGAAAATCATCTATGTTCTTCGTTGTTATCATAGTAGTTGAATGGAAAACACGTTAGGAGTACTGGTTAGATATTGTTTATCTAATTTACATGATGTAATACAGATTTTTTGAACATTGTCGATTAATTTCTCTCATTCTTTGAGAAAAATCTCTCACAATGGAGATTCAGTTCAAAGTTCTCTCTCTCTCTCGTTTTAGAAAATGCTCTATGGTTTTTTTAGAAATTGAACTCATATGAAAAATTTTAAATCTACTATCAATCTAATTTTGGCACCCTCAGGACAGTCCTAGTGGCAAGCAATACAAGCAGCCACTTGGGGGGCGCCGAATGGAGGAGGGCACTATTACAGCCGATAAAAAAAAAAAAAAAAACTCTTGTGGAAAATGTTAAATGAAAATTTTTCACCTTCTAAGTTTTATCAACTGTGTCCCGTTTTCAGAAACTAGGGAGGGGTTCATTCTTTAACCAGGTAAGATTATTCAGCAACTGCTAAGCATCAAAGTCTACATGGATGCTCGCATTTTTTATTAAAAAAATATTTTAAATATATATTTATAAACAATTTGAATAATAAAAATGACCTGTTTTAAAGTAAATCACTTAATTGGGTTTCTGAATAAACATCATTAAACAAACCATTTTACTTAGTTAATGTAAGAATTAAAATTTTGGCTACTTTTGGTCAATCACTGCAATACGGGGTTGGCGTAGAGAGTGGGAGAGTTAAAGAAATTCAATCGCCATGTAAGAATTTTGTAAAAGAGGGGAAATTTTTTGTTCCTGAAAATTATCGCGTTAATAAAAAGTACCAATTTTCAAATTTAAATTCTTGTTTTAAACAAATAAATTGTACAAAATATTTTTCAGCCATAATATGTGATATTTCATAAAGTATTTAATAAACAAATGCTACTTAATAAGCATTTATTCAATGATATCTTTTTTTCAATGCTCTCGTTCTTTTTCTTATACAGTAAAGTTTAGGATTTCTAAGTTTCTTAAAATTTCACTGTACACTTCTTTTAATGCTAAATATTGGATAGTTTAAATGTAAAATTTACATTTTTTACTTGAGATTTTTTCTAAAGTGAAATTCATGAAAATATTTTTCATTTGCAAAGTATTTAAGGCTTTTAAGATTTCTTTCATTTCAAATAGTTTTCAAACGTATTAAATATAATAGTCAACATGAAAAGGAAAACAATTACTCATTTGGTATTTAGTTATCCATTTTTTAAAATATTTAAGGTTACTCAGCTTGTATTTATTTTTGTTTTTATTATTACTATCATTATTGTCTAAGTTATCATTTGATGATATAGTAAAAGCTTTTGCAGCCAATAAAGCTCGCAAAATAAAGTTCTAATGGTTTTCGTTTTTTAATGTAAGTGATGTAAAGATGAAACTAAATAGAAATGTATTTAAAATGTTTCTTCATTATTAGTCTTATATTCAATAATTAAATAATATTTTCGAAAAAACCGAAAGTAAAACAGCATTTTATTTTGAAATTCGGGTGGCATGTCATTTAAAATAAAATAAGAAAAGTTAGCACGAGAGGCGTAGCCGATTAAAAGTTGAAAATTTTCGGTATTTTGAAGTGATACTATAAGGTATCACTCCAAAATTGTTAATTCAATCCAACATTTTTACTCGGACTTCAGAATTAGGATTTTTAAGAAATAAAAATATTTGTGGGGAAATTAATAATTTCTAATATAAAATGGAGTGATGTTTAATTTACGAAACATACTTTTCTTTTCATTTCTTTTCAAAAAACGAAATCGGAGGAGGGGGGGGGTCCCCACGACATTTTCGTTTATAATAAATAGAATTAAAAAAACGGACGTAACTAAGCTGGTGAAACCCGGGAAAATTTTCAAAATTTTCATTAATTAATAATTTTGTTCTCTGTGTGTCTATTTATTTCGGATAATAAAACTTGTATTAGTATGTTTCTATCATTTTATTTAGTTTCAATCATCTTTTTTTAGTTTGATGGTAAACTGTAAATACAAAATTCGTATTTGTTTTGTTAGAGGTAAGAATTATTACTTTTGTGTTTACGCATCATAAAAAATGGAAAGATTGGAGAGGGGGGGGGTCAGTGAACTGTAAATGTTAAAAAATTATATTTATGCCCCCCTGTCGGGGAAGCTTGCCCCCCTGTCGTGCATTTCCTAGCGCCACCTCTGTTAACGACGGATCCTGTTAATTGTACTCGAGTCATATGCTTTGTGACATAAATTTGCATGGACTTTGTACATTCTACTATGGTCCTCTCAAATTAAATCTCAATAATCATCTTTGTGCCAACACGGAAGAAAGTCTTACCCGAATTTTTTGGTTGAACTAAAAACGAAATATTTAATTTTTCTGTTTTAAAATACGAATTGTGTGCTTTAAAAGAAATTTTCCACAGTTATGTCACTTCTTAGTCATAATGCACACATTCTAGTTTAAAATACACTCATCAGATTCCCGTTGACCCTCTGCACGCCGAGATATAAGATCACAAAGTGTACACACAGGGACGTCATTTCAAGTTTTTCCGGGGAAGGGGGGGGGGAAAGGGTCCAAACACAATGCAATTTCATCAGAAAAACAGCAAAAACCACGCCCAGTTATATGTATATACATTGATTTCTCAAAACCGGGGGGGGGGTGCAATTGACTCCCCCCTCCCCTCCCCTAAATGACTGGCCTGTGTACACAGCTAACTAGATTCGTTGTCAATACATTCAATTTTCTCATCTTGAGGCGCACTATATGAGCCTCCACGATATTTCCCTATATGTTTGTCACTTGTTGGTGAAAATACACATACTGTAGTTTAAAATACACTCATCAAGTTCCCTGTTGAACCTCAGTGCACAGAAATATAAGATCAAGAGGTGTACACTTTTTCATTTCTGTCGCCACCACTGAGGATTAGTCTTGCAACTAATGATCGATTTAAATAATATATGTATATTATATATAAATATATATATATATATATATATACATATATACATATCTATATCAGGTCCTGCGCTAAAGATTTTAAGTTATTAGCCAGTAAGTTATCCAAGTTTTAAAAGTTTAAGCCAAATTTCGAAAGTCTTAGCCAAAGAATTTTAATTATTATCATTTTCTTAATACAATACATATATTTTTTTTTCTCACTGGAAATTTCTGAAGATTTTTTGCTCGCCAATACTTTAGCCAAATCAGAATTTTATTCGTCGAATTTTCTATTTTATCGCATTTGGCAAGATGGCGAATGCTTAGCGCGGTCCCTGTATATATATAAAATCAAAGTTTGATGACGTCATGGGTTGTGGGTCAAACGCTCTCCTCCCAAATTTATGCTACGTACGATTATGAAAATTGGTACAAAATTAGTCCGCATACTGATGAGATGCAAGACGTAGCCGAATTTTTAAAATTCGCCCTAGATTTTATAAAATTTAATTAAAACCACATAATTAACAGCGTATTCCTCCATTTTTTTGTACTTTGTGTAACATTATTTATGAATGGCAACAGTTAAGACTTAAGATTTAAAAATCTTGCTACAAAATATATTCTCGCGATGATAATTATTATTATTAAAATGCATTAAGTTGGTGGATGCTGATAAACGGATAACATTTAAATATAGATGATGATTGAAAAGTAATTACTGTATATTCCTTACGGTATTTTTACAAAAACATAACACTACAAAGTAGTTTTTGCGATTGAAGTGAAGGCAATTGCCTGTTTCTTTTCATGTGCTATTATTTCGTTTTCAAAGTAAGTAATCCCATTTATTTTTCAGCTTCATTTTTAATCTTTGCTGGGTTTATGTTGTTTTATTTATTGTTGCCTTATTTCTTCAAAGCCTCATTGAAACTACCTATCAGGCTTTTGGTGATACCATGAGTTATTTTGTCTCTTTAATGGATTTTTAAAAATAAGCAAGATTGAAACAAGACTAAAATTTCTATGGAAATGAAGAGCAATCAGCTGAATAATTAAATTATCATGAAAGCTTGAAAATTCACAATAATTAACAGAACAGCTTAAAAAGAATTTTGAAGACTCGCCAAATCAAATTTAGCTTTAAATGCTGCATTAGCATGTAACATAAACCGCAAAAAAAAAAAATATATCGAGTATTTGATAAAGCTTCATTAAAAAGCAAAATTGGAGAAAGAGGAGGATGTTTGTGGCCTAAAAATTTGACAACAATTGAAAAAAAGAAAAACTGCCAAAAATCTCAGTTATTAAAATATTCTCAAAAGCATTACTGAGAAAGAATTATCCACGTGTTCTTCAAGGTATTGGTACCACGATCATTTCAGAAGTATCATTATGTTAACGAAAAAAAAAATCCGCCAAACAAATTTTTGACGACCGAAAATCATCAAAAATTATGAGGTAACTATTGTTCCCTCAAAACTTTTGCTGATTTCTTTTTAAATATTTTTGTAAGACATTAAATATTGCCAAAAATAAAAACAATGATGGTAAATTTCTTGCCTATTTGGCATGCTCGACGTTATAATAATTTCTCTAAATGTTCCACTAAGATTAAAAATAAATCTTCAAGTTAATGAAACAGGCCAATAACTAAAACTAAAATTTCGTCGAAATGGAAAATTATTTAGAAAAAAATAGGTACTCACGTTTTTCTCCACTGCAGCTACAGATTTGGCGGTTAAAACAGATTTGGCTTTTTTCCTTTGTTTTGCGGCGGTTGTTTCTACGCGCACGCAGTTAGTTAACCCCCCCCCCCCCCCAAAAAAAAGAAGTACCAAATAAACCGCTAAATCTTTTTTTAACCACCAAATTTGTAGCTGCGGTGGATTTAATACGAAAGTACCAAAAACACAGAATAAGCATTGTTAAATATGGTAAATTTCGCCAAGCCAGAACGTATTCGTATTTTTAGAGCTTAAATGAGCCACTTTGCTGTGATTTAAGATATTAGCTAAAGAGGTTAAACAAAGCAATTTTGCGAGGACAAAGCAGATGTCTTTTTTTTTTCTTTTTCAAATTTTGGTGAAATTACGCTTCAACTTTTCATTGTTCTTGCCATTCAGAGCTTTTTTTCTTCCTTTTACGTAGTAAAGGAAGTAATGTGATCGCGAAAAAAAAAACAGTCAAATTTGAGTCTAAATTTTAATTTTGCTCACCTCAGAATGAATGTTCAGTAATTTTTTCGACCTGTCAGCACGTGCATATGTACCTACCAACATATAAGCAGTCAAAATATCGTTTTCAAACACCCCCAAGTTAATTACGACGAGTTTTCTTGTGCCGTCTGTATGTACGTATGTATGTGTGGCGCATAACTCAGAAACTATATGCCATAGAAGCTTCTAATTTGGTATGTAGGTTCTGAGGGGGGTCTAGTTGTGCACCTCCCCTTGTGGTTGCATTCGAATGTTCCCAAGGGGGTGTTTTACCCCTTTTTTGGGGTAAATCAGTGGTAATTTTGATGCAGACTCAAGTAATATGAATTGGCGCGACCACTTGGCGATCAAGCTTGACATTTCGCCAAGTTGGCAACAAATTTGGTGAAAAAATTTATTTTTTGAATTTGGGTTCAACTTGGCGCTATTGGGGATATTTTGCTAAAAATTCACAGAATGATATTAAAATCAGCAATATTTAGAAAATGAACCATTGTAAAACATTTTTTGCATTGTTTTGTGGCAGATTAGCCTTTAGGAGCTGGGCGGTACAAATGCTGTACCGTAACTCTATTTTTTTTAGAGGACTGGGTTGAGATTTTCACTCGAACCCTTTGGAGCCGGGGATTTTTTTAAGGTTTCATACGCCTGGTACGACAGTTTATACCTTCTCTTTTCAATAGAAAAGAAATCTGTGGTTCAACTATCGTACTACCTGGGTCGAAAGAAAAATTTCTAAAAAACAGCCCGGATCCAAAAGGTTAGGGGCGTAAATATTTGAATTGTTACCTTGCTCACTCCAAGCACTTTTTTTAATACTTAAGGCAACTATTAAGAAATTTACACATAAAAGGAAGTAGTGTAGGGTCAATAGCAGATTTTTTATTCGGGAGTTATGGATACAGCGACTGCAGCAATAATCGTTTAAATTTTACCACGGGCAAAGCCGTGGCGTGTAACTCTAGTATTGCAAAAAATACTTCAGTTGAAGCTCAACACGCTGAGATAATCAAATTTTAGCTAAGGTTGATTTTAGAAAAAAACTACATCAGTCTAAACTTAACGAATTTTCCCCAACAATTTTTTTGGTTGAAAAAGGAATAATACGTGTTTTCTAAAATCATTCGAGAAAACCATTACAAAATTTTGAACAAAATCTAAAATGGTATGTATCTGACCTGCCCGACCTTTTACGAAACTACCTCTTAAACATCACTATTTTTTCCAGTTCAAGTTCATACCCAGCATGCTACTTAGAAGAGCATGGGAAATATATATTAAAGAACCAGACGTCTTAAAATTGTTGTTTTTTCAATGTTCTAGCTCTTGGACTATTAGTTGCCTTGATGTGTTCAATCCCCCTTAAAGTTTTCCCAAGAGTTCCAAAACACCTTGTGTGTGTGTATATATATATTTTTTTTAAATAGAAGTATAAAAATTTGTAAAAAAATATTTTTGCGAAAAAATCTTGTTAAAAACAGAAGTAAAGAGAAATTTCCCAAAAGACCCTGGGGCCTTCATTCAGGGGGACTCCCCTAGGGTAGGGAAAAGTGGAGTGAGATGTTTCTAGCAAGTTGCAGGCAAAACGCCTAAAAAGATGCAACTTTTAGCCCCCGACATCTCACAAACAAGCATTAGGTCACTAGAAGTCCAATTCATATATGCATAAATATGAGAGAATACAATTCAAAAGACACCATATATAATCAGTAAAAATTCAAATAAAACTGACAACATGAAATTACACGAAATACAAAAACACGAACTTTTACTCAAGAACTACCAACCTAGGGCTTCTTCAATGTGCTACTGATAAGACTGTTTATCAAATTCACGGGGTAGCAGTTTTCAGTTAAAGTTACAATTAATTGTCTTATTGCTGAGTCTAGAATATAATGTATGAATTGGATATTATTGCAATAATTGGATATTATTGCAAAGTGCAGCATTTCATCAGAAATGCTGCACTTTGGTTCGCTTTTGTATTTTGGTTTTCATCTTTTCATTTTATTTGCCTGTTTCAATATTAATGTGCTGATGAAATGCTGCACTTTGGTTCTCTTTTTGTATTTTGGTTTTCATCTTTTCATTTTATTTGCCTGTTTCAATATATATATATATATATATATCAGGGACGTGCCGTCTGGGTAGGCAAGGTAGGCGGTGCCTACCCACGAAGAAAATAGACCAACCTCACCACTTCATTCAATGACATTTAATGCGTTGATTAGAAAAAATATTTCGGTTTTACACAGCAATAATAGAAAAAAAGAAAAAAAAATGGAATTTTTCCATTTTGGTCCACTTGAAAAGCAGCGACCGAAGCTGCTTTTCGAGTTCCGTATCTATGCAATGCTTAGCATGCAAAACACCCCCGTGCCGCACTTTACCCCCGCTTCGCGTTAGCCAAAGCGACCTTGAAGGCAGAATAAAATCAGCCTATCTGGTGTAGCTGACGAAGATCAGCTCGAAAGCTACACTCTTTCTCTGCTGGTCTCTTGGCGATTCTCCGCTGCAATTTGGACGTTAAGTGCAGGGCGGTGAGCGTTAGCAAAATTCTTAATGGTTTTGGCATCTTGATTCGTTTTTATATGGTTGTTTGTTTCAAATGTTTCATTTTTTCATTTGTCATATTGTTTCCCATGTTTAAGTTGAAACCTCAGGATAGTTGTACTGTTTAAACTTTTTGAAAATAAAAAGACTTACGAAGTAAAGCGACAAATTATTATAAAACTCATATCATTATTATATGGAAGTCAATTTTAAAAATTATCTTTTAGAGTTGATAAGGATGCTTTCAGCAGTCTAGAAAAAAAGTACCGAAACTTTTCGACAATATAAGACGGATTGCAGATTTGTAGATATTTATGGGAACAAGTTTTTTTTGACAAATGTTTTAAAAATGTACTTGATTTTATTTTTGAAAAGTGAACTGAGCCAACTGTTTTCAGAAACTGATGTTGTTGCAGTTAATTTTGAGACCAGCCACAATTTTTTTAGAGTGAATATTTTCGACCATAAAAAGAACTAAGAGCAACAAAATGAACAGAATGACAAATATTAACAACCTTGCTTTCTTGTTTTGATATCCATGGAAAAAGAAAGTGAACAAAATGAAACAAGACCCCACTTTCAATTTTTATGAAAGTCACAGATATTTTCACCACAATGAAAGAAAGAAGAATGGATTTTCTATAGATTCAGATGAAAATATTTTTATATATGTTTATACTAGGGACTATGTAAATATCATTCATATTCGTACTGTTTTATTACGGTTAGCAGCATATGCTTTTTTTCAACATATGTATTATTATTCCACAAATTATCTCATAGCTGCCTACCCTGGGCGTTCGTTCACGGCATGTGCCTGATATATATATAACCCCTCAAAAAATGGCATATTTCCCCCCCCCCCAAAAAGCATAAAAACACAAACATACGTATGTGTGCATGTTGATGGGTCTTTTTCTTTTTGCTGATCCCTTCCACCTATGTTTTTTTTTTCTTCCAATGCTATTGCTTTCTGTGTTTTTTTTAAATATTTTTAGAAGAATGATCTTTGTAGGGGATACATTTATCTCTTTTAAATGAAGGAGGGTAGAATATCCCTAATTTTGGGGGTTCGGGGGGGGGGGGGGGGCTCTCCCCGGGAAATTTTTTAAAAAATAGATATAAAATTCTGCATTACGAGGCCTTATATGGGTATTGAGACTGCAGAAATATGAGAATAAAATAATCAAACAAAATCTTTTAAATGTTATGCCTTTTGCAAATTAAGATCAATTAAAATATTTAAAAAAATATGGACCGACAAATCCTTGACATTAATCTGCAGAGATAAAGAACGAGGGAAGAGAAAAAAAATAAATACATCATCACTTGCTTACATTGGTTTTCAGCATAGTTACTGTAGTTTATATTAGTAGTATTACAATTGTATTAGCATACATTCAGGGGTGCCCCCGGAATTAAAGTCATTGCGACAGAATTTTTTGGCAAATTTTGGCTGATGAGTAAACAAATTTCTACAGTAGTAAAGTATTTCATTAGAAAATCTTGTCCTAGTATGCAGGTGACTGGGAATTTCAATCAGCAAATTCAGAAATTTTCCTATTTGAATAGTTCAAGATTGGGAAGCCCCTGCATGCATTACACTAAACAGAACTTACCTTTAGTCTTTTATGTGTTTGAAGGCGATTCAATGGATATTAACGGTGATTCAGTTGATAAAAGTGGCTCAGGTCCAAATGATATATTTGATTTGCTACATTTTCCTTGTTTCAAGCCACCTCTCTATAAAATCGCATAAACAAGAAAGTGTAATTTGCTCAGTTCTACTGACTCCAAAAGGAGACTAAGACCACTTGAAATCGTGCTTATTTTCGTTACGTCATATCGACAGCGTCCCTCCATATAATGACGGGGGTCAAGAAATCGGCGACTCGGAATGTATGCATTCGAAGGTGAAGGATAACCCCTTCTCCTTTTATCATTTGCATTTCTGCCTGTAGAGACTTTTAATTTATCGGCGCTGTCTTGAAAATGGTGCCAAATTTCAGTTCCACAGGAACAGAAAAGAAATATAATAAATCCCTCATTCCTAGAAAGGTAGAAAATTACTTTTTTTTTTTTACATTTTAGTAAGTGCTTGTTTCTTTCTTTCTTTTTTCCTTTTCCCCTTCTCTTTTCTTTTCTTTTCTTTTTTTTTTTGGCTCAAGGGGGGGGGGGGCGATCGCCCCCCCCCCCTGTATCCGCGCTTGTTTACCACTCAGGTCAAAAGGCGCCTGAGGAAGCTCTTTGAAACTGGTAGCAGACGTATTTTTAATTAGAAGTATAAAACTTAGCAAAAAAAATCTTGTTAAAAACAATACAGCAATGTAATATCTGCAAAGTCTTAAGTTTAAAAAAACTCATTTGTAACTATAGCTATTGCAGCAAAAACATTCATAATATACAAGAAAATGACTGTATTTGTAAGGAACATTTTTATAAAGACTTTATTAATAAGGAACAGGGTCATATTATCACAGGCAACTTAAATATAGTACAGAATGAATCCCTAAAGTATCTCCTGGAAAAAGGCTCAAAATCTCGACCAGATAGTCACTCAAACAAAAAAGCAATAATCAGTAACTTCAGTAAAGAACTAGACATGTTTGTTTTAAAAATCGCGTACAAGTACAGATGGCCCCTTGAAGGCTTTGTCGAATGGAAAAAGAAAATACTTCATTAATTTACTTATAGTTACAGTTTATATAATTTTCACCGTAAAGATCTTTGCAATTTTATAGATAAAAATCTTAACATGAGTATCAAAAACTTCAAAAAATCTTTTACTATCACTACAGTTGACAAAGCAAGCAATAACTTTGCAATCATTTGTAAATTTCTTTACAAACAGCTACTTTTAAATGAATATTCCAATATCAACACTTATGCAATGATTAGTGAAGCAGAATCCAGCCTCAAGAAAAGATTACTCGCATTTGATAAAATCTTAAACACAAAGCATCTTAATTTCAAGTTCCCTTTCCTTTTTATCACAGTCAAGTTTCATAAAATTCCAATTAAATTCAGGTTTGTTACAAGTGGGACTTATTCTTATAACGTTAGAGCCGGTTATATTTTCTTCGAAAAACTTAAAAATATTTTGAAAAAAATTGCTGAAGAAAAAACTTAATTATTTTGAATAACCAAAAGGTTTTGAACTTTTTAAATAATCGTAATAACAATATTCACAGTATTAATACTTTTGACTTCGAAAATCTCTTTACAAATATTCCCCATCATCTAATCTTAGACATTTCTAATAAACTCTACGAAAAGTATGAAGATTGCATAGGGTCTAAAAGAAGCTACTGGCTAAATTTAGTTAAGTTCTGTATTTTCGAAAACTATCTTTTTAATGGTTCTAATTTTTATAAGCAAATTAACTGTATTTCGATGGGTACGTCTTTTTCCAGTGCTTTGGCAAACGTTTTTCTTCATGTTTATGAGTCAAATTTTTTAATCGACAATGATCTTGCGGCCTTCAGGTACATTGATGACATTATAATTTTTAACAACAGTAATTTCCATAATCTCTACAAGGATATTTATCCAAGAGAACTTTTGCTTAAACAAACAATTATTAACAACACTGCTTCTTTTCTGGACATTTATATTAAATTAGAAGATAAAGATGTCAATCTAGCACTCTATGACAAACGTAAAGATTTCAACTTCAAATTGCACTCACTTATCCATTTTCACAGTTGTCTAAGTAAAAAGGTTTTCAAGAACATTATCATTTCCCAAGTTTCACGATACAAAAATATTTGCAACATTAATTCAAATCTAGACTCAGCAATAAGACAATTAATTTTAACTTTAACTGAAAACTGCTACCCCGCGAATTTGACAAACAGTCTTATCAGTAGCACATTGAAGAAGCCATAGGTGGGTAGTTCTTGAGTAAAATTTCGTGTTTTTGTTTTTTGTGTAATTTCATGTTGTCAGTTTTATTTGAATTTTTATTGATTATATATGGTGTCTTTTGAATTGTATTCTCTCATATTTATGCATAAATGAATTGGACTTCTAGTGACCTAATGCTTGTTTGTGAGATGTCGGGGGCTAAAAGTTGCATCTTTTTAGGCGTTTTGCCTGCAACTTGCTAGAAACATCTCACTCCACTTTTCCCTACCCTAGGGGAGTCCCCCTGATGAAGGCCCCGGGGTCTTTTGGGAATTTTCTCTTTACTTCTGTTTTTAACAAGATTTTTTCGTAAATTTTTATACTTCTAATTATATATATATATATATATATATAAATAATATGGTAGTAGAGAAGTTTGTTTTTTGTATTTATTTAGTTTTTTACTTATTGAAATTGATAATACTTTATATTTTTACAATATTTTAGTCCCCCAGTGAACCTCTTGAAACTCAAAATATTACTATCTTTGGCAAAAATGGATTGCAAAAAACTGTTCCTGCTTTGGTAAGTTCATTATAAACTTATAAATATAGTTATTTTCAAATTGCTCTCACTTTTTTTTCTCTTTGTAAGTTTTGTAATTTATTAAATTTAAACTATACTAAACAAAAGCTAGTGTTTAGAAGGGAAAAGACAGCATACAGGAGTACAAAATATGAATTCTTTGTAAAATGTAGACATGCATTCTGTTTCTTTTTGTATGCTTTTATCTCGTCTTTTACGTACTTCAAAATCGGATTGCATCTACTTTGGAATTGCATCTACTTTTGTTTACAATTTTATTTTATCACTTTGGCATCACTAATTTTGTATATTGCCATTGTTATGAACATTTGTCATAATTTTAGATTACATGCAGTAACTTAACTTATACACTTGTTATTTTTCTGAGCCAGTCAAAAATTTCAATTCAGTTGCATCTGAGTTCAAGCCACCTGTAGAAATTAATGTTAATTTTTGGTTGTGTTTGCCTTAATTGTTAGAAGATTTTGGAGATAAAAATTAATTAAGGACTTTTTAACTGTCGGATACAAAAATAAGAAAATTCTAATGCTTGTATGTAATTAATTACACAAATGTCAAGAATTGTCATTCAGATTCAAAATTTCTTTCATGAGTTTTAGGCTGCCTGAAATGTTTCTCTTAATATTGTAGCCTAATTAAAGGGAAATAGTTCTGAAATATTTTTGCTAGTTAGGGACGTGTCGAGAGGGGGGTGAGTGGGGTGTGAGCATTTTTCTGCAATTGAACAAAATAGGTAGTTGTTATTTTTTTTATTGTGTATTTACAAGTTCATTGATTTTTTGCTTTATTCTAAAAAAATTAAGTCATAACCCTAATGTACACTAGGGCTTCTGTAGATTATTAGCTAATTTATCTTAAATTCTCAAAGAGCATGATATTTAAAGCCCTTTTAACTATTTTGTCATGTGTCATCCAAATATATCATGATTATCCTATATGTCATGAGTGTCAAATTATTTAACATGTGTTTAAAATTTGTTAGCATATAGGTTTCATGGAAACTCGAACATACATGAGCTTTCGATTGCCACCCAAATCACCTGAGGGGCAAGAATGTCATTTAACGGCAGAAGAAGAGGAATGGCTGGAATCAATGACCTTTTTTGCTGAAGATCTGCACTGGATTCTCAAATTGCCATATCACAGGTTGTGAAACATATCTATATGTTTGTTCTATGTATCAGAATTTATAATAATTTTTCTGGTGCATAGTTTATTATTTTCTTTGTTTTTTATTTTAATATTTTTAGTAAATTTGTATTAGACTACCGAAGATTTTGTTTTTCAGGAACATAATCCTTTTTTTTAGAAAAATGCTTAGATCTGTAATGAATGTGTAAGAGTAATTTAGAGCCCTGATTCTGATGCAGCAAAATAATTGGGCAAAGTGCAATCATTCTTATATCATGCAAGCAGTGACTTGGTACATAAACATAGTGAGAGGTTTTCTAATTGTTGTATATTTTGTTGGAGCTACTGTTGTCAGAAACTGACACACATATCTCAACAAAAAGCGTAAAAATGGATTCAATGACAGTCAAAACACATTTTTTGGCTACAAATTTACACACATAAATACGTTCTGACATCATGAATAAAACTAATCAAAATTTCTTTAAGGGTAATTAAAAGAAAAATATATGTTGTGAAATTCAAGTGAAAATTTTTTTCCAAAGACAATACTTCTTTTATATTGTATAAAAAGTTGAAATTTTCATATCCTTTACTGCATTCAAATGGCTTGAAATTGTAATTACCAAGAATTAAGGCTTCCTCAGATTTTCGAGCCTCTACTGTCAGTCAAAATGTTAGTCTAAACTGAAATTAGCTATGGAAACGTGGTGTATCTATCCTTTTCAGTCATTGTGCCAAATATGTGAACATTTTTAGTTTCAGATTTTCAGTTCTTTAAAATTACGTGTTTTGATACTTCAACTTTTAATTCCTGAAGATATTTTATTGAATTTTTAATGGAATGTCACAGGGTGATTCACTCTATATGGAAAATTTCAAGGTGGGATTTTTTACTCTGACAATAACGTTAAGTGGAATTTGTCTGGCAATAACATGCAAATTGATTTTTGTGAGTAGGATTTTGGAAAATTGCAAGATATCACAACATGACAATTAACATGTTTTAGCTGAGTTCTGTGACATTTTCAAGGAGAATAGGTTCATAGTACACTCTAAATTTTAAGTTATGGTCCTGATAAAATACTATATTGGCTCGCATTTGCCCGCATGCCAGAAAAAACAAGGTTGACCAGCATGCCAGAAAATACGAATTTTCTGGCAGGTCGCATAATTCAAGGCTCATTTTGCAACAAAACAAAAGTAAATTTCACCCATCAATTTCAAATGCAAAGCAAACAATTGCAAAGAAAAATTATAATAAAATCTCAAAGTCGCCTCTTTCAACAACAGACCAATAAACTTCGGGGCTCCGGGATGAAACAAATCGTGGTGGTTTGACGGTCCATTATCTTGCTATCATTTGTTAGCATTTTTGAAAAGTTCAATCCTTTATTATTCCTAATAAAATAATCTATACTGCTGTGTTAAGCACAAAAGTGGCATCTGCAGCTGAGTTCAAAATGAAAAATCACTTTTTAAAACTGCCTCCATGTATTTCATTTAGATGCCACTTTTTCAGAAATTTTTTTTAACGTTTCCCCTTCACAAATGACCACAAAACAATGTATTTAGGTAGTATATATTACAATGAATATGAATTACTTGGCAACAATAATTCCATTTTAATTAAAAGTGCAGATAAGACTTTTATGCTTCGCACTCCAGTACAGAACTTATATTATTTTTTAAGTTGAATGTGTAATGTATTTGTTGGTTATTGAAAATCTGGTGCCTTCGAATTTTGAGCCATGCCGGCTAATGTGGGGTAGAACGGTAGTTGTGTGTGCAGCCAAGAAAAAGAAGTTTGAATATGAATGCTTTAGGCTCTTGATTTCAGATAATCCCATATGTTCCATTTTATTTTGTACTAGTTATCATACAGTTATTTTAGATGTACGTGTATATTAATGGGTATCTTATGTAGGTTTTATATTGTTCATGTATTGTATAGTAGCAAAATTTAGACATTTCTGTATTGGTAATAATACCTTATTTTTCTCATGCATTAATTAGGTTTTGGTCTCAAGTGACATATGATGAAAATTTACATCGTTTTTTAGAATCTTATCTTTTTCAAGCTCAAAGGTATATTTTAATTCACTTTTTTATTGTTTTGATGATAGTTTTTAATAACTGAAATTATATTGAAAGTTCTTTTCGCATAAATTTTTCTTTTCTTTATTTTTCAGAGATTATGATACTGACAGCTTGTGCTCTAAAAGTGAACTTTTGTCATTGTTGAAAAGGATACACAAATTAGTTTTCTTAATTTTTCTTCGAATGTCAACTTATAAAGAATCTAAAGTAAGTTGGTTTTCCTCTCTTCAAATTAAAGTATTTGAATTAATGACGAAAGTATTTAAATTATAATATTAGGATAAACTGTTAGGTAACTATCATTATTTATATAAGTTCATTGTGAAAATGAAATAAAAAAAGATTATATTGTCGAATTTCGAGTAGTAGATACGAGTACAAGAAGAACTACATCCATCGTTTAAGAAGACATGATTCATTTTTTGCATTCATGTGAGAGAATTTATTTTATTATTTTTTTCTTTAAATTGTATTGAAACTATAATTTCTGCATTAGAGAAGAGCGATTTTGGGTTACATTATGCAATATGCTAAAATATTAACCTGCATACTTGAATCGCTTAACTAACCTTAATAATATGTTCCTTTGAAGTATTGATTTTATTAAATTTCAGCTTGAAAATGGACGGATCTTTTACGTTCATGATTGTTTTTAACTTCGAAATTCTGTTCTAGGACCACCACATTAGCCCTCAAGCATATGCTGAACTTATTTATGACAACTTCATTTTTGATGTGCCAAAAATTCTAGATCTGTGTGCAGTTTATGGGTTTCGCAATCTAGCTATTCTAAGCAAAATGATCAAAAATATTTTTTCAACTCAGCCTAAGTACTTGAATGATCTGCAGGAAACAATGCAGTGCATTCTGGAGGTATGACTTTGTTTTTGTAGTTTTGAAGCATTGATTAATTCAAATAAAAAATTCCTGTTATAATATTAAATCTTATTGTTTGTGACAGAGCTGATGTAATTTATTAATGATAATTTTGATAAGTTTCTATAATTACTAATACTTTTCGACATGCTGTGTCAAAAGTACTTTAATACTTAACACAAGTAAGAATGCTGTGTGTCTCATAAGGCATGTTATGACTTTTATATTCAAGTTATAACTGTTTATAAACTGTGTGCCTACTGATGCTGCACATAGGACCTTCGGTCTTATTTAATTCTCTATTTGGGACACAAAACCAACCAACCACCAACTGTGTACCTTATAAATAAACTCTTAATAGTACAGAGTCTATCTATCATTCAAAACTCTAAACAGTTAATCTAAATCAAGACAACAGTAAGAGTACATGTGGGGTATTGTGATTTACTTTTTTCAGTGGCGAATTTACCGAGTTTGTGGGTCTCAATATGTTTTTGGAGTCTCGTTGAAGATGTACAAAGCTGCATAAAATATTTTTCATGCTTATTTTTTTGGGAGATAGGGGGTCCTTTTTAGGACGCCTGTGTCATGCAGGTCTCTTGCAGTTATGACAATTGCAAAATAGTAAATCTGCCTCTTTTTTTTTTTTTTTTTTGTAATAGTTTTGATGGGAACAAAATTTTAAACCCAAATATATTGTTACTTAAATAGAAGTTCAGTTTCAAAATAAAGGCTAATTAATGAAAGGTCGTGTGTTTGAAAAGACTAGTATAGGCTTGGTAGCCTTCTTACAAACCCTAACTTAGGGTTCACTCACAAACATACGCCAAACTGCTTTGATTACTAACTGCTGATTAAAGAGTATAAAATTCATGTTTTGCTGCACCCAAACCAAAATTTATCAAGCGTTAATAGCTATTTCCAAGCCCGTATTTTAAGATGAATGTTGTGGAAAAATGTGCTTTTTCAAGATAAGTCTCCTCACTGTTTTAAAATTTGTTTATGTGAGATATTCTTGTGCACCTATGTCAAATAATTGTTTGTTTCGACAGAAACTTTTGTATGTCCATCTATTTGGACTGATATCAATTTCTTTTTTATGAAAACTGCAATGATCCCAACTGGTTCCTTTTCTCTTAGAGGCTTGGCCCGTTATTTCAAGTTTCTACGGGGGTGGGGGCAAAGGGTCAAACGAGGCATGCACTGATTAATCGCGAGTACCAATTAATTGCCATGAATCATGACCAAGAATCGTGTTGACCCCAGTTTCTCCGGGCAAAATGCACTGCACTGTAGGAGAAAGGCCCATCTATTCATTTAAAGATCTATGATCTCAAGTTATGTCTCAACTCTGCTGAACAAAAGTATTCTGGAAGTAATTTTGTAGGGGCAGGAAATTGTTACGTCTTGAACTGCAGTGAATTCAGATGAATGGAAAATAACTTGTTTTATTGATTCACAGAAAAAACACACAATATTTTTGCTTTTGTTGTCTTACATTGTGACTAAAAGACAGGCTGCTTTTGATGGAAATGTATGCAGCATTTGAGGAATCTTAAAATGTACTGACATCTGGAGAAGAAAAACAAGATCAAAAATTTATACACTTAACTAGAACCAAGCATGGACTGGGAGGAATGATAACCTCCAAAAGGATCTTTGAAGCCAAGCCGTGAAAACCCGAGAAATTGGAAACCAAGGGTCCAGGAAATTCGTCTCAAAATAGACCTGAAGATTTTTAAAATTAAAAACTGCAGTAGGCTATTCAAGAAGAGGGCAACCTGGAAATTACTTCTGCAGACAACCAGGGTCCACTTCTCTGAAGAAGGTCTCAAATATACACTGGCAGAAAAAAAAATCCCAACACCAAGAAAGACTTGTGTTAGATAATCGAAATTTGGTAGGCGTGTTTATACAACTGAAAGATGACATCGATTGAAATTTCGTGTTCCGCGCATAAGTGTGGCGCAGCTGGCGTCACTCAGAACATGCAAATAAGGCTTGTTTTAAAAGCGTGTTGTGAAGCTCGTGTGTATTATTTTTCCGTGAAATTGGACGAATTGCGTTCATGTTAGCCAGGAATACCTTTTAAGAAGACGAAGAAGCCATTATCAACAGCTCACCGAGTTTAAACGAGGTCGTAGAAATTGGCTACGAGAAGGTGGATTTTCATTTCGCGATATTGCAGAAAGACTTGGGTGGGAATGTTTCCACCATGCATGATTATTGGAAGCTATGGGCAAGGGATGGTACTACCTCAAGAAGATCGAGTTCCGAGCTGCCACGTGGCACGACTGAGAAGGAAGATCGCCGAATCTTGCGTACGGCTGTGGCGCATCGTACTGCATCTGCGGCTGACATTCGAGCTGCAGTTGGTACCGTCGTGATCCAAGGAACGGTAAGAAACTGTTTACTTCAAGGACAGCTCCGAGCCAGGCAGCCTGTAGCCGGTATTCCATTGACTGCAAACCATTACCTTTTCCGACGACAGTGGTGCCACGACAGAGCTCACTGGAGGTCGGAGTGGAGATCTGTTGTAATTTTTGATGAAAACAGATTCTGAATTAGTGCCAGTGGTGGCTGTATATTGGTCAGAAAGAGGCCAGCCTGCATCCAAGCGGTCTACGGCCTAGACACACGGGACTCACACCTGGAGTTATGGTCTCTGGAGCAATGTTCTACGACAGCAGGGGCATTCTTGTGGTTATCCCAAACTCACTGACTGAAAATTTGTTGTCAGTCTGTTAATTTAACCAGTAGTACAGCCCTTCATGAGTAGCATTCAAGAGCGCGTTTTCCAACCGGATAACGCTCGCCCTCACATCGCTGCTGTAACGCAATGTGCTCTACAGAGTGCTGACATGTTACCATGACCTGCAAAATCAACAGGTCTGTCTCCAATTGATAACGTATGGGATATCATGGGACGGCACCTTGAGCATCATCCACAGTCAGCAATGACGGTCCTAGTATTGACACAGCAAGTGCAACAAGCATGGAACTCAATACCACAAAGTGACATTTGGCACCTGTATGACATAATGCATGCACGCTTGCAGGCTTGCCTTCGAAATTCTGGAGGTTACACCCTCTATTAAATTAACATAATTTCACATTTGCACAGCATTTTCTTGAGCTTAAATTATCCAGTGATCTTGTACATTTAATCAATTAAACATGTTAACTAGACAATTGCATTACCCAAATTTCATTACTCTACGGCAATTTTTTCTTGGTGTTGGGATTTTTTTTCCCGCCAGTGTATATATGTATATATATATATATATTTATATATCAGAATTGTAAGAAAAAAGACGAAGAGACCACACCAAAAGCCCATAGATGCGCAAAGCAGCTAAACTAAAAAGCCAAGTATAGAATAATACAAACAAATAGTAAAAATGAAATAGAAAATGGCCCCTGCTTTTACTTTTAGGTTTTTGTTCTTATGTACAGTTTTCAGACTCACATTGGTGCTGTTTTGCCCAATGAAGGTCTGTAGACTGCATATTTTGAACTTAAACATCCTCTTTATAGTTTATATTTAAATTTTTTGGTCTTTCGACCACTATTGAATCTCCCACGGCTGATGAGCAACCTTTCTCCTTTCATTTCTCCTAATATGCCATTTTCTATTTCATTTTTACTATTTGTTTGTATTATATATATATATATATATATATATATATATATATATATATTATATATATATATATATATATATATATATATATATACATTCACAAAATTCAATCTTACTTTTTAAATTTTTGTCATTCTTGAATTTTTAACTTGTTTTTCCTTGTCTGAAATAATTTCATGTGTTTTACTTTAGGCTTTCAGTAGAGCTGAAGAAAGATTATTTTTGAACATAAACGAAAAGTATAACAGTTGTCTTAAACTAGAAGAGAGAGCTACATCTAGGATTGGAGCGCTATCCATTGAAACTCTCTTGGATGTTATGAGCTACATTGCTGACACAGGTGGTACATTGTATATCTTTGCAGAAATCTTTCCTCAAGCAAACAGGATACTTTATGTTAATGGTGCTGTTAATAGGTAATTAAAACTTTTTTTTCTTGCCTGTTTCACTCGTTTTACAATTTTGTTTTACAGTTCTTTTCCTACCAATTGTATGAATCTTTCGAGTACTTTCTTGCGGAAACAAAATGTTTTATGCATCTTTGCTGCTTATTTACATAGCTGTGCAGTTTGCTACCTTTTCATGATAGCTTATATGTGCTTTACAAATCTTCCAAATTTTCTTCAATTTATAATAATAATGTTATTATTTGCAACTTTTTTTAATGACAGTAGAATGCTGTGATAGTAAAAATAGGAAATAAAATAGCAGTTTTAATCTTATTATATGAGTAAGAGTTTAAAATTTCTAATAGTATAAAACTTGCCATAGATCTGCATATTCTTCATGTGATTTTTTAAATATTTTTCAATAGATTGTAGCATAGCTATGGCTTATTTTTCAAATGAAAAACTTAAATAAAAGAAAAATGTTTTATAGCTATTATTTAATGAATGTAATGAAACTTGTTTCTGGTTTCTTTTTCTAGGATAGCAACATTTTATGAACAAGTATTTCCTGCTGTTGAAAAACAAGTAAAACAATTTAGCAAACTAAGTGAACATTTCAGGTATTGATAATTTTTTCATAGTAATAGAGCACGAGCAAGAGCCAACGAGTGCCAGACTTATGTCATCATATTAAGGACCAAAATTTTTCTTCTTTAACACACCACATCAGGTAAGAGCGGTTCAGTATTAGTTTCGCTGAGTCGTGTTGGCTTTGGCGAGAATCGGGCAGCAAAGATGCTTCAAAAACTAAGTATCATAGAGTCATTTCATGTCCTCTGAATTTGAGATGGTGTGGTGGAGACCACAGAATTTCATGTATATTTTTGCAGCAATTTGACGCACCTTTGCAACCAGTTTCTCGCCAAAGCCTAGTGCAACTCAGCTTAATTAAGAGCGAACCGTTCTTACCTGCTGTGGTATGCGCACACAAAAATATTTTGGGCCTTTATGAAATGACGTAAGTCTGAAACTCATGGGCGGCTCTTGGACTATAATATTCACTCATTATAACTGTCTTGCCGTATTGATTTTCAAAAAATTGAAATCCTTTTAAATTAAATTGGAAAATAATATTTATTAACATGGACGCCAACAGAATCATCCATAGGGGGTGCACCCAAAACAAAAAGAAAAAATACTTTAAAAAATAAGCAAAAAAAGTGTACTAAAAAAG
>JAXGGA010000787.1:0-189743 GCA_038373865.1 Uloborus plumipes
TCCATTGTACCCCTTAAAATAGCTTTTTTGCTTACTTTCTCCCTTTTTTTGCTTTATTTACGTGATTTTTAACTTCAAATATAGTTCAGCAAAAGCCATTTGATCATTTTTTCATTTTAACTTAAAGGACTTTAATTATTGAACTTCCCATAGATAATATGCTATTGCATATTAAGCTGCTATAAAAGCGCTTGTTAGTTTGCAAAATTTAAATAATTTTCCATCTTGCATGTATACATATAAGTCAAAGCGTATAGGTATAAGCCTATAACGTATAAGCGGGGATAATAAGAACCGAAAAAATGAAGAACGGAGAATTACGAAACGAAAAAATACCTAACGGAAAAATGACGAACGCTCTGTTCGTCATTTTTCCGTAAAATCACGGAAATATAATTAACGAAACGGAAACACTCCGGCAACTCAGCTGCCGTATATTTTTTCGTTATTTTCAGGAAATTTTTTTAACAGTGTACTTCCATAAAGTTTCCTAGTAACGGCACAGCCTCTTTTTAAGTAATTCATTCAATTTTACTTAAAAAAATAGCTGTATCGTTTCTAGTAAAGTTCAGAGTATCCCAGTTTCCTAGAAATTTTCTAGTGGTACTGTATTTTTTTCAAGCGGCCAACGAGTTGCTTATTGCGAACTGGACCGCAGTTGAATAGTTATAAACTGGTTACAATCTTTTACATGAGGGTAAAATATTCCCTTAATTTCGACCAAATCTATAACAGTGCACGAGACTCAGAGTATATTCTTACAGTTCTTGCATCCTAGGAAATAGAAGGTCTAATTCAATTGATTCTAAAACTGTTAAGTGCACAAGGACGTAGTTCGCATGTCGCAATTGTGAGGGCCCCCACTACCACATGGGACCAGAAGAAATACAAAAGCACATGATAAATGTTTTATTTAGTTTTGTACTTGACAAAAGGACTCCCCCCCCCTCCCCCCCAAAAAAGCGGGAACCCAAACCTGATAATCGAACACTGAAATAGCATTATTTTCCACAAAAAGAAAACGGTATAAATTTTGTTTGGAAATTTTTTCGACATAAGTTATATCGTCGCCACCATGCTAAACTAACGAATGTGAAAAATCGCGTTTTTAAAGTTTGTTTTTCCAAGTTCGAATTTTAAAAATAATTAAAATTAAAATGAAACCTTCGAACGATAATTTTACTCTTAAAGATATCTATAAAAGTTTAAAAATTGAAAATAACCAAACACGTCTGGTGGGAAAAAGTTATATGCAGTGTTTTGGCTCTCCTGAAAAGTGCCAATTTTCACATTCGTAAGTTTAGCATGGTGCCGACGATATGGTCTAAAAAAAATTTCCATGAAACCCAAATATATGCAATACCAATCACTCTGATAAAATATAACATGATCAGTATGAAAAATTATACGCGCATTTCAGTTTTAAAAGGATGGTCCACTTACCCGAACCAACCTTATATGCACATCATGTGTCTGCAACTGAAAATAAAGTGATTTTTTAAAAAAAAATGGAGTCATTAGCAGAAACCTCAAGGACACAAGAAGTCTTGAACCTGTAAAAGTAAACAAAAAATATGAATTAAAATGCATCAAACTATCTTGCTTTTCAGCATATTTTTTTGTGGTGTCATCTTTTTTTGTCCATACATACACGATAAAAAAATGAAAATAATTTGTCAATGTGGTTTCTGAAATAAATTCCGATGTGAGGTTGCAGGACTCCCCAGAAAAATTTCTCAAGTACTCCTTTGCAAAAAAAAAAAAAAAGAGTCTAATGGAAGACTCGAAAATATTTCTTTAAAAGGAGCAGTTGTTAACACTTCCAATAAAATTGGTGGAAAACTATAACACATTATTTGCAGTTTTTAACGATGTGTTTCATTGGTCAAAAAAATAAGTTGCATTTTCTCCTTCGAAAAAAATGGGATTTCCTTCAAACAAAAATCTTAGAGGGGATACATACGAGGAGGAACGAAAAAAATTGGTAACTATAAGGGAACCACAATCCAAAAAAGGTTGAGAACTCCAGGTCAAACTTTCACTCATTTAAAATCAGAATTTATGAAAATTTGACATTAATCATGAAACAGTTTTTGGCAAAAAGATTTTTCTTTTAAGTTTTAAAAATTTATGAAAAAATTGCCATTGATCAAATGTATAGCTGAAACTATTAATGCAGTAGTGTTTGGCTATTTACTTGTAAAAGTTAAATCATTTAGCATTTGAGGAGATAAAACAGCAGGAGAAAATCTAATCCCTTTATATTCAAAATAATTACCTCTTTTCAAGGTTGTTCGGATTAAACCATGTTTTGAACCAAGGTTTTAACCACTTGTTCTTTTTTTAACATGTGTTTTTTTTCTTTGTTTTTTTACATATAGAAAAAGGTCTTTTTGAAAAACTAAATATTTTTTTCCATAATGCTTTCAAAAATTTTTACACATATTACTGGAAAATATAAAATCTAATTACTGCAAACTAGATTAATGCAAGTTACATATATATAAATTTCCAAACTTATTACTATTTTTAATCTAATGCAGGGTTTGTTAAATAGTTTCTCTTCCTTTAATTTTTTATCGCTGTTTTCTTTAAATCAGTTTTTTTTTTAACTTTTCCCAAACTTTTACAATTATTTACAAAACTTTATTTACTACAAAATTTGATTGATTACTTAACATTTGTAGAGATAAACCATGTATCAATGGTGTAATCCATAGTATATATAAATCTTAGCTCTGGCAGATATTTCAATGACAATTAAAAAGAAAAAAAACTTGAGACCAAGAGCACTTAGATTAGGCTTAAACTGGCTCTAACAACAGCACACTTTTTGAGATGTGTGCTTTATCTGTGATGCAGTCAGATCAAGAAAAAAAAGATGTGTCAAATTTTGAAAGCAGAATATATGCCTGGCTCTTATGATAAAATTTAATTCCAAATTTTCTTCTTTCAGAGAACTTTTTTGATCCCTATATAAAAGAACAAATCCCCTGTACAAATTGTGTAGGAAATTATGTAACTTTATGACAAAGTCTTAATTATTGTCTTAAAAGAATGTTTAATTATTTGAATTTGTACTGTCAAAAAAAAGGAACACATTAGTATTGGAAAAGACTTCAGAACTGGTCTTTTTATCATTATTTTTTTTGGAAAGAGAAAATATGTTTACAATGAAAAACCTAATGATTTTCTAAAGGCATGGTTTTCCAATTTGTATAATTGCTCTCACTGATACAGTACGTAAATTATCACATGATCTGTAATAAAATCTTTAAACTAAATATATGTTTATCTTTTGAATTTTAAAGCTATATGTGTTACACATCAGACCTGTGATTCAGTTGTCGATACTGCAAAATGCGCATAGTTACCCTTAGATTGACTTTTGAAGAGCCACGTCTTATTTTATTCACCAGTGCGTGTCCTCAAATATTAGTAATATTCACACTTGTTGAGATAACAAAAGGAAAGTTTTTGTGTGGAAAACAGTGAGTTGTCCTAGTAAACATTTAATTGAAGGACTTTCTTTGAAGAGGTAACCAGAGCTTCTGCCCCCGATGTCCAGTTGTCACTGGAAGGGCAGTAGGATCAAAGGTCAAACCGAAACTTCAATTTCTTTTTTCGCTAAGTCGTGGTCTTCAAAAGAAAAAAAGCTGCCCTCCCCCAGCACCGATAATAATGGTCATCGGGGTAGTATCCGGTACGTCAAGCATCTGCACTCCAATGAGAATGAGAGAGAGTAAGATAAATTTATTTTTGCTGAGAAAAGCTAAATCTGAAAAGGAAAAAAAAAAGATTGAATGGGATTGTTTTTTCTCATGACGTGGGGCCCCAAAAGCGCGGTGTCCCGTAGCATTTGCTATTTCTGCTCAATGGCTAATTCGGATCTAGTAACAAATATCAATACACAAAACTAAACAGCAATATGCTATAGCAAAAGATTTTAGTAGAATTGCCGCAGCCTAAATCTGCTAAAATTGCATATAAAATAAGATATATATTTCAATAATTATATATTCAAATAATATTTCAATAATTCTGCGAATTATTTGAGCTTTCTCGAAAAGATGGCGCCACAACTCATACATTGATTCGAAGTCGCACCTGTCAGATTTTCGAAATCCTATCCACTATCCCTCGCCCCCCGTTTTAATTTCTAAAGCTCTTGAAATTTCAGGTTTCGGCGTCAGGAGTGGAGGCATCCTGACGGGAAGTCACTGAGACCTCCCAAAGAATAATTGTTCGGCACATTTTGTCGGACGATTCGGCAAATAGGAAGATTCTAGTGCAGGATTGCTTTTTTTTTTCATAGTACATTTTCTTTTACAGAGGTTCCCAAGCTGTGGGTCGTCAAACATTTCTTATGGGACATGCCTAGATTTAAACAATATGATATTGCAAGTTAAAAACTACTATATATCCGGTAAAAATAGAAATACTTTGAGTATAGCATCAATACTTGAGAGCAGTGACGAAATCTAAAAGGGATGCCATTGGGGTGCGTCACACCCACTTCAGATCATCTAAAATTTTGATTTAAGAACTTCAAGCTCTGCAAATTCATTGAAAGAGTCTCCAATTCAGTGGCGTGGCGTATATAGCTTTTTATTTCTTAGGGGACCCATATGACCAAGCTTAGCGTCACCCGTCACCCCCCTCCCTCCCGTCCCCCTTTTTTTGTAATCTGAAGTTTTTGGAGGGGGAAGCATTAGCACCACATTTTCAATTTTTCCAATGCGGGGTGGGGCAAATACTTAATAGTATCGCCCTATTCATCTTCCAACAGAATTCTTTATCAAGTTTTATTTGCTTATCTTCAAATGCAATAAAGGGGAGAATTCATAAAAAGGTAAATTAATTTTAATACAGCGAAACTGTTTAAGTGCAATTTAATACTTGGAAACAAAACGGATACTAAACTGTATAACTCTTAAAGCACCATTTTAAAACGTCTTTGGTTACACTGTTAAAAAAATGTTCTGAAAATAATGGAAAAATATAGGGCAGCTGAGTTGCCGGAGTTTTTCCGTTTCGTTAATTATATTTCCGTGATTTTGAAAAAGCTCCGTTCGTCATTTTTTCGTTTCTTAATTCTCGTTCTTCAATTTTTCGGTTCCCCGCTTGTACGTTATAGGCTTATACCTATACGCTTATAATTTTATAGAAAAAAATATAAAGACAAAATGATGCGCAAAAATGTAAACTTTAAAACTCATACGAATTTTGTTTTTTAGAAAAAGTTTGAAAATGTCTGCTCATACTTAAAGCAAAATCCGGTGCATGAGTTCAAACTCTTAAATATCTTGCTTTTAAAAAAAATACTAAAGCAATATAAGAATTGGCTTTTTTTTTTCATTAAAAATTTTAGTTCATTAAAATAACATGATTTTTTTGTGAAGATTACATCAATCTCGCGTAAAATACTCAAATATTTTGAAGATGGAATTATCAATGCATGGTATTTCTGAGCGCATAACTTCAAAACATTAAGAAGTATTAACAAGGTGCAGTTTTCTAAAAATATTTTCTCTCAAGTTTGAATACAAATTAAGTTCTTCCTAAAGTTTTTTTTTTTCCTTTCTGAATTTGAAACATTCGTGGTTCCTTTAAAAAAAATCCTGTATTTTTACTGATTTTCTCTATTTTCATATATTTACGTTATGGTGTTCATAGTGATCAACACTTTAAGAAATGCACTCTCAAAATTGACGATATTTTCTTTGTTTTTAATGAAATCGCTTCCAAGGATATGCATCGAGCGAACATTTCGTCAAATTGAAGAAACTGCTTTCGTCACTTTTTTGAGGATGAATTTCGTCAAATGTAACGAAATATTTCTTCATCCTAGTTTCGTCAAAAAGACAATCATTTTCGTTGTTTTGACAGCATTAATGTCGTCACATTAGTCTCACTGTAGCTGAGCATGTTAGTTTATTGCTTTATTCAATGTTTGAGTATTCTTTTTTTTATTTTATTTGATATTTTGTCACTATCTATCAAATCATAATTTTATGTTCTTATAACCATAATTTCTCTATTTTTATATGTAGTCTCCCATAATATAAAAATACATTGAACTCTTACTTATACGCCGCCTCATTTATGGACCTTTTTCACTAATACGACGATTTTGAATAGTCCCAGCACATTCCATAGCAAAATAATGATAGTATCGTTCGTTTATGCGACGCTCTAAAGAAAAATATTTCACTTATGCGCCCCTAGATTTTCCCTAGAATGTATGACAATTTATTTATTTTCTCTAATAAATAAGCATTTTTCTTTACTTTCCTCTTTAATTTTTCGCCTTTATTGCTCACGGAAGGCATTTTTTCTGCATGAACTAGAGATTTGTGTGAGAGTGTTGCTGTGCTGTAAGTGGTTACCCACCCTATAAACGGGTACCTATCCTATGGCATGCGTGTACTGTGGAAGTCGGACTTCACACCAAATTACAGCACAGTTAGAAAAGTGAAGCACGCACCCCAAATTGCCAGCCTGGCTGGCGCAAGACAACAACAGCACGAAATAACGAAGCTATTGAAAACATGGAGAAAGATAGAGCAATCTTTAACATAAGAAATAAACAAACGAATACAGTGAACTCTCACTTATACGCCGCCTCATTTATGCGACTTTTTCACTTATACGACGATTTTAAATGGTCCCAGCACATTTCATAGTAAAATAATGATAGTATCAATCGTTTATGCGTCGCTTAAAGATGAATATTTCTTTTATGCGCCGAATTTTCCGTAAAATGTAAACAAAAAATATTATTTTATTTAAAAAATGAGCATTTTTCTTCACTTTCCCCTTTAATTCTTCGCCTATTGCTCACGGAAGGCATTTTTTCCGCATGAACTAGAGTTCGGAGAGGAACAATTACCTATTATGGATCGTTTTAAAAGTAGCAGTTTGTAATTAGGTATGCAACAATTTTTTTTTCTCTTTATCATTGTAGTTACGTTCCAGTAATTGCCAAACCGTAGTAATACATCCATTGTCTAAAGAAACATTCTTATTCATTCTCTCATTAGAACCTATATTGCGTTTTAGTCCTTTAAATAGGCTTGTTCACTTATACGTCTCCCTCACTTATGCGCCTTTTTCTGTTGGTGCCTTGGGCCGGCGCATAAGTGAGAGTTCACTGTATAAGAAATTGTAAGGAAAAGAGCCACATGACAAAATTCGATTTTATTAATGTAGAAATTCAGATGTTTAATTTCTTTATAAAGAAACAGCAACAGTTGACACTTTTTCACTAACTACCTATTCCTTATTTTGTTCTGTTAACAATGCAGGATTTAAATTTTAAGAAACAATGCAGTAAATCACAAGAAAACAGTACAGGTATACGACTTATGAATGAAGTGAATTAATAGATCAATAGGTTGCTATAAAGGAAAACATTGCATTTTCTGAAAATTATTTTAATGTACGATAGCTCTGATTTGATTATCCAAACTTTTTATGACGTTCAAATAAATACTTTTACATTGTTTTTTCATTTATTTCTTAATATGTTTTCAACTGAAGATGAAAACATGTGTAAATAAAGTAAAGTCATTAAGGAATAATCTTTAAACTGGTTTAAAAAAACTAAAAAATGCGTTATTAGATGCACTTATAATACATCAATATGTAATATAGTTCAGCCTTTAGTATTAATAATAGTATCAAATAGTTTACTCTTACATTTGCAAAGAACGTGAATTTTATCTTTTATTCAGAGTTACATACACAAACAACTAAAACACTTATAATACATCAACATGTAATATAGTTTAGCTTTTAGTATTAACAACAGTATTAAATACACTGGCGGAAAAAAAAATCCCAACACCAAGAAAAAATTGCCGTAGAGTAATGAAATTTGGGTAATGCAATTGTCTAGTTAACATGTTGAATTGATTAAATGTACAAGATCACTGGCTAATTTAAGCGCAAGAAAATGCTGTGCAAATGTGAAATTATGTTAATTTAATAGAGGGTGTAACCTCCAGAATTTTGAAGGCAAGCCTGCAAGCGTGCATGCATTATGTCATACAGATGCCGAATGTCACTTTGTGGTATGGAGTTCTATGCTTGTTGCACTTGCTGTGTCAGTACTAGAACCGTCATTGTTGTCTGTGGATGATGTTCGAGGTGCCATCCCATGATATCCCATACGTTATCAATTGGAGACAGACCTGGTGATTTTGCAGGTCAAGGTAACATGTCAGCACTCTGTAGAGCACATTGCGTTACAGCATCGATGTGAGGGCTAGCGTTATCCGGTTGGAAAACGCCCCCTTGAATGCTACTCATGAAGGGCTGTACTACTGGTTAAATTAACAGACTGACGACAAATTTTCAGTCAGTGAGTTTGGGATAACCACAAGAATGCCCCTGCTGTCGTAGGAAAGTGCTCCAGAGACCATAACTCCAGGTGTGAGTCCTGTGTGTCTGGGCCGTAGACCGCTTGGATGCAGGCGGTCTACGGCCTCCTTCTGACCAATATACAGCCACCACTGGCACTAATTCAGAATCTGTTTTCATCAAAAATTACAACAGATCTCCACTCCGACCTCCAGTGAGCAATGTCATGGCACCACTGCCGTCGGAAAAGGCAATGGTTTGCAGTCAATGAAATACCGGCTACAGGCAGCCTGGCTTGGAGCTGTCCTTGAAGTAAATAGTTTCTTACCGTTCCTTGGGTCACGACGGTACCAACTGCAGCTCGAATGTCAGCCGCAGATGCAGTACGATGCGCCACAGCCAGGCCCGGATTTAGGCATGGGCCACATGGGCCCGGGCCCAGGGCGGCAAATTTTAGGGGGCGGCAGATTGTATCAATCAAAAATTTCTGCAAATAACAAAATAATTTTAGAATTATTTCCTGCCGAAAAAATTTACGAGTTGTACCTTACCAAGTGCGGTCACTGGCTGGTATTCTAATTTTACATTAGCTACCAGTTGTTTTGGCTCTCTTTACTTTATAAGAGGATTTTTGCCCCCAAATCGACTACTTTCATATTCCATGCTGATGAAAGCACAATAAGTTCGAAACAGCTGTCCATGGATCAAAATGGCCGAGTTGGCGGTGTATTGCATCTTGCTGAAGCAGTTTTCGAGTTTTTGAATACACATAATTTAGACATTCACAACTGTCGTGGACAGTCGTTGGATAACGCATACAACATGTCAGGGATATACAACGGTTTGCAAGCCAAGCTGAAAGAAATAAATCCACTGATATCGTACGTTCCTTGCTCTGGACATTCTCTTAATTTAGTTTGATCCCATGCTGCAGAATGTTGTACTGTAGCGAAAAACTTTTTCGACTTACTGCAAGCACTGTACAATTTTTTCTCGTCATCTACCCATCGCTGGAACATTCTTGAGTCGTTTAACATACCCGGTGAGAAGAACTTAACAGTTAAAACACTAAGCACAACGAGATGGTCAGCGAGAGAAGATGCTTGCAAAAGCTTAAATAAGAACTCTCAGCCTATTGAAAAATGTTTAAAGAGTTTGACCGATAGCCAAGAAGAGAATGGAATTACGAAAAGCAAAGCTAAAGGGCTTTTAAAAGAACTAATTTCTTTTGAAACAATTTTCATGGCTTCGTTTTGGGGAAATGTACTAAATGAATTCAACTCTGTAAGCCAGAAAATACAGTCTCATCTAATCAATTTGCACACTGTTGTTATGTTATACAATTCCCTTGATAAATTTGTGGACGAACTAAGAATTGCTTCAAGTTTTTTCATTGCTGATGCGCAGAAGAAATTAAATGATATCAAAGATGTTCTTGGCATAGACCGTGATTGTCCCAAAAACACAAAACGACAGAGGAAAAGGAGAAAATTTTTTGATGAATCAGAATCACTCATCTGAACTTGAAGTAGATGAAGAAATGGGAGAAAATCAGGTCCGTTGTCTGAAAGAAAACTATGCAATAATTATTGATAAACTTACCACCGAGTTGAATAAGAGAACTGCTGTGTACACAGAGTTTTTAAACAGATTCGCATTTTTATCAAATTTGCGCCACTTAGATGTGGAAGAAATAACAGAAGCAGCGGCCTCATTGCAAAAGTTTTCTACAGTCGATATTGAAGGTTCTGCACTGGTGATTGAGTGCATTCATCTAATGGGACTTCTGTCCCAAGAAAATCCAGACAGTACTGAAGAAATGTCCCTGTCAGAACAATTTCGATTTATTATCAAAATATCTTCAGGACTTATATCCGAACATTAACGTTTGCCTTAAAATGTTTTTATGCACACCAGCAGCAAACTGTGCAGCTGAGAGATCTTTCTCTGCCCTTTCCAGGATTAAAAACTATTTAAGATCGTCAGTTGGCCAACAAAAATTGGTTCATTTATCCATTTTGGCTATTGAAAATGACTTAACTCTTAAATTAGACTTCAATGAGGTCATTGATGCATTTGCCAATGTTCTTGCTGTTTTCCAATTTTCAGGCTTTTTTTTTCCCCTTTGTATTCTTTATCTATTAATAGCAAGTGCAACAAAATGACCATTTATGCGCAGGTTTGTCTTATATTGTACATATGTTTGTAGTTGATATTCCAGAGGAACAGGAACACTTTTTGTATTCAAGTTTTGGTGAAATGCTATATTATCTCTGCTTTTTTTTTTCAATCAGATCACAGTTTGATTGGTGCGTACTCATTTGCTTATTTTCTACCGTATATGTTTTTTCCCCATTAATTAAGCGATTTAAGATACGTTCAAACTAATGTACTCATAATTAACCAATTAAATATAAGTATTTTAGTTGTATTCATATGACAATAGTTAGTGTTTTTTTACTCAAAATTATTAGTTTACATCAGTGGTTCTCAACCTTTTTACAGCTACCGCCCACTTTAGGGCTGAAATTTTTTTCAGCGCCCCCTTTGCGGATGGACGTAAAAGTGGAAAAAGAAAGGAAGGGAGGTAGTTTTCTTGACAGATTTAACTCTATAATTTTCCCAAACAGACAGTTGAAAAATGACTATACAGTAAAAAACTTATGCTTTTTTTTTCTTCTTTGGGATAATTTTTAGAAAAAGCGGGCATTTTCCTCCTCTGAAAAGCTGTGTCACCAACAACCAAGGGCCTAGAATGGGTCCATTAAATGAGTGAACCATTTTAAGGTAAATAAGAACAGAACGGTTTGAAATAAAAATGTACCGTTTTCAACACTTTGTTTGAAAACCAATATATTTTGAAAAATACACTACGTTCAAACAGTCCGATCCCAAGCAGTCTTGCTTTTATTTACTTGCAACTAAGCAATACCCATCTCCTATTTATTACGTACGGATATAGGATTTTACCGCTGAAAGGCAATAACAAAGTCGTTCCTTCTATTTTTCCCATCAGAGACAAAGACTTAAAAATTATCACCTGTACCTGTCTCCTTTAAAAATCAAGTTTTAATTTAAAAAAAAAACTGGTATAAGTTGAATTTACAAATCACGAGATAAGTTCAATTCAGAGAAATTCTTTTTGATTCATTCATTGCTTTGAAGGTTAGATAAGATAACAAAAGTTTTAACTGTGCCTTTGACGATATCAGAGTAAAGACAGTGGTGAGGTATCAGGAATTTCTCCAGAAATTTATTTTTAAAACGAAGTCTTAAAAATACGGTTTCTTTAAATTTAGGTTTCGTGGTGTTAAGACTTAAGTTCAAATTCACCCCCGGTGAAACGTTTAAAATTGACGTAATTTTAGACAATTTTTGGTAACATTAACTAAGGAGAAAGAGGTCTCTTATAAAGATTTTGCATAATTGAAGTTATTTAATGGCTAAGTTTAGTAATTTTAGGGAGTCAGAGCTCCTTCAACGTTCTCCAAAACTGAAATATTAAAAAAAAACGCAAAATTTAAGCCATTTTTGTTGATGAAGAGGGAATGGTTAAGGTTCGGGATTTTTCTCCAGATATTTTTTTCACATTGTACCGTGAAAAATTCTATTGTTACCTGCTTTTGATGTTGTTAGGGGGGATGCTTTAACGACATAAAAAGTCGGTCAAGTTAGGTGGCTTTCAAATTAAAGTGCTATTGGCAAATTTTAGGCTCTCCTTCATGACGTTAGGAGAAAGATCAGGGTTCGGGAAACATCCGCAGAAAACAAATTTTTAAGTTATTCCTTGGTGATATAAGAGATGATGGTTTCCTGCCGCCCTCGCATAAAACATGTCCTCACAAGCACATTTGAAAATATGCCCACCGCCCCCTTACCGCCCAAAATCTATCCACCGCCCCCCTGCCGCCCAAAATACGTTCACCGCCCCTTACCATCTTCCCACCGCCCACCGGGGGGCGGTATCGCCCCCGTTGAGAACCACTGGTTTACATTGATGATAAAACATACACTTAATTTGACAAGGGATAAATAAATTCAGCAGTAGAATAAATCAACGTCGAATTTATTAATTTATTTTTGTTGTAATTGAGATAAAAATTCTATAGCTGTTTGTCATCATCCTTTTGCTTTTAATGTTGCTCGAATTGGTAAGTCAAGGTATTTAAAGTTTTATTTTATTGTAAGGAAATAAGCGCTTCAATATCAATGAATACCTTTTTTTGTGTATTTCTTGTAAATAATAATTTCATTCAATTAGCCTGATCGTTATTGGTTTTTAGTAAGTACATAACGAAGCAAGTGAGACTATAATTGTTCAAATCAGTGTATAACAATTTATTTCTAAGCATATTAAAGTCTAAATAGTGATTTAAAATTGATGAAGATAAAATATCTATAAAACTGCAATTTTTTGAGTTCTATCCCATTTCGAGTTCGTTTTTTATAAACTAACATTTTACATTTGTATCTTGTATCCCCATTAAAATAATAATAATAGAGCCCTTGAGTATATCCACAACTTGTCATTTATATTACTTCCTTATTTTATTTCAATAATCTGGTCTTACCTTTCTCTAACAAAGTACGTAATATTTTGAGCAAAATAAAATATTATTTTCTTTCATGAAATTTTTTTTACTTGGCTTTGCCTTTCAGTATGTTATTTTTACTACAGTATTATGCTCGTTTCTTAAAACAAATGGGTTTCCATACCAACAACAACTATGTTTAATTGGATAAAGAAAGTGATTCTATCTCCAACAATTAGCCGAAGTTTAACAATTCAAAAAAATGTTACCAATAAATAAAATTTACTGTCAACTACCATGGTTCAATAACTTCTCATTACGACTGTAATTTTGACCTTTGGAAAAAAAGTGTTTGCGTAATATAAAATAGGGAGTCTCAGTTATTTTTTATTTTGTGTTATATTCATCTTGTGAAAAATCAGAACATTTTACACTAAAACAAACTTCAGTTTTTTTTGAGGGGGGGGGGACGGCGATAATTTTCGGGCCCATGGGCGAAAGATGTGTAAATCCTGCCCTGGCCACAGCCGTACGCAAGATTCGGCGATCTTCCTTCTCAGTCGTGCCACGTGGCAGCTCGGAACTTGATCTTCTTGAGGTAGTACCATCCTTTGCCCATAGTTTCCAATAATCATGCATGGTGGAGACATTCCCACCCAAGTCTTTCTGGAATATCACGAAATGAAAAGCCACTTTCTCGTAGCCAAATTATACGACCTCGTTCAAACTCGGTGAGCTGTTGATAATGGCTTCTTCGTCTTCTTAAAGGTATTCCTGGCTAACATGAACGCAATTCGTCAAATTTCACGGAAAAATAATACACACGAGCTTCACAACACGCTTTTAAAACAAGCCTTATTTGCATGTTCTGAGTGACGCCAGCTGCGCCACACTTATGCGCGGAACACGAAATTTCAATCGACGTCATCTTTCAGTTGTATAAACACGCCTACCAAATTTCGTTTATCTAACATAAGTCTTTCTTGGTGTTGGGATTTTTTTTTCCGCCAGTGTATGAGTGATTCCATACCAACTCACCAGAAAAAAGAAAAGTTGGTCGCACGACCAACTCGGATTTTCCTTTAATTTGGCACTCATGTTGATCACATAGAGGCATGGAAAAGCCCAAATTGTTAGGTTCCTGCTCCACTTATTTTCTGAGATACATGCTCTCAAAGTTTGTCCGCCACGTCAAAATACTAAAAAAGTGATGTTATTTAATCATTTTTTATAAAAAATTGTACTCATGCAAAATAAAAGTGTTAGATAGCTATGGAAACTAGTTACTCCAGGCATTCAGAAAAAAATACTAGAATGTTCATAATGAAAATTGCTAAGGTACAGGGCTCTTTGAAGTTATAATCACAAAAACTCGATTTTGCCGATTTTGCTAAAATTGAGGAATTTATTCCAAAAAAAGAAAGACATAACCAAAGGTTTACTCACTTTCTGGTAGTGTACAGATGTTTACTATAAATGATTACACAATGCATAACTTGGATTTATCACTCTTTCTTGGAAATATTTAAGCTTAAAGATAAGCCATAAGGCAAAAACATGCGTTTTTGGCCATCTTGGCAGACATTTTTCTCATAAAGGGGGAGCAGTAGAAACTTTAATTTTTTTTTAAACAAGCCACTGACATGTTAGCTATTCACAGGAAAAGAGTTTACTTTTGGTTATTTCTTCCATTAAGAAATATCCTGCTGACAGTACATGCATGTTTTTCGCGACGACCATATGCTTTTGTTCCCCCTCTCATGGACATAAAATTAATTAAACCAAAAAATAATGATATATTTATTAATAGCTGTATGATCTACGCAATATGTCATGAAATTTAATTTATTAAAACACTGAACAATAAATTAGATATTTTATGAAAGCAAGAATTAGAATTTCTCCGATGCCTGAGCTTTATGCATTTATAATTATAAAGCACTAAATACTGTCTTGAGAAATGATTTAACATAAAGGAGCTCTAAATATTTATATTATAAGCAATACCCAATCTCGTGATTGGGATATTCCTGTTTTTAATTGCAGAATTTCTTGAATATCACATGAATATCAGGAAAATAAATGAGGTCTTTTCGTTTGATGTAGGATATTTTATGACAAATTTCATTTGATGGGCTAATAACTGAGCATGGTGATAAAGAGCTATTAATTTCAGCATCGAATTCCATTTTACCTTATTAGCAGTTAAATATTTACAAAATAATTAAATAAATAATTTAATGTAAAGCCATGCTTGAAGAATTAAAATTAGTGCAACTAATTTATTCCCATACTGATCTTTACAAAACTGACATGCGTTGAGCACTGATAAGAACTGACAAGAAAAAGTTTACTCACTAAAATATTAGTTCACAGATACTATAAAGCATACATTCCATTTTCTACAAAATAATACTGCAACAAAGAACAAGGGTATAAAGGGGTCATTACTAAAGAATTTCTTGAAAAATCAATTAAAATAAAGGAGCTTCGAATATTTATCTCATAAGCAATACCCAATCTTGTGATTTGGTATGTTCCTGATTGATTTCTATAAACAGGAGGATACCCTTGTTCTTTGTTGCAGTATTATTTTGTAAAAAATAGATTGTATGCTTTATAGTATCTGTGAACTAGTATTTTACTGAGTAAACTTATTCTTGTCAGTTCTTATCAGTGCTCAACACATGTCAGTTTTGTAAAGATCAGTATGGGAATAAATTAGTTGCACTAATTTTAATTCTTCAAGCATGGCTTTACATTAAATTATTTATTTAATTATTTTGTAAATATTTAACTATTAATAAGGTAAAATGGAATTCGATGCTGAAATTAATAGCTCTTTATCACCATGCTCAGTTAGTAGCCCGTCAAATGAAATTTGTCATAAAATATTCTACATCAAACGAAAAGACCTCATTTATTTTCCTGATATTCATGTGATATTCAAGAAATTCTTCAATTAAAAACACGAGTATACCAATCACAAGATTAGGTATTGCTTATAATATAAATATTTAGAGCTCATTTACGTTAATTAATTTCTCAAGAAAGTATTTAGTGCTTTATAATTACAAATGCATAAAGCTCAGGCATCGGAGAAATTGTTTTTCTTCAAAGCAATCTCAAATTAAAGCAAAATGGCTTCTCAAGATATATCACGACACCAACAGACACGAATAAAATTATACGTTCGAACGCGATGTGTTTTGGAAAGCAGTGTCTTCTAACCACAGACTGATAATGCGAACAAAGCCCACGTCTCTCGTAGGAAGCTGTAATAAGCATATATTAATTCACAATGGCTCTGCATGTTATAAGTTTTGCCGTCTCGTACTTTGACCAGCGAATCATAGTCAGTGCAGAAACCATATGCCGCAACCGTAAAGACGGGAAAATTCCATTTTTGTTTCTCCAACTCGGTGATTCACGGAAAATTTCTGTTTCTTTTAGGAAAAGATACGTTTTGAAGCGAAAACAGAAATTTCCTGCTAAAATCAGGAAAAAACTTCCTGAAAATTCAGGTTTTTTTTTCCAACAGTGTACGTCGAAGAAAAGACGAAAACAGGGGTTATAGTCTGTGGGCCAAGCACCGATATCGTTAAAGTTCGTTTACCAATCTTGGGGACTAAGGGAACTTGATTGAAATCTATTAATAGTGATGTACTCAATCGAAAAATCCAATGTTCCCAAGCAAAGCTTGTCTCATTAAGTTTTAATTCTAGTGACTGAAACAGGGACTATATTCCTCAGCTGTTGACTCTTTCACAACAGAAATTGTTCTCTAGGTGGTGCTTTTGCACAAAATATTTGTAATTTAAAATTTCAATACACAGTTTTTCTACCTTAATTTGTCTTTTCCATTACGATTGTATGTTGCAAATATATTAATAAGTTTTAATATACTTACATTCATATCTTTTGTGATTTAATAACAAAGAAATCGAAAACTGTATCAATCCGCATTTCCGCTTGCTCTTAATTGGGAACGGAAAGTAACTATAGAGGGCGCTATTCGCATGCTTTTCAAGCAGACGATTTGCCTTTTTATTCGTGATTTTACAATTATTTTGGCCTACTTTTTCAGTGTAGGATCGCTTCGCTTATATTTGTTACTGTTATTTCATTTTCAATGCATTGATCATTTTTTAAATATTTTTTTACTAAATTAACAGTATTTTTTACCACAGCGTTGGATACGCTAGCACTAATGTTGCTTTTCCAAAATGCTTAAGTCCTTTTCAAATCTTTTCTTGTTGTTGAATTCTAGATGGATTAAATTAACGCAGATTAAAGACGATTGCAAAGACGCATTTAAACTTTAAGTTATTATTGCTTGAAAAATTGGTTTCGTATCCACATGGATTAGAATAGGCGGACCGTGAGTAGGATGAGTGACAAGCGGTCACGAGACAAGAGTTTTCTTATGACGCCTTTATCAGATAAATCAGGAATAAAACCACCTGAAAGTTGGTTTCTGCAAATCTAACAGCTATAGAGCTTTCTCTTTTCGTTCAATTTGTTAAGATATACTGAAGATTTTTTTTCCTTTGATTAAAAGCTAAACCCACAAAACTACGAGCAATCGCCGTCTGCACAAAAAACTGCACAAAAAAACATATTTATTGACAACTGAATCGCAATAACCCACGTACAAAATCTTTAGAACATAAACAACTCTAACTGCTGCCATGTGAAGCAAATATTATAAAATTAAACATTAGCAGACGATACACTAAAAATAAAAACGTATGTTTCATTTTCTTGTTTTCATGTTAAACCTTTCCGTTTCTTATCATTGCTGCATTTTTTTAACAGACAAAAATTTAAAAGTTAATTTTGTACGACTGTTTTATAACTTGGCATGCAGTTTTATTTCTAATTAATATTTTATAATACATCTTACTGCTGGTTGGAAAAATAACACATTGAGTCTTTACTTATCATATCACCTACGCTCGTTATTTACTCATTTATTTACATGAAATACTAAATTTGCGTGTGATACATGCGTATGCTCACAGTGAATGAGTGTTTGTAAATTTGTGGCTGACATATAAACTATGAATGTATTTTGCAGCATAAAGAAAGACCAGGCTATACAGCAAGCAGGTAATCGAAATTAAAAAACAAAGAGAGGATTGACAAGAATCGAGGGTGGGGCTAACAAAATAAAGGCAAGAGCCCTATTGTCTTCAGAACATATTTTTGAACGTAAAAAGTTTGAATTTCGACTAAAATACAAAAATTAGGCTACAATTGAAACGAAGTGCAGGAACTCAGCTTCAATGAGCTCTGCAGAAAGTTAAACCCCGTTATAGGGGCATCTTTTTCTACTTTGTGCGTAATTTGCTGGAAGAAAAAAAAAAAAAGGGGGGAGAGGGGAGTACAGGGAAAAGAAAAGATTTTTAACCTGCAGAAATCCAAAAAAAAAAAGGAATAAAAGGTAAATTAATTCATTTAGTGCACATTATAAATTCTGACATCATTGAAATAGTGAAAACACTTTCTACTGCACTAGATACTAATTTGCAAAACACATCTTCAATGCATACCAGAAAACTCCTTCTTCAAAAAAATGTACATGAAGGTGCAAAATATTTCATTGAATGAAGCTCTTGTGTCCAGCAGATTGTGCATAAATGATTTTTCTGATCATGATAATTCAGTTAGAATTAATATTTGGATAAATTTGACGAAGAATTTCATCCATAAACTCACATTTTTAGCAATGAAAAGGGTGTTCCTAACGCAGAAACACGTGTATGTCGTTTTCCTGCTCATTTGCATTTAATATGTTTTTTCATATGCCTTTTTTTTATGGTATATTTATTTTTCTTTTTCCAAATTTGAACATTTAATATGCAAAAATTGTTTTACTTATTTTTGTAAACTTTTTTTATTTAATTTTTTTATTTTTTTTTGTAAATATTCTATCTATCTACTGTCCGACCTCGAAACCCGCGCCGCCTAGCACCGTTGAATGGTTCTATTTTAAAAAGGCAGGAAGCTTGATTACAAAATGCACGATGGCAGCAATTCTACTTTGTCCAATATCATTTTATTTTCATAGACCTGATAAGGAAGATAAATTAAAAAAAAAAAAATCAAGAGGATTCACAAGACCGATCAACACTTCAAATAAACGAATCCAACGAAAAACCAAAACAAAACAAAGAAAAATCCCTTCCTATTCCTTATCTCTCTTATCACAATCACCCCTAGTTTCATAAAAATCAATTGAGACCTGACGCATGCGCAAATTCGAGGAAAGGTCGCCGAAAAGATAATCAAACTGTCTATCTATCCACCTATATATACATTCAATAATATATAGAAAGAGACAGACACATTTTTATGATATTTAACGTAATTATCCGCCCCTAGAATTTCATTTTTCGCCTATTTTGTCATGTATTTTTAAATGGTCTGTAAAAAATTAATGAGACAATATGTTTTCTGGGAACATTGTATTTTTTTTCATCTGTTAGACTCTAAGGATTTAGAAAAAATATTACATTTTGTAGGTCCCCGAAGTTGGCAAACGAAACCATGTTTCTAAGCATCTTTTCTGCCTTCGGCCCACAGACTATTATCAGTGGAAATGGGAAGTCCCCAAAAATATTTCGAAATAGAAGTTGTAAAAACGCCCTTTTAATCAATATTTCTAAATAATAGGAGAAGGAGGAGATATGTGTTTGGTCGGAGGACGGGAGGAGGGGGGGGGGTGCTGCTGGGATGAAATTTTCGAAGTTGAAGTAAAATATTGCAGTTCCATTCAGCCCAGTCTTTTCCCTATCATCAATAAACTGTTTTTTTTTTTATTTTTCAAAATTAGTTACGATTCGGATTGCGTTGTTGATGGAGATGCTTTTGTTAAGATGTTGTTGGTAATGCCCCCCCCCCTTTCCAATGCTCCATTGCTTTTCACTGCAACGGGGAAAATAATAAATAAATGAAAAATAAACACTACATTTTGTTATAAAAAAAACAAAAAAAAAATAAAAAAAATTCAGTGCTACTAGAAAATTTTCAGTAAACTTGATTTCCACAAAAATGTTCTACACTAAAAAGGAAACTGCTGTGCTCAATGTCGTCGTCAAAGGGGGGTGTTCTGCTCGGGAAAAAATATGTGATCAACAAAAAAGTTAGGTCACGACAGTAACAATAAATAAATTTTTGCAAAATTTGTGTTTTCAAAGTACAAAAATGATACTTAAAAAATAATATAAGAAAGTAAAAGTTTGGCCGTAATACAATTTGGCCATTATATTAATTGCTCGGATCAAGTTATTATAAGTTGTATAGCGCAAAATATGTTGTAAAGTAGTGCATACATCATATATTATACTGTATACAATAATATATTACACTAGTTTATGATTACCGTATAAATTTAATGCATAATTATCAATAATTTTGAAGAAGAAATAAAAATCTAACTTTCAGTTACTTTTCAAATTCTGCAATAGATGACGCCACAATTAGGCGTTACCCGTAAGATAACTTATATGCAATGGTTTCTTATTTTTTTTTTAAATTATTGGCTTTACCAACGTTGATCGCATGTTTTTACTAAAGGGGGGAGGGGATCCGTTCCACTTGAAAAGTGTCTCCCCTCCAAAAAAAAAATATTTATGAAGCAGGGATGTTCATTTCAATGAAGGGCTCAATTTGCATAGGAGCTCAACTCCTGCACTTTTCTATTTCATAGGAATTTAAACATATTGGATGAAATTCAGAGAATTTATACGTTAAAACTAGCTCTGAAGGTTGTAATAAGACTCCCACACTTCTTTCATTATAAATTAAGCATTGATCACTCCCCCAAAAAGTATTGACGTCGATTTATCGTGGGTCCCTCGCAATTCCATATTCAGGGTTCGCAGATTTTTTCAAAATTTTAGATGAATTTTAGGAACATTTTAGGGGCAATTTATGATTTTATTCGAGTAAATTGGTACCTGATAGTTTATTACCTAATACCCGAGAAACCAAACTGAAAATACATTTTATTTATTATGGCGTAAATTACAAAATTCAAGTACTTCCACAAGAAAAAAAAAAAAGAGTCAAAACAAAAGAGAAATACCAACGTGTTATCCAATTTATGTAATACATTCACAAGCCTGAAGTCACTTTAATTGGAAGTCGTTTTTTTTTTCTTTAAAATTTTCATTTTCAAACATAAGCAAATCTGAGTAAATCCTTCTAGTTGACCAGCTTCTACAGATATTAATTCTGTGTGTTCAGTTATTTCCACAATGCTTTAACTTTACAGCAGCTATTATTAAACCTTATTACCCTTCATCTAGATATAGTACTCATATTCAAACTCATGAATATTTTTGTTGTTTCAACAAATCTAGATTTGTTTTTCTTTGTCTAATTAATTCCTTTTAAAGTTTTTTTTGCCAACAGCTACTGAAGTTTACCTGTGAGCCCCGAATTGTTCACTGCTACGCATTAAAAACAAACTTTGCATCATCAAAAAATGTTTAGTTTAATTTTTACTAATTCCATGTTTTTGAATGTTATGATGGAAACTAAATACGATTGATTTTCCATTGCCAGACAAATTGGGAAAATCTCAATATAAAAAATGATTTGCATACATCGTTAACCCTTCACTGCACGGTGTGCCAGATCTGGCACAAACCAAATAAACCCTCATATATTCCTATGATTTTTAAATACAGTTAAACTGAGCTTTGTGCCCCTTCTGGAACATTGCTATAACAGTTTAGTGTGATGTTTATGCACTAGTTAGTTGCACTAGTCTAGGTATTACAGTTCTTGCTTTTTAAAGAAAGAGTGTCTGCATTTCCGTTAGAAGTGTGCTTAGTCATTATTTCCTTTGTTCTAAAAATGTTTAAATACACTTAGTGGAAAGTTTGTTTATACCACTTATGGCACAAAACACATTGTAGATTATTACACTTATCGGAATACAAAGCATATGCTATGTGCTTTGTGCCATATATAGAACAAACAATTAAAACATCATTTTTGGTGCACATTTTTAAGATAAATTTTTTTCTTTATTTTTCCTGAACTCAGGGCTATTTAAAAGGTAACAAATGATTTTTTTCATTAAAATAGTATAAAAAATCGTGCAGTGAAGGGTTAAGATATGCCATAGCTTTATAAAAATTCAGTGAACTATTCTTAATAGACTTTGATTTCAAAATTATAAGATTATTTAAAAAAAGAAATTTAAATGCTTGTTAATAATTTTTCTTTTTTTTGTTTCCAGAGAAGTTTCCTATGCCATGAAGTTCTTCACACTCACAACAACCTTTTGATTTGAAAGCAGGAGTGTAATCTGTTTTTGTCAAAAGCCTTTCAACTCTGCCCCCCCCCCCGGAATATCGTGATATTTTAAGAGTAAAAACATTTCTGAATATCAAATGAAGTTAAAGCTACAATTTTATACATGCAAACTTATGAACTCATAATAAATAATAAGTGATAAGTTAATGCTTTTTAAGAGCAGACAAAGTATGCAAATGGAGAAAAAAGAAAAAAAAAATGTATATATATGAGAGAATTTTTTTTTAAGAAATGTAGGGAATAATAATTAATAAATATCACTGACATAACACCCCAAACTTTGAATAGGAAATGAAAATAAAGAATTATTGGAGAATATTTGGGTTCTAATGCTATCCCTCACATCCATATCAATCATCATTTCAAATCTATTTAATTTTTCAAAATTTTCATTAACCGAAAATGAAGTCTTAAAACTAGTGCTATATTTTTGAAGAATGTTCGTGTTTGAATTGATTCAGATGCAACAGGATTGACATTTCTGAACTGATTGCCATTAAATGAAGAGCCTATAAGTAATCTATACACAAAAGAAAAATAAACAAGGTTTAAACTAATGGTAAGAATAAAATTATTGAAGTTCTAAGCGGTGAATTTGCATAGTAAACTAAAATGAGTGAGTTTTGCAGAAGCGGATGTGAACGGATTACGAAATTCGCGAACAATGGAGATAGGCGGATAAGAAATAGCTAAAAGTCGTTGAAATTTCACAGGCAGATAATATTGTATTTAGATGGAGTGGTAAAACAGTTGTTTTAAAGATTAAATAGTTTTTTATATATAAGGAAGAATTTCAAGTCTGTCTCAAGATGAAAAGTAGTGTGAAAAGTGCATTTTTTTAACAAAATATTTTGTAAAATGTCTATTTATCACATTAAATATATGTTAAAAAAGTTCGTTTAAAAAAAAAAAAACTTTCAGAGAAGGGTCTGTTAACTTCTCCTCAAGATACCCTGTAACCTTTTAAAATTTTTATTAACACAAAAAAACTTTAGTACATTTTTAGGAATTTTAGGAGATGCAAATTTGTTTACGAAATTTCAGAATTTTAGGAGGAATGTGCTAACCCTGCATACTTTGCGATATGGTAAATCTGCTACTGCAGGGTAGTAGCAGGTGCTGTGAAGCCACTTTGTAATTCCATTTTCTTCTGAAATTAAATTTACACTTATGGAGTGTTCGAGTTAGTGTGTGCAGGGGGTAACGCCCGTGGTGAGAGAACGCTATTGCATAAAGTTAATCAACCATTTGAAGGGAACAATAAAATTTTTAAGTGCCCTGAGCATAAAAACTTGCTAGTTGGGCCCTGAGCAGAATGGGTGGCACTGCCTCTTGAAATACCATAAAGACCCTCCAAAAATGACAGCCCCACTTTGAAAGGATAAAAATACCTTTTTGCCCCCCCCCCCGCCCAATTGGAAAAGGAACTGCACCCCCCACAGCCTAATTACAACATTTGGAAGTTATTTACCACAGAACCTGCAATTGTTGGAATTTTTATATCGTTGACTCTTAATATGTTTTAGTATTGAATTCGGAAATGATCTTCATTTTCGCCCCATGACCAAAGGATTTATTGTAAAATATTAAGTTTCAATGTTAAGAAAAAAAAAAAAAAAAAAACGAAAAATTACTACTGCAAATTACTTGCAATACATACACATTTTTTTGATCATTTGTAGTGAATCATGTTTGCTCAAAACAATTTTGATTCAATAAAGTGGCTAATTCAATAAAACTGGACATTGCTGTTTTTGACGATTTGATTCATAAAAATGTATTTAATATCTGAACAGAGTCAGATGTAGCAGCTGAGTGATATTAATATCGAAAAATGAAAATCTTTGTTTTTCACCTTAATTTAGTGCTACTAAGGTAACACAGTAACACTAAAACAATAGGAAAATCGAGGAACAGCAACTATATTTTATTGCAAGATGCATATTCCTCACTTTGTTAAAACAAGACATATTGACATAGTATAATTTTTTTATTGTTTTTATAAGAAATTGCTATAGCATATGAAACAAACAAAAGCAAACTGCATATAGTTACATTTATACAACACTTTTGATTGGAGTTTATTCGTAAGGTTTGCACTTTTTGCATTTTATTCTACTTTTCCCTTTTCTCTTTATAATAAGGAAAAAAAAAATATTTTCAACTGCAGAAAAAAAGGGGGAAACACAATGTCAATTTTTTTACTTGAAATATTTGATATTAATAAGTAATAAACAAATGGAAAAGTAGACACCAATAATCAAACAATTTTAGGAAAAATTACATTTATTTCAAGTACATACAGAGAGCTAAGTCATATTTTACAATATAATTACTAAGAGTTATGTAGCTGCGTTCAGATTCCTACATCATTCCTCCAAGCTACTTTCTTGAATAATTTCCTTAAAAAATTCAACAGGAATCATTCACTGTACTCACATAGTGAGCTTTAAAGGGTATTGTAGGTATATAATATTATTTTGCATATGTCTGCATAAATAATATAAAGCAGCAAGAGAAGTTACACAAGCATTTTAAAAATGATAATATAGCATAAAGTCAGCTAGCTCTTACTTTAATTGTAGTTAAAATCAATTGTCAAAAAACCGTAGTTACTAATTCATATATGATGCTGAATTGTAAATGTAATTTTTACTTAAGAATATTGATCTAAGTCTAAAGAAACATTTTGAAATGACAACTTTAATTATAAAATCAAAACTTTTAAAAACAACAATGTAGCACTACCCATTTAAAATATACCTTTAAACAACAACTTACAAATAATGTCAAACATAAAATTTCTATATTGCTACCTTATCAGACACACAAATAGTTAAAGTTGATGCTTAGTCTTTCTACACGTAAAATTTTAAAATTGTTAAATTTAAAATGATAGATACATACCTGCCAACAAATAAATGAAGTAGATATGCTACAGGCTTGGCGTATATTACCAAATACAATCATAATTATGATTTCAGTGATAAGTATGATTATATATATGATTTCCATGTGAGAGAATTAGGTTATGACTACACAGTGTGTGTGTCATGTGTTAACTTGCATGTATCTCGATTAAGGAGCAACTTGCTTACAATTAAAATATGTTTTTCATAAATATTGTACAAAAGGTAGTGCATGGTTTTCTACAGGGATGCACAAGCTTATTGAAATGGCAGGCCACAAAGACTAGTAACAATTGTGTAGAGGGCCGGGGGGGGGGGACACAAATATATACGGCATACTCAGCACTGTATTCGTAAATGATATGCAAAACTTCACAACATAAGTTTACTTTCTGCACTCATGTAGACAAATTCGGAAAAAAAATGAAACAAATATATTTATGAAAAAATAAACAAAGCTGGAAAATAGCAACAACAACTTAACATAGGCATTTTTTTTTAAATTAAACACTGATAATTAAAATTAATAACATTCCATTCCCATTTAGAAAACTCAGAATGCACAATAATCAAATTCATAGAGATCAAATAGGAATTTGAAGTCACACAATCAATTAAGGGTTTTCATTAAAATAACGAATACATTATACAGGGTAGTTAAGATTAGATTTTTAAAATATTTTTTTGTTATTGAGTTAAGTACTATTTGTAGCAAAACAGAAAGAGTGTTTTGACAGGGGAGTTTGCTCCTATTGTTGAGGCAAAGCTAACCTGGCAGCATTGTAAAGGCTACACAGTTCCTAATCACAGCATTGCAACACTGTCAGGTTAGGTTTACCGCAACTAGATTTGGACAAAGTCAGTATTGACAGAAAAAGTATGTTGACAGATGCAAGTTCTGCCAAACACAATTTAACAAGCAACTGCGCTCAAAGGAAAATTTTATGGATAAAAAACAGATAGAGAGACCAATTCCGGGTTTTTATCTTATTACTGCCCATTTTTGTGAAAATATCCTTCCCTCCCTTTTTTCATCAACATTTCAGTATTTGTAAAAAAAAGAGGAAAATAAATAGCACAACCTTATTTTAGTTGAAAAAGTACTTCTCAAGTATGTTTTTAACTATAATGATCAGTCAGACGATTTTGAGGAGGGAGGGGGAGGAGATAAAAAAACAGGAAATCAAAAAAATACCCTTGTATTTTAGTTCATCATGCTCTGTATTGCATGCAATTTTGGGAACAATCAGAAAAATGCATACCCAGAAACAGATGATAAAAGATGGCTGCACTATCACTCACAATGCGCCTGTGAATTTTGTTCTTTTTTTCAATTTTTTGAGAGTTGGTTGCAGGCCAATTCAATGATCTTCACGGGCCATTTTTGGCTCATAGGCTCTAGGTTGTGCACCCCTGTCCTTCTATGACAATTTTGAATTTTGTAGATACATAAAACAGTTCTATGCAACTTAATCTGTGATACAGGCCACAATGAAAAAAAAAAATCATAAGAAATATTAAAAGGATTTAATAAAAACTTTACAAAAAAAAGTTTTGAAACTAATGTTTTATTTCATTAAAAATACGTTTTGACTTTTATGAAGTTTGATTTTTGCCTCCAACTCGACTACTTTCGTATTCCATGCTGATGAGAGCAGAATAAGCTCGAAACAGCTGTCCATGGATCGAAATAGCCGAGTTGGTGGTGTATTGCATGTTTCCGCCTTAGCCATTGCTTAGGGGCGGTTACTTACTGCTTTATACCTTGAGCTCTGCCGAAAAAAAATTTATGAGTTGTACCATACTAAGTGCGGTCGCTTGCTGGTATTCTAATTTCACATTAGCTACCAGTTTTTTTTTTTGCTCTCTTTGCTTTATAAGAGGGTTTTTGCCTCCAACTCGACTACTTTCGTATTTCATGCTGATGAGAGCAGAATAAGCTCGAAACAGCTGTCCATGGATCAAAATAGCCGAGTTGGTGGTGTATTGCATATATTGCAACTCTACAAGAAATTTGATTTTGGGTTTATGATAATAATACAATTAATTTTCTGGAAAGATTTTTGTATTTTCTGTTTTTTTTTCTGAAGGTCACCAAATGTAGGCTTACGGCTTCATTTTGTTCAGGCGTAGTTAACCAATTACATAGCAAATATTAAAAGTAGTCATAACTGAAAATAATTCAAATAGTTCAAATTGGATTTTGGGGACAACTAAACATCTACAACAGTAATATGCAATGAGTTATTAACCAAAAGCCAGGGCAAGGCAGAGCTGAAGCATACACCCACAGCTTAGTCATGACAACCTGAGACAAAATTTCGTCTTTATTCCGCACTCATCAGTCAGGAATAGCCAATAACCGAGCTGTGGGTGTATTTGCTTAATATACAATAATACTTTTTTTTTTTTTTTGTACTGAGTCATCATTAGGGCAGATAAAATCTCATCAAAGTAGCCTTCATGAACAGGGGTAAAAAGTTCAGCACAGTTCCATTTTGAAATTTCTATACACTGAAAAACATGCAGAAATATATTAACAGTTGTAAAAGGGAAGAAGTATTAAAAAGTAATAACAATCTTGAAAATAAATTATTTAATAAATAATGAACTTTATTTTTACAGTTATGAGTTTCAGATTCATTTTAGTGCTGTAAATAATTTTTTTTAAAGCTAATGAGTCTTCTAAAAAATGACTATATACATTATGCCATTAATGCAATTTACATTGTTAAATATTAATGATGAAAAAAAAATGATAAAATCGAAAGCTTAGAAAAATCAATTTACAGCAGAAAACTATAAAAAGAAAAATTAACTTTTCTTTTTGAAAAAGTTATTGCTTAATCCTCTTTTGTGTTTTATTTTTAATCAGATTAAGTAGAGGCAATTACTAAACAGCACATAATTATATTTGTCCTCTCATTACCAGTAAGAAAAAAGTATACAATTTCAAACACCTATTTCTAGAATATTTTTTTATAACGTAAAGAGCTTGAAAGATTTTAAATTAACATAAGTTTCCTATTCAGAAGAAAGATCATTTTCTTTTTATGGTTATGCTTAAAAGTCATTCTGATACAAACTTGATTTTAAATGATGTTTTACTGTTTATAGATGTAGATTATTGCAGACAACAAACCCCAAACTTGATCAGAAACAGCTTACTGAAGGTATTGGGAGGGGAAGCTCCAATTGTTTTCCACAGAAACAATTTTAAAGTTGGTGATTTAAGGACAATTTGGACTAAGTTATGATGGCTGAAAAAACTTCAACATATACATCAGCATACAAAATAACTTTGGAGCAAATCATCCTCTTTTGTTCCTCGATTAAGATTGATTAAATTTGGAGAGGGCATTGGAATTTCAAAGCTTAAACTAATGAGAGCAGATGAGTAAAAGTAAATGATTAATTACTTCATATGCACAATCAATAAGTTATTTTCTATTATAATTAATTTAGTTTCAATTTTGCACTTTGAAATATTTAAAAATTATAAGAATTAAGTTTGAAGATGTATGTGTGTTCATGCTAAAATCAAACATTTGACAACAATGCTTTTCGAAATTCAGAACTTTTCCTTTGGACAGGAAATTTTATCCAGTATTCAATAAAAACTAGAAGTAGTTTTAAAATTGTTATAGAATACAAGTATTTTTTCGATTAAAAATACAACACAGTTGGCAAGTATGTAGTTGTAATTTAAAAACATGAAAGCTAAAAAATTAATTTTCATCTTGTTTGTTGCTGATACACTTGTTTCATTTATACAAAATTATTTTTGAAATACATCAAAATATACCTTTAGGAAAGAAATATGCAAGAAACAAGTTAAACTTCAGAGCAAAATCAGTCTTACACATGATTTCATTAATATGTAGTGTTAGTTTTTCGGCTGTGCACAAAAATTAAAATACAAAATATGGATTAAAATATGAGAATGAAATTAATTTAGGCTTCTGATGGCATGTTTTATAATATTCATGCACACTTTTATCAGTAGAAAAGGTTTTTCTCATAAATATAGATTTTTACAAACATGCTGAATTTTTAAACAACACTTCTTTGCTCGTGGATTTATTATAAAAGGAAGCACAAAGCCCAGTTTTATAGCATAAAATTTTCAGGACACAAAATTCTGTATCTTCAATGCTAAACATGATCTATCACTGCTCATAGCTGCAAAAGTAAGGTTACAGCAATATTTTCCACTGATAACTTTGCTATGGCTTTGATACTGTAAATAACAACAGTATTCAGTTCTAAATGTTTTTACTGTACACCTAAAGCTGCTCTAAGGCAATTTCACAATCATCAGAACAGTCACAATTGTTGAACATAAAATATAAATATTTGTTTCTACTAGTTATGATTTCGGACTTCCATAAATGCAGCTTTTAAGTTCGAGGATAAATAACAATAATTAAAAAATGCCTTGAAAAGATCCTGAATGTAACTTTGTACACTGTACAACACTATCACTTTCACAACATCAAGAATCCATCTTGTGTGCTGCATAAAGCAGTAGTGCATTTATAATCACTTGAATGTGCAGCTGATGTATATAATTTGATGTTCCTGATGTTCAATCAACATATTCTACCTACACTACTATTTGATGAAAGGCAAGCTATTGAATTTCCCCTATATGCTCTAGTTATTCTTTACATTTACTCATTTATTTACAGAGGCAAATTTTACACACAAAATAAAGGGAAAATTGGGATTATAAAAACCAGAGAACCAAATTCAAATTCAAAATATTGCTCACAGTTGACACATTAAAAAAGTGATTATTTGTACATAATTGCATTTTATAGTAAGTGGAGTTTGCTTAATTTTCAAATCATGAAGTGTTAAAACACAGCAAAAATTTGGCTCATTTACATACCCAGTATTTTCCTTCTTACAAGACATGTGCAATGTCAAGCATAAGAAATGGTTGATCGTTTTGTAAATAGGCATCACAATCAAATACCACTAAACTTAAAACGAAGAGGGATTGATTTCGAACAACGTTCCAGCAAACAATGCCAAGACCCTGTTCAGCTCTACATAAATAAATAGTAGTGTAAGTGACAGTTCATTGGTCTCCGGGCTGAAATGCTGGCTGGAAATGTTCGCAGCCAGTGCCATCAGCTTTTAGTCTCTGTAAGATGTTCGAGGTACTTTCATACAAAAACTTTTGCAAGAGCATCAGCCCCAGCACTAGCAATGTAGGGTTTGGAAGGGTGAAAAGCTACATCGAAAATTGCTTCATCAAATTTCTTTCGGTGAGATGTTATTTCTTGTACACATGTTTTGTTATCCATATTCCACAAACGAATTGAGCAGTCATGACCTAAAATAAATAATTATAATATCAATACTAATTAAAATATAGAACACAGATGCATTTCTACCAAGGAACTTATTACACAAGTCTGTTTATAGGAAAATAAAGGCATTATCATTATAAAATTCAATAATCAACTCAGACACAGCATACAGGTTTCATACTCATTTTTGAAAATGAAAATTAAGGACTTTTTAAGGACTCCCAAATTATTTTAAGGACTCATAGGAAAATATTTAAATAGCTTTAGGAACACAATTTCAAAGTACAGGACTTACGAGTACATTATGTTTTTAAAATGCAGAGATTCGCAATGGACTCTGATTCAAGTGACAATGAATGATAAAGAGCTATTAAAATGACTTAACCTGGCATTATACTTACTGATGATAACCTCTACAAATGACTTCCCCTTACATTTCTGCCAGATTTGGTTTCTCTCATGAACAGTTTGATACAATTACATACTAGGGTGGGCCGAAAAATGATTTTTTTAAAAAAATTTTGATGATTGGTATTGCGAAAAAATGCCACTGAGGAAGCAAAGTGCACATAAAAAACTTGAAATTTTTTGGTCAATTTCTTGATCTGCCGCAATTGGTTCGAAGTTTGGAAACAATGCAGTTTTTCGAGACTTTTAGCAAATTATTAAAAAAAAATTTTTTTTCTATTTTCGATAACAGGTAGGGTGGAAAAAGTTCCATAGGGGACATAAAAATGCAATGAAAAAATTTGAGGTCTGTGGTATAACTACTTCCTTTTCCACAAATGCCTAGAAAATTTGGCAATTTCCTGTTTTTTTCTACGTTTTAAATTAAACTATCAAAAAGTTAATATACTGTGCTCGCCATACTTATCGAAAACAACTACATTTTTTGTCACATATAATGCATTTTTAGATGTTAGGAGCTAAAATTTTTTAAAAATAATTTCCTAAAAATCTCAAAAAACTGCAATTTTTAAGTTATCAATAAGTTATTGTAATTATATCACTGTTACTTTCAGTAGTTTTCTTTCATTTTACTTATACAATTTGCTGTGAAATATGTGTTGAATATTAGCATATTGTTAAGAAAGAAGAAAGACACGTGAATAATAAAAAATAAATGAAATAAAATAAAGCAGTCTTTGGTAGCTAAGTTAAAATAATTTTCAATTGTCAAAAATATTAAAATACTTTCAAGATACAAAACGACTAAAATCTTAACACATGAAACAATTTTTTGACTATAGATCAGTTTTTTTAAATAAATTTATTTATTAATAAAAATTAAAATATGCAGTACATTAATTTAAGATAGAAATATGTTAAAATAACTTCCAACCATCAAAAATATTAAAACACTGAGAAGATGTAAAAGGATTGAAATGTCGAACAAAAGAAGCAATTTTACCAGAATCGCGGGTGAAATGTAAGCATGTAAAATGGGGAGAATTTTTTTTATACATTGTTGAAATAAATAATTAAATGTGATAACCTAAGGTAGCATATGTTAATGTAAACTAAAATTTTCGCAAATATTAAAATGTTTGCACAATGCAAAAAGATTGCTGTGTCAACCACGCATACCAGTTTTCAGAGAAGTATGTGTTAAGTTCCCATATATGACAAAGTTTCGGCTCTCTCTCGTGTATTAAAGCATGTAATGATGAATTTTAAAAAGCCAGCTTTTAACACGTGGAAGAAAAACAAAGAAAAAAAAAAAAAACTTGAAACAGTCTTTTAAAAATTAAGGAAAATTTTCGAAAATTAAAGACTTTTTCAGGGTTTTTAGGGACCTTAATTTTGTCTGATAAAATTAAGAGTTTCTTAAGGGTTTTTTTAAGGAAGTACAAACCCATAGGGACTTTAAACTTTAATGAATAGAGCTATTGCTAAGTGGTTTACTTCAGGATCTGAAAATTACATGGTAGATGGAAAATTAAAGAAATTCTTTTAAACATTTCTCCTAGTAAGATATATTCAAATTTACTACCGTAATGATTTTATAAAATAAAAAGAATTAATTATTTTATGAAGAAAAAAAAACAAGCACCTCATAACTTTAAACAACAACTGAATATGCATTAACATTTAACAAGATTCTGCTTTTTCTAATTAGAGAACATTAAAAATAAACTAGTGAAATACTAAACACTCATAGTTGCAAATTTAATGTAAAGATGTGCTTACATTAACTTGAATGGAGCTGAATATTGGTCTTCAAAAAGGAGTGGCTAAATGATAAGCATGTAAGTCCTCATCAAGATAAAATAAATTCTTAAGAAGAGTTGAAAATATTAGTCTACCCTAAGTTAATAATGTCAGTATGGCAGAATGGTATTTTAGACAAAAATGAGCGAGTGTTACAGAAGCGGATGCAATCAGATTTCAAAATCAACCAATCCGAAACCTGCAGGGAATGGTTTGGTGTGAAACACCAAGCAGGTAAAATATTCCACAAGAGATTGTAAAATTTATTAATTTGTTCTTCATTATACATCATCACACATCACCATCACTCTCACGCCTTTCTTCCTCCACTCCTCTTTGCCCTCCCCACCCACTGAACTAAGCTCTTTCCTTCTTTCCACCCAAGGAAGAAAGCATGCATCAGAAAATAACCTGACAGTGTGATTGGGGCAGAAGAAGGATGCGGGGCTCCCCTCTCCTCTTTGCTTGAAAATGCAAGACTGGGAAATATGGAGCAAAATAACTCGTTTGTGGGGTTGTGGGGTTTCTAATTTCACAAAGCAGTTGGCAACCCTGATTATGTACTAAACTTTTAATTATAATATAAACAATAAGGCAAATTTTTTAAAAGAGGGAGTTTAAGATTTCCTCATCTAGCAAACATAATAATAGTTTAATAATAGTATAGAAGCATTTTTCCAGTAACATTTTCATTTAAAGCTCTCAAGTATGCTAAGTTTATTCTGCTGGACTTCACCAATTAACAAGAAGTGAAAATGGTTAATACAAATACAAATGCGACAACCAGCAGCAGGCTCTGGGCCCAACTGGGCTGGTCCTAGTCAAATTAAAGACCCCAATGAAGATCGATGGCTCTCTTAAAGCTATCCACTCCATTGCTCCTTACCGCCTCTTCCGGTAAACTGTTCCAAGTTCCCACTACCCTGCTAAAGTAGTAATTTTTTCGAATTTCCAGGTTAGCCTGAGGTTTAAACAGCTTAAAACAATGACCCCTTGTCCTGCTTTCCGTGCAAAAATCCAACCCTGCAACATCATTCATTTTAATAAATTTAAATAACTGAATCATGTCCCCTCTGGTTCTCCTTTGCTCAAGACTATACATATTAAGCATTCTAAGTCTGGAATCATAGTCTAGATTAGAAAATCCGTTTACTAACCTTGTAGCCCTTCTTTGTACCCTTTCTAATACATTAATATCTTTCTTCAGATAAGGAGACCAAAACTGAACAGCATACTCCAAATGAGGTCTTGCCAAACTTCTATATAGAGGCAGAAGAACCTGTTTAGATTTGTTTGAAATAGATCTATTAATAAACCCAAGCAACCTATTGGCTTTGTTACTAGCTATGCTGCACTGTTGGCTGAACTTGAAGTCCTGATTTATTAAGACACCTAGATCCATAACATTATCTGCCTTACTAATGACTGAACCCTGTAAATAATAGCTTGTATGCTTATTTGCATGACCTAAATGCAGCACTTGACATTTCCCAACATTAACTGCCATACCCCACTTGTCTGCCCATTTAGTAATATGATCCAAATCCTGTTGCAGCTTATTAACTTGTTCGTCGTTTTCTACAACCCTCATAATTTTTACATCATCAGCAAAACAATTCATGTTTCCAGAAACATTTTCATGAATATTATTCATAAAAATAATAAACAAAAGGGGACCTAAAACTGATCCTTGGGGGACCCCACTTAAAACCTCACTCCACTTAGAATGGTTACCCCTAACAACTACTCTTTGTTTCCTTCCTGTCAGCCAATTTCTAACCCAAACTAGAATTTTACCCCCTATTCCTATATCAGCTAATTTACTGAGTAGTGCTACATGAGGCACCTTGTCGAAAGCTTTTTGAAAATCTATGTAAACAACATCTACACACTTTTTGTTATCTAAAGCCATGGTAACCTTGTCGTAGAAATGTAATAAATTAGTAGCACACGATTTACCTTTTCTGAAACCATACTGCAAACTAGTCAACAGCCCATTATTTTCTAAGAAATTCATAATCTTAATTTTGATCAATGTTTCAAAAATTTTACAAATCACTGAAGTTAGACTCACAGGCCTATAATTTCCCGCATTGCCTCTAGACCCTTTCTTGAAGAGTGGTGTAATGTTAGCTAGTTTCCAGTCCTCTGGCACTATCCCTGAGTTATACGACGCATTGAATATATTAACTATAACGTCCACTAATTCCTCTGCACATTCTACTAGAATTTTTGGATAAATATTATCTGGTCCCGGAGCTTTTGTGGTTTTAATTTTTTTCAAATAAAGTAATACGTCTTCCCTGGAAAATACAAAGTCCTCAAGCTGTGTAGTAGCTTGTGTCTTGCTTGTATCAACTGTTGAGATACAGTTATCGTTAAAAACACTGGAAAAAAAGTCGTTTAGAACATTAGCAATATCCCCATCATTCTGAATTAAATTTCCATGTTCATCTACCAGCGGCCCAATTTGACTATTTCTAGCTTTCCCAGAATTTGCGTATGCAAAAAACTCCTTTGGATTCCTGTCAATATTATCTGCCAGCCTTTGTTCCAATTCTCTTTTCTGAAACCGTACCAAATACTTAAAACTACGCCTAGCCTCACAATACTGTAGCCTATCTGCGCTGTGACCAGTTTCTTTTAACCAACGAAAAGCAACTTTCTTATGGTTCAGAGCGTCCTTAGTTTCCCTAGTGAACCACATAGGCCAAATTTTAGTGTTCGTCCCTTTTCTCCTAAAAGGGACATAATCCAACTGTTTTTGCTAGCTTTTCCTTAAACTCTGTCCACTGCAGATTTACATTGCTATAGTCCAAACTTGATGAAAAAGATATCCAAAATTTTGGCACAATAACTTGTGAAAAGAAGCTTCCCAACTTTTAGTAAAAAAAAAAAGGGAAAAACTTTTCACACTTCTACATTAACTATATAAAATGAATATAACTTACTTCCTGATAATAAATATAAACCATTAGGATCAATGGCAAGACTTGTGACAGCATCTAAGTGTGCTACCATTGAGTGGATCATTTTGCCTAATTTAGGGGAAAAAGAACAGAAAAAGTGTTAGAAATATATGTACACAAAAATAAATAAATACGGAAACTACATAGCAAAAATACATAATATAAAGTTGATGCAAAAGGCCTTCAGCAAGAGTAAATATCTATTTTGGCATATTTTCTACCAATATTCATGAACAAATATTTTACAATACATGTAGAACATTTTATTTATTTATTTTAATAGTTACCAAAGTGGCAATTATTGTTTAAGTATGTTCTAAAAACTTTTCAACTTAAACTTAATAGGCAAACAGCATAAGTTGAACTTCGGACTATTAACATTTGAAAATAAATATATTTTCTGCAAACGTTTTATGCTTAAATTTTTACACCAGATAAAAAAGAATTATTAACAGAATTTATAGCTCTAGGTGTAACATGCTAAGAATTTCTCCATGTTCTAAAAAAAAAAGAACTTACTATAAACTTATTTTACCACAAAGCCCAAGCTCAACTATTTTTTGGGGGAATACTCCAAATTAATGACACTTAGTTTCAGTTAACTAAATTTGTTTTGCACCTGAAGAACAGCTGCTAAATATATTATTTAAAAAATAAATATCATCTAATTTGATGAGAATGATAAGAAAAAGTCAATTCAAATTGCTAAAAGCTCATTATAAATACATTACTATAGCTATCTTACAAATTAGCCATTTTAAACTAAGGATGCCCTTGCCAATTTTACTATATTTTATAAACACTGATTATTTCATGCTTACATTTTTTCCAAAAAAGGCAAGGTAGATTTATAAAACTAGGGCACTTTTTTGTGAGAGAAAAGGTACATTTTTCTTAACCCTCGGAGTTTTTTGAGCACAAAGTGCAACAAAATTTGTATACTAGTATTTTTAAGTTTACAATGAGCTCATTCTTCAGTATAAGGAACTTAAAACACAGGATGAATCAACTTTTGTCTCATAGATACATTTTCTTTCACTAAAAAACCAATTTTCTGTATCTCTGAATCTCATTTTTAAAATTTTTTAATAAAAACTTATAGTAAATAAATTTCAACTTCATTCTTTAAGTAGTTTTTAGCATGAAGATAAATATTTATTCCTAAAACAATACTTAAAAAAATGTATTACACCTATTATTTTATTTATCAGATATATCTGTAATGCTGAATTTTATTGAATTTTTTTTTCCTGGTAGTAGAGAATGAAACTGACATAACCTAGTTTCTGTTTACATACCAAAAAGTGCATACTGTTAGGGCCAGTGAATAATATATCATTAAAAACCTTACTATTTCTTTTGATTTGATTTTATGATTTGAAAAAATCATAATTTGGGAAATACTCTAAATAGCTACAATTTTCTTGACAAAGTCACAATTATCAGCATTTGAATAAACTGAAATCTTATCCCAATTTATGCTTCTTACTTTCGCAAATTTTGAGCTGACTGATTTTCTATTGAAGAATCTGAAATTAACTAAATTGATTTAAAAACATTCCATCCAACTTAAATCTAACAAAGGCTAAAATTAAAATTTTTAAGAAGAGGGAGTACTTCAATACATTCTTTATATATGATCACACATTTATTAGATGGAGTGATGCTTGCCCACTTCCAGTTTTGAATATTTAAAAACTCTAAAAATTAACATTTAGATCCAATATATGTTCATTTTTAGTAATTCTTATTAACTTTCTAAAATTGTATCCAGCTTTTCTACAATCCTTCAAAACTCTTATTCCATTTAAATTATATTAGAGAAGTTTAAATAAAAGTTTTAACTCTCAATCACGCCTAAATTCCATTAGTTGAGGCCATAAAAATTAAACAAATTTTGAGATTATCTTTTGTTTTCTTTATTTTTATTATTTTATTTTTCATTTTTTTTTTTTTTTTTTTGCATTTCTCTCTTAGGTTGTCATAAAACATTTAAAACTTCAAGTTTAGTTTAAAATAATTCAGGTATTTGTTCACCAACTCAGTATAGACAAATGTAAAGAAGTATACCAGAAAAATATCAGTTTCTGCCAAGGATGCAAAGAGTTTGTTCAACACTTCTTCAGCTCTAAAACAGAGGGCAGCACATCATGGTGTTTTTAAAAAAGGGCAAGGCATCGCCCCTTTTGAAAAATGCATGTTAGGAACACTATGATTATTTACTTCTCAGTATAAAAATAACAATTAAATGACATAAAAGAATGTTATTTGCTTGTAATTAACTGAAATATTATTTAAATTACTTGATACATATTTATTAAATAAATCTAACTTGCATTAATAGTAATGAAAATATCAGGCAATATTACTTATTTTTTTCATACCTTGTTATAGAACCAAAGATACTTTCAAAACTTTTAAATACCTGTATTGTTGTCAAAAAATCTTATGTGTCTATCTTCATGAGCAGTAACTGTTAGGGGCAAAGTAGGATGACATACAATGCAATTGATTTGTTTGCCTAGAGGACTTGCATCTGAAAGAAAACGCAACAATTTAACAAATAGAGCAATAAAGAATACAAATGTGACGATTAACATTAGGCTCTAGGCTGAGCTTGGTCAATTTATAGTCCCCAATAAGATCAATGGCCAGGTTTTAAAGTTATTCACTGTCTTGCCGGCTATTCACAACCTCTTCCAGTAAGCTATTTCAAGGGCTCACTGCTCAATTGAAATAAAAATTTTTCCTGACTTTTTTGCTAGGATAAGATTTGAAAGGAACAAGAAAAGATCAAAGTAATCAATTTTTTCTCTTAAATGACAAGAGTTTGAGAAGAAATAATTTTTTGATTTAATAAAAGAGAGAAAAGAAATCATAAAACAAAGCACACAACAGACCTGCCAACCTTATGAAAAGAAAAAACAGAAGATCTGATTTAAAGTTTCAAGGGAGATTTTAAACACAATGCTATAATGAACAAAAAATACTATTTTGTCAAGTATTTTTTAAAGTACTGTATTTTCGGGTAGATAATCCGCAGCTTATACGTGTTTAAAAGCTGAATTTTAACTCCTGCAGCTTATACGATGTAATTTTTTTTTCTTTTCATTTTTTTGTTTTTTTAAACATGTTATGTTTATTTATTACCTACAACAAAACAAATTAGAGTCTGACATCGAAAGCCACAACTGTAATGCCTTTGAACAGTTCTATTTTGAAAAGGGGTGACAGCATTTCTGCTTATTTAGATGTTATTTTATTTTCCTAGATCCGATAACGAAGGGGAATAAATTAAGAAAAAAACCCCATCAACAATAACCAACATATCTAATAAACAAATCCAAACGAAAAACAAAACAAATAACAAAAAACAAATAAAAAATTGCCCCTGATAAGGAAGGGGAATAAATTAAGAAAAAAAACATCAACAATAACCAAAATGTCTAACAAAAGAATCCAAACAGAAACAAAAAATCCAAACGAAAAAAAATCCCAAACGAAACAGGAAAAAAAAAATCGCCCACTCCCATTGCTGAGGGAGTGGGAAGTAAGGTTTTCATAGAAACTAACCACGGTAGGACAGGGTTACTATAAGTTGCAATTATTGCCAAAATGTTGCAACGTTTTAAATATCTATGATATTGAAACACTGTTTTCAAATCAATGATACCAATTCTTTGTCATTGTTTTTGAATGATGTCAATACGAGCATACTGCAGCATAGGTTCTTGAAGATTAAATTTTTGATGAAGCTTTATGCGACTTATATGTTGATGCGGCGTATCTGATGAAACACATTTTTATTTCTCCCTAATTTTGGGAAGTGCGGCGTATACGGTGGTGCGGCTTATCTCCGAAAATACGGTAGACTACTGTAACATTATACATTAATTCGTTACCATTCCAGGGAAGTGCTTTAAAGAATCTTTAACTACGAAGAGAAAAGGTTTACGTAGGTGTGATTTTTGTTTTTCAATATAATATCTATTGAGTACACTCCTTGAACGCCCCCCCCCCGCCACCGCAAAATGGGAAGGGGGGGATGGAAGAGATGGTTTGCTTGCTAGCAAGATTCAGCATTGACAGTTTATTGTCATGTTAGTACAATTTCATTAAAAAAATAATAATATGCATTAATTATTTAACAGCAATAAGATGTCATGAATTACTTCAAAATGTACACATTTATGAAACTATCTTTGAAATGTCTATTAAGGAAATTTAAACGATTGCTTATTTGATAAAATAGAAAGACATTTTTTAAAAACAAGTATACATATAATTATACTTAAGTCAAATATTCAAAACATTATGACCATGCTTCAAGTCTCATATGTATTTTTTTTTAAGAATTGAACTCTAAAAACAAATTACTTATGCTTCATGTTTGTTTTTAACTTTTTAGCACCATAATTGCTCAAGTCAAAAATAAAACTTATTTAGAGGTCAAATATGCAATAGCTTAAAAGAGAAAATTTTTGTTTTCATCATCCTTCTTCTAATTATATGAATTTTTTTATGTCTCGATTTTAATTATTTTTTAGTCTGCTAAAACTGCAGAATTATTCTACTAAGTAAATGTTGATAATGGCAACGAAATAAAAATGATCGTTTCAGCTGAAGAGAATTGAAACACATAGCAAGTTTTCATATTTTGTCAAATTTTTCAAAGACTAAACGTTTAAAAAAAAAGTTTAGAAAAAAAATAACACGAAAAAATATGAAATCGCTTTGTAGACGACTAAGAAATTACCTGAAAGTTAAACTTTCAAATCCTATAATGGATGCAAAAAGATTGCACACAAATACCCTGACACTTCCTTCCTGATGGGGCATTTCACGGTATTTGTGACATAGGGGTGTCCGTAACAACTAAATTAAAAACTAAACTTTTATTCCAATTACTGTTACGGACTCTACAGTCATCATTTTCACAATCCATAATTTTTTATAGAATGCACTTTTTGATTAAAATTGATAGCTATATTAGAGGTGAGCCTTTACTCTATCTGTCTCGAGCACCAGTTTTGGCTTAAAAATTGGTTTAAGCCAGATTTAAAGAAAAATTCAATGTAGAGTCCGTAACAGTGAAAATTGCATTTTCAATGTTTTAAGTGCAATTACGAACATAATATAAAGTGAACTATGGAAATAATATGATATTCATATACTTTAGAATGTACTTTTTCAATATATATGAAAATTTTAAATTTTTAAAAAGTTTTGTTACGGACACCCTTATGTCACAAATACCGTGAAATGCCTCTGCTATTTTACGATTTTAAGACATTGAGAATAAAACAGAAATAAAAACATTGTCATTTGAGCCGGAGGTTTCAGTAATAAATTCGTAATAAACCGACAATTTTGATAATGGAAAGTTTTGACACATCTTCTAATTTTGACTTCTGCGCAAAATGGGTAACAAAAAAGTTTTGAAGCATGTGGTATTCGACGGCGCACATTGACGCAAATGGAGCAGCTTTGGAATCATTGCGTACACATCAGCGATGATAGTCACGCCATGTATTGGAGCAGGGAATAACTATATTTTACAGATGAAAATATTACTCAATTTAGAAAAAATAAGGAAATACAAAAATGAAGTAAAAAAAGGAAGAAATCAACACTCAATCGTACAATCGGGAGAATGGAGTAAAAAACAGGAGTCTTCAGTGAAAACCTGAAGAGTTGGCAGGTCTGACACAATGATTCATGATTTTTGGGAATAAATTAACATTACTTTTAAGATTTACTACCTAAAAACTGTATGTATGCTGAGCAATAAGAAATGTAGATTTCGTATGGGATATATAATTAGGAAGATATTTTATTAAACATCAAGCTTGAATAAGATTGACAATACATAAATGTTTTCATTTCAGATTTCTTTTTCTTCACCCTGAATATTCAAATCCACTAAACATTGAAATGAATTTTACTGAAACATACCTGGTGTTTGATTACTGTCTAGACGAATTACAGGTTTCCCAGTCTCCAAATCAAATATAACAGAATTTGAGGATGTATATGCAGCAACCATCTGTGTCATGTCACATCGTAGAAAGTCTACAGATGTTGGTGACCCATCAGCTATACATAAGAATCAATATATACCATGAAAAACATTTATATTTCATTTTATAAAAATGAATGATTTTAGAAAATCTAAGAGTTGAGGAGTTTGTAAAAAATCTGTTCCTGGCATCTTATATATAAGACAGTAATATAATATTGAATAATTTCAAAGCTGGAATTTTTTTCATCATATTTTCAGTTAATTTTGCACTATTATAAAGAAAATTAGATAAAAAATTTTAGAAATTCAGTTCTGGGCATCATGGGTTACTGTAGAATGCAGCAAGGAGAAAAAATTTACCACCCTTCCAATTAGTAGGAAATATTAAAACTCTGTGTTTTTTGCTGCATTTTTTCAAATTTTCAAGCACTTCAAAATAAAATTTATTTTTTCAAGCTTTTTTCTTTTTTTAAGGAGTGAATAATTCAATTTTTGGGGAATAAGGGCCCCCTAACAAAGTAGGAGACCAAAGCTAAAGTGTAATAAATTGCATTTCAAAAAAAGAAAGAAGTAAGAAATAAAAACATGTAAACTTACCAACATCAGAGCCGTATGTATGAAGCAGTGGAACTTTGCATTGTGGAGACCATAATCTGACTGTGCCATCAGCTGAGCAAGAAAGAAGTTGTACCTTTGAGCTATGGATTGAGAGGCCCCACACAGCATCCGTATGACCTTTAAGAGTAGCAGTCAAAACACTGGGATCTAAAAGAAAATTAAAGGAATGAAAAATAGTAAGTTATCAAGTAGACATCTTGCTAACGAAAACAAAAAATTGGAAACCAGGTTTTGCTAAATGTTTTAATAAATCTTATGTAACAATTTTTGATAGATATAAGATCTGTGCCAGATGCCATAATACACTTAAACACATATACAGGGTGTTCCATTTTAAGTTGCATGACCTTTATTTTTGCAATTGTTCGTCCAAGATGCATACCTCCAATGGCAAAAATGCTCAAGATCAGGAGTAGAGTTGAAATAAAAGTTTGAAGCAGAAAAAAAAAAAATGCTCAAAAAACACAAAATGTAACTTTTTATACAGATCCTAAGGGAAATCAAGAACATAAACAACAATTCAAACACAACAAGTTTCATAATTACAGGGGTCTGGCCAGAGGAAATTCGGGTCCGTTAACGGACCCTTCACAAAAATACGATCAAGCAAAACGGACCTTTCACAAAAATACTTTCGAGCAAAACGGACCCTTCACAAAAATACGATCAAGCAAAACGGACCCTTCACAAAATGCTGATCAAACAAATGTACATTTCACACATTATTCATTCAAAAAGCAAATCTAAAATCAAAATAATTCATAGCATATTTCTGTGTAAAAGCCCATAACTTTTAGACCTTTTCTGAAGTTAAAGAAGGGAATCGCTTATCCGCCAACTTTGCGGGGGGGGGGGGGGGGGAGTCGGCACTTCCTGCCAGGCCCTGCGATGCTCGGGCAAGCAAAAAATCTTTAGTGTAAAATGTAGCACTTTTTGTTGTTTTTTTTTTTTAAAGAAATTAACAACTTAAAAAAGGTTTTGCTTTAATGGTTCTGCTTGTTTGTTTTATCATATGCAATCAAAGTGGCTTGCTGCGATGTTGCTGTTATAGATTTCTCTGGAAGTGCAGAGTAAGGATTTTTCTCCCTGCTGTGGACTTAAAACATAATAATAGCAATTATCAGCGGAATGAAATTAGAACTGCCAACAGATAGGGTTGGAGAAAAAATGGAATTGCTTCAGGGTAGAGCGATCAGCTATTTAAAATTAAAATTATCTCCATCTGATGTCCTTGGTGCGATTGGCAGAAAATTATCTGTTTTGTTTATTTCATTTATTTATTTATTTTTTAATGCTTACAAGGGTGGTGTTTTAGCTATGTTCTGAAATTAATGTATTTTTGCGTCTGTTAATATTATAAGTCTGGTATTGTTTGTTTTGCTATGTTTCCCTACCGTATTTTTTCGTCCGAATTTTTGGCGAATAAATTACCTATTAAAAATCGTTTTTATATTTCTGATGCTTTCATTTTGAAAAAAGCGATCTCTGCATCCGATATGAAAATCGAATTTTACTTACTTTTCAAGCTAATTACCGTATGTACTCGCGTATAGGTCGATCTCGCGTACAAGTCGACCCTCCTTCTTTTTGAAGGAAAATCAGGAAAAAATCGAAAACCCGCGTATAAGTCGAGACCACACTTCCTGAAACGATCGGGAACGTTTTGCCGCGATTTTTAAATGTAAATGTTTTGAAAAGAAGGAAAATAAAATTCACTGAACATTCTTGTGTTGAAAATAGTGCGATTGTTATTCTTTTATACAAAAAGGGTTCAATTTTGTGATAGCGATTTTTGTGAATCGGGACCGATCCGAAAACGTTTTATCGCGATATTTGAATATAAACGTTTTAAAAAGAAGGAAAATGAAATGCACTGAGCATTCTTTTGTTGAAAATAGCACGATTGTTATTCTTTTTCACAAAGAGGGTTCATTTTTGCGAGCACAATTTTTGTAAAGGGTTCGATTTTACGATCGCGGTTTTTGTAAAGGTTGGATTTTGCAGTTATAATTCTTGCTATCTGTTGCTTTTATTTTGCGTTATTATCAATGAAATTTCCCGATGTAGCCGTATTACATTCTGTTTCAAAAAGATAAACACCATCAATCAAAAAATTCCCGAATACGGCAATTCCCGCACTTTTCACGTAGAATGTATAAGTATTTTCTTCTTTAGTGTCTGTTTAAAATAGTTGGACTGAATCGGAAAAATCTTCTCGTTTTTGCGGGGTTTTTTTCCAAAAGTTGCTCGGGAAAAATTTTCGGAAATTCTGCGCCGCGTATAAGTCGACCCCCTAACTTTTAACTCAATTTTTTGGACTAAATTTCTCGACTTATACGCGAGTATATACGGTACTCTTTATTAGGAGGCAAATAAATGTAAATTCGCTTTACTTTTTGCTCAGATCATTATTTTAAATTTTTTTAAGCAAAATTAACTGTTCTTTTATGAGTCTAAATGTTAAACGATCGTTCCATTTTATTTTTGCATTAATTGTGGAAACAGACATTAATAATATGTTTAGCATAGACCTTTGAAGTGCAGTTGTAAAAAAATGCACCAAAAAAAAATTATGTTCCGTTTTTATGCTTTTGATGTCACTTGAATGATCACTTTGAAAACTGCAATCTCTTTGCATCCGCTACAGGAATTGGACTTTTCTCATTTTTGATGTTTAATATGCCTTTTTAAGAGGAAAATAAATGAAATTTATTTTTGTTTTTTATTAAATTCAAAAAAAAAAAAAACATTTTTTTAGCATTTTTTTTGCGGTTTTTAAAAAAAAATGTTTGATTTTCACAAAATTATTTGATTTTTCACAAAATTATTTAGTTTTTCACAAAAAACGGACCCTGTGAAAAATCCTGGACAGACCCCTGAATTAGTAAGACCAATAGTTACCGAGATATGAAACACAGCATTTTGTGACTTATACCACTACATTTGCTATCAATAACACATAGTGAAGGAAAATATAACCCTAACTTCTTCAGTAGAATAACAACTAGTCATTTTACTGAAAGGGCGATACATTCCAATCTCATTTTGTGCATCGGCCAATAAAAATGTGAACTCTTATTTCTTTTTGAGCTTTAAGCACAAATCTTTCAAATTTTTTGTGTTGGAAATATTTTTCAATGGAGATTTTTTTCCTTGAACTAAAGTTAAGGGCCCTGGTAACAGGATGAAAAGTTAGATTTCATATTTTCTGACTTTTTTTTTTTTTTTTTTGCTTCAAACTTAATATTTTAACTCTGCACCTTTCACTTCATTTTGAGCATTTTTGCAATTAGAAGTATTCATCTTGCAAAAAGTTGCAAAAATAAATGTCATGCAAGTTGAAACGGAACGCCCTGTATATGGGTCATCCCAGCATAAAAGGTACAATTCAGTCCTGAGACTTTGGAATTTTTTTAAATCAATTTTAATACCTACCACTCATTAACTGTATTTTTGCAATGGTTCTCCATTTAATTTTTTGCAATCAAGTATCAATTTTTTAGGCACAATCCATTTAGGAAGGACAAAAAAAAAACTTTTGTCAGAAGAAAGAGAAAATGATGTGTCCCAGCTTCAAATTGCCAGAATTTTAAATGTGATTTAAAATTAAGCTGAAATGTAATAACAAAATAATTCAACTGCTTTGCATAAAAGATGCTTCTGACACCATTTCTGCATATTATTCTGCAAATGAAAAAAAAAATCCCCGGAAAAACTATTACTTATCCATGTCCCTAGATTTTCTATGTTTCGAATTGTCCACTCTGTTACAAGCCTTTTGGAAATAAAATGAACAATTGCCCCAGTATAATCTTATTTCCCCCATCATACACATGACTGTTTTGTTGATTAGTCATAGTGTATGAAGAACTGTGTGGCTGTATGTTTGCAATTCAGTGCACATTACTAACAATGTTAAAATGTTATTTCCATCATAATATCCAATAAGGCCTTATATTTGTATTTTGTGGCAATATATTTAATAATATGATTGTGACGGCGACTAAAGAAAGAATATTATTTCATGCCGAAAGAGCCTTAATTATTTTCAAACATACATTTAAAAGGTCGTAAATAAGTTATCTATGCTCTGACATGAAAACACTTACTTTGTAAATAAAGGAATCCTATTTTGCAGAAATCCAATTTATGAGTTAGAGACCAGATTGGATTAACTACAATAAGGGTACTGGGGTACAAGGGTTGACTGTAACTGCAGAAAGGAGTTTTTGAGATATTTGATGAAAAGCATTCTGGATTTAATACTAACTAAAGGGAAGTGTTCGAATTCAACACTTTTTTCATGCTTTATTTTATGCGGAAACCAAATAAGCAAGTTTAAACAATGAAGATAAAGTACAATAGACAACAAAAATGCAAAAAAAAAAAAAAGTGTAAAGTGAAAAATTTGCTGATATTTTTCTTTGTAAGTGCTCGTGACAGCATATATCTCTACATATTTAAAGACCCACATGTACATTTTTTGAAAAATACTTTAAGAGGAAAATATTAGATTAACAAAAAATTAATCAAGAGCTCACCAAATGAGTCATACGGATCACTTAAAGAACTAGGAACATTCCAACATCTAATAGTGCCATCCATTCCACCACTAAAACATTGATCTCCTGATGTACTTAATGCAAGACACAAAACAGGCCCCCTAAAAAAATTAATATTAACTTAGGGAACAGTATCTACTAAACATCATCTCCAGAAAAAATGCATACATATATACATATATATTTATATATGTGAGAAATAAGTTTTTGATTAAAATCAATCAAGTAAAATGATTCAGCAGTAAACAGTGCACATGAAACATAATTAAATGACTGATCTTCCAGACAATTTATAAAGATGAGAAACAGATGCCCTAAATATATTTGTGCCCTTAGCTGCTAGAAATACCAGACAATTTTATTTGTATTCAAAATTATTGGGTGTTATTATTTTAGAAATATATCCTTTATTTTACAATAACAATATTGTAATCTTACAAACAGCTTAAATGAAAAACTAAAAACTTGAAGAAAAAATGAGTAAATAAGAACAAATGGATGTAGATAACATAGTACAAGTTCAATTAAAATATGATTTTTAAAGAGCATTATATTTTTGCAAAAAATAAGAAATTATTGAAAGCATAATTGCAACGCATAGAACATACAAATTAAAGTAAACCTTTAAAGCATCAATGTTCTCAAATGGGAACATCAATTAAAAAAATTGTTTCAAAAAAAGTTTTGCTCTTGAGGATTAAGAAAATAATCTATTTAATTCTAAAAGTAGACTTAAGTTTTTGAAGAAAAAATAATTTTCCCTTTATAATATGTACATAATTGTAGCCCATAAAAACTCGTAAAAATGTGTTTTCATCGAGTTTCACTAAATTTAACATAAAAAATTTATAGAAATTTTTAAAAAACCTAATATTTATAATATTTCTGAGTTAAAATAAATAAGGATCATGCTGATGAACGCACATGAAAGAAAAAAAAATTGCAATAAAATTGTGCTACTTTTAAGCTATCAAACTTCTATGTTCCCAATCGGGAACATTGGCAATACACAATCTGTCATTCTTTGCTGCTTTATTAGTTCTGTAAAGTGAAAAGTAATTCTCATAACTGCCATAAGCCACTATCGACGCATGTAAAAAGAAGTTGATGGCATTTCAATATTCAACTTGTTCAACTGTTCTTTGCTCCCCCCTCAATAATACACAAAATAACAGCGCTTGTTTGGTAATACACCAGACCTAAACCCAATGAGAACCTGTGGCATATTCTAAAGAATTGCTTAGCCAAGATGAATTGCACAACAGCAGAACAAATGATAAAACGTGCTATTCGAGTATGATTCCATGACGATAAAGTCAAGAACATGTGAGCGACACTAGTGGAATCAATGACAAACCGTGTTCTCGAGGTCATATCTGCTAAAGGAGGCCATACTTAATACTAATTTAGACATTTATTTATCAGTGCAAATTAAGGTATTAAGCAGCAGTGATAAATGATTAAAAGCTAAAGTTTCAATAAAATTTTTTAAAAAAATTGTCCGAATTAATTCAAACACTACAGTAGTTAGCATTGAATTAATAAATATTTCAATTTTTTTCTGTTCATATTTATTTTTATACAAAATTATAGCCAAAACCGCAAGGCGCAATGAACATGCCTGAAATACGAGATAAACTTTTTTTTCTCACACATTCCCTTTTTTATTGTTTGTAGGGATGCCCACCTATCTGGTTTTTATGAAGTAACTTCTTTTTTTATGCCTGGATCAAAGAGTGGCAATGAAAGGGTTAAACAAACCATTTTGAGGAAGAAAAAAAACTTACACATGTGCTCTAAAAGTATACACAGGTTCAACGTCCAGGGATGCTGTTCTAAAACGATAATAATGAATAAAAGTTATTAACACTTAAAAATCCTCATATACATGAAATAATATTGTTTATTAAAGAAAAATACAAAAAAGAATGTACTTCTTTGCAGGAACTGTTTTCTGCAAATTCCACAATTTTAATGTATGATCTTCAGAGGCTGTTATTAGCACTGGTTCAACAGGATGAAATGCTAGAGCTCTGACGCCATCAAAGTGACTATAAACAAAATAACAAAGAGAAGGACTTAGATGAAACAAATTATTTCAAACAGAATACTGTAAAAGAAAAAAAAAAAAAAACAAAAGGCTGATAAATTTATTCAAACATTCTTTTTTTGTAAAACTTATTTTCTCCTAAGCCAGTGCCATTGATAGGTTTCTTCTAGGGGGCTACACCTAAGTACATGTATGCTACTGAACTTGGGGTATTTTTTGTTTGTACAATCAATAATAAAAACTTCAATAGTTTAAACCTTAAAACATTGAACACCAAATTTTCAGGATATGATTTTTTTCAAAAAAAAAAAAAAAAAAGAAGACAGAAATTCAGGATAAAATCTATGCAACCTGTACTGATTTTTTTTATCCTTCCCTTACATTTTTTTTTTTGGAAAAATTTGCAAAAAGTGATGATCACATTTTCTTTAAGTTGATTTTTAAACACTCGTAAATAAAATAAACAAAATATGTAGGTTTCAAGTTGAATTTTTTTTTTTATATAGGTGTAAAATCATTTAGTTTCACCCGAGTTTTCTCGGGATAATAATTACCTGCAACTCATAAGAGCCTGAGATAACTCAGAGTTACACAAATTTCAGAGTTTTCATAACTGATATCTTTCGAAATTTTGTTTTTCAGAACTCATAGGAAAATTCAGTGTAATATGCCTTCTGAAAGATAATTCTTCCGACAGAGCTAGTCATCAAGGTATTTTTGTACCCCCCCCCCCAAATTAATTCGATTTCTTTGGTTTTTAACGCGCCCCCCTCCCCCATTCAGGCTGAACTCATCTTCCCCTTTCAAATTGTGGTATTTCATCAATTAGAATTTTCAAAATTGGTGGAAAGATAGCTTTTTAGACAACTGTAGTAATAAAGTCCCCAACTGTCAGTGAAGTGCAAATGAGGACTTGTTGTCTGTAATGTTGTTTATTTTACCACTCATGAAACTGTAATGCTATTTATTTTACCAGGGGTCAATCCAGGATATTTGACCAAGGTCATGTTTTTGGAATTTTGTGAAAAATAGTTACGGCATATTCTCAATCGTTCCATAAACTGGGATTTCTGTTAAAAGTCAGTTTTGAGTGTGAGATTTTTGTGAAAGGTCCATTTTTGAGTGATTGAATTTTGTGAAGAATCCCTTTTTGAGTTTCTGAAATTTGTGAAGGATCCTTTTTTGAGTGACTGAATTTTGTAAAGGGTCCTTTTTGGAGTGACTGAATTTTGTGAAGGGTCCTTTAACGGACCTAATTTCTCTCTAGATTGACCCCCGTTTACGGAACTGGAATCGCAGAAAAGGAGATTCGGGCAACATAAAATAAACATGACAAACAACAATGCAGTCGCTAATGATGAATGATGCTGTAATTAAGGTTTAGTAGGTTGAATTGAGGGAAGAAAAAAAAGATAGATAATCTGCAGCTTTTTTATTTTACTTTTTTAATAGACAATCTGCAGGAAAATATTGCAGTAATTTTTCTACTATATTTGCTAAAAAATATTTTTAAACCAACAAAGTTATATGATACTTTGAGTACAGAAGCAGTTTTAATAACCACAAACACCTGCCACAATGAAATAAAAAATATAATTAAAATAAGTAAGATTTTATTAAAATACTCATGAAAAATAACTTTTGTAAGCCTGTTAAGCATTGAGAGTAAATTTGGCCAATGGTTGTTGGCATAAATTAACTCCGCTGGAAATGGATACATATATTTGAATGGGCGTGGCAAACCGATGGGCGAGCAAGTCCTCAGCCAAAATAAATAAATAAGAAGGATTGAAGAGGAAATTATTGTCCATACGCTAGAATGACATAGTAGACAAAATGAGCAAGTGTTATGGAAGTGGATACAACCAGATTTCGAAAATCAGCCTGCTGAGAAAAGTTCCGTTCTTTTTTCTACCCGAGAAAGAATATGTGCATCAGCTCAAATTTTCCAAGAATTATAAAGGCATAAGGGGAAAAATTTTCAAAAATGCTTGGCAGGGAAATGACGAGTAAAATAAATCATTTGCAGAGAAGCAGAGTTTTGCCATTTTTGTGAATTAACTCCACAAAATTCAGAGCAGTTACAAACCTGTATTGTACATTTTTAACAGAATATATCAATTTCTTCATGCCAGTAAATTTTGAGTGTAAATTAATATTCTACTTAAACATTTCAAAGAGTGACATACCTTCTGAGGGTGTATTTTGCATTCCATGTTTTCCGAAATGCTTCTTTTGCTGAAGATATCTGCATTTGAATTAGAAATGTAATAGATTAAAAATGGTTGAAATAGAATGTGTCTACAACAAAAATAAATAGATATGCACAGCATGTTTAAAACCATACAGCATTTAATTGAAAGGTAATTCTCAAAACAAAAAATGAAAGTATTTTATGTCTTATTTATTTCAAAAACATTTCAGTGTAAGTAGTCAAAATAGAGAAAAAAATCAATACTAACGTCATAACTTGTATCTGCTTCATTGTTGACTGTTAGACTGGCCAATTCACCAAGTCCTAATGCAGCTTCTAAAGTATCATCTTCATTTCCAGGAGCACCAAGCAGTGGTCTTCTAGAACCAGGGGGAAAAGCTAAGCTTTTCTGAACCCCTATAGGAACAAAGACATGAGAATGCTAGGCGACTTCACTTTCATCAACCAAGTTAAAAATACATAAAACAATTAAATACTTATAAAATTGGGTTTTGTAGGAGAATAAAATTCAATGATAGCTATATTACTAAGCATATTACTTAAGAAAAAAAAATTGAACATGTTTCTTTAAAAGAGAAACATGCTCCATTGTGAAGTCCAAGCATAAAACTATACCAAACAAAAAAAAGTTAAAAAAAGAATTATCTGCACATCAGATAAAAATAAAAAAAAACAATTTTCAAGCAAGAAAAATATAGGTTGAATTTTTCAAAATGGTTAAAAAAAGCATATACAGAGTTCCAAAAGTGTTCTTCCAAAATGAAGACCTATATGTTTTCACATCATCCTTCTGCCATTCAAAATGAAGCCCAGTATTTTTTTCCGAAATATTGATGGTTATTCTTTTTGAAATGGATCAAAAAGTAAAAAAAAAGAAATAATACAACACAAAAGTCAGCATATACTGAAATATTTTTGGATAAACTCATGATTGAAAATTGTCTGTTGTTTTTTCATTATCTTGTATAGTTTTGACACTTGTAAAGCTAAAAGCCTCTGGCTTTCTTTTCCCTTTTTTTAGTACCTTATTACATTTCACTTATTATTTTTAAATGCCTCCTATTTGCAAAAAACAGCAGACACCATTACAATGATGATAATTCTTCATCATATTTGTAGCACATTGCTTCAAAATATTTCAAAAATTAGTTAATTTATACCATTTTACAGTGTGGTTGTGATAAAATGATTTAAAGAATAAAATCAGATCAAAACCAAGGTAAGAAGGGGTCAAGTACCAAGGTCAATAAAAAGGGGTTAGAGATTTATAGTTGGAAAATGGTTGAAAAAATATTTCAGCACTGTAAAAGATTTCACAGAATTAAATGAAGCATTTTGCATTTCAGTTTCACCTGAAAGTGTTTAGCGAGTTCTCTGAACAGCTGGTCCAGAATGCGTACCCACTTTTTTTTAATCAAACTTAAGGAATTTTTAGGAATCTAAAAACATAAAAACATTGTAAGGACTGAAAGTTACAAAGTTATTCCTTAAAAATGGCAAGTATACAAACACGTCCGGGAGAAAATGTGTTACTTTTAAGTTACAATATAACTCAATGAAAAGTTCTTTTTTAAAGGATAATTTCTGCTGTTTCCTTTTAAAAAGACAGTGGCTTAATACAGAAACTTTTTTGGGGCATGGAATTTATCGGCTTCTCATAACTTCTGAGAAAATTACTTGTGATTCTAAATCATTTAAAGAAAACCACAAATTCGAAAATTTTGCCTAGAAAAACAAATACTCTTATTTTAAAATATAGTCACAGCTTTGTATAACAGGAGAAATTTCCAGCACATGTATGCACAGGATACAATGTTTCAAGACAATTTTATTCATAACACTGAACTATTTGTGTAACATTAAATATCTTTCTTTGTTGTTGTTGTCGTGTCATAGTTTGAATAATTACTATGAAGTGAGGCCTGCCATTGCCTCAAGAGGTTAGACTTATTTCTTAACATATATAAGACAATAAAAGAAAGATTTACAACACAAAGATAAAGCAAATAACACCAAGGGCACCTGCGGGAATCAAAAACACAACCTCTTGCTTTTGAGGCGAAGCTTCAACGTCTGAGCCACTGAGGCCTCAATATATTTAAAATTCTTTTGTATGTTATAGTGATCCATTGGTAAGTTGACCTCTGACATTGAAAATGTTTACAGAAAATATAGAGGGTTATACTGGTGCTGAATTGTTCTGGGATACTTTTATAGTCATTTTGCAAAAGTATTTCAACTCAAATATGCAGCAATTATCCTTTTCTATTACTCAAAAAAGAGGTAAGCAACATTAGCGTCTAAGGTCAACTTTTCAGAGGAGCACTAGAAGTTCTTTATAGGTCATCCACAAAAGTCATTCATTGAGGGGGGGGGGGAGGAATCGTGAAGTTGTGAGTTAGTAACAAGGGGAAAAACAAGGGTAACCCAAGTATGACACTACCCATTTTTTTTATTACAGTATGTTTCTGAAAAATAGCTTGACATGTGACAAGGGAAGGAGAAGGGGTAAGGTAAAGGGCAACACTTCGTAACCAAGGGGGAAGGGTTAAAAATGTTTAATTAAAGCATGACATCATTTGTGGTCAGCCCTTTACATGGCAGTATAAAAATATTTAAGTTTAAGAATGAAAAATAAATCCGATTTTTCATAATAATACATTTTCTTAGATTAAATTTACATCTAAATATTACAACACTATTATAAAGTAGATTTGTGACAGGCCCGTCATTTAAAGCCCTACTTTGAGAAATCAATGTATTTACATGAATGTGGGTGTGGTTTTTGTTGTTTTCTGGTGAAATTGTATTGTGTTTTAACCCTTTGCCCCCCCCCCCCCTCCCGGGAAAACTTGAAATGACGGCCCTGATTTGTGATGTTAAAATAAGCATTGCATTTGATTATGATTATGCGAACCAGATATTTCATTACATCCTAAATCTTACTTAAAAAATATTACATCTTATGTAGAAAAAAAAACCTGGAATGCAAGCAATACGTATGCAAGGTTTTCTGGTTAAAACTTGCAAGACCTTTATTTTTGCAACCATTTGTTCGAGATGCAAATTTCTAATTGCAATAATGCTCAACCTGAGGTGCAGATTTAAAATGTTCAAAGTTTGAAGTGAAAAAAAAATGCCAAAAGATACAAAACTTACATTTTTATACGGATTCTAGGTCCTCTAACTTGAATTTAGAGAAATTAAGAGCATAAAAAACCAATGCCAGTACAAATAGTCTGAAATTCGTATGACCAATATTCATCGAGATATGAAATGCAGCATTTCGTGACTTACAATATTTTACACTCGCTGTCAATAACACCTTTTGGAGGAAAACATAGCCACTATTAGTAGTATAGCGGCTTCAGTAGAGTGAAAACTCGTCATTCTACTGAAAGGGCAATACGTTCTGACCTCATTTTCTGCATGGGTCTTTAAAACTTTTAACTCGAACACCTCTTCAAGATTTAATTGTAAATCTTTTTTCTTAAACAAAAACTAGGGTAACCTAGAGAAGGAAGGATCAAAAATTGATTTTTTTATTTCGGAATCCCGTTATCTCTCAAAAGTTGTAGTTTGGTATCCTCAATTAGGGAAAAATAAGGAAAAACATTCTAAGCTGACATCTTCAGTTCGCGCATAAGGCTGAGAGTTTGAAAAAAACTTTAAAAATTGAAACTTTCAAAGAATAAGAAAATTAGTTTTTTTTATATATATTTTTTAACGTAACAGCCTTAAATTGACAATGTGGCATAATTTAAAATTAAAAAATATTTTGCAGCTTTTACATAAGATCTTCAATTCGAGCCTATGCATTAAATTTGTCTTTAACCCCTTAACGCTCGCATAATTTTGAAGAAAATGGTCATAAAAGTGCCTATTTTTTTAATTCAAGAAAATTATATAAAACTGAGTGTATATACAATATTTGAATTCATTTTTAATTTTTAAGTTATTTTTTATCTTGAAATTAAAAAAAATAATAAAAAAACGGGAAAGCCAACATTCAGGGTTATTATGACTGAATGTTTGTTTTCCAACAAAGAGAGAAAATAAAAAATATGTGATTGAAACATTCAAAGAGAATTTTATTGCATTTACGCATAATTTAAATAAATACTAGTAATTTTTTCTTGTGTGATAAATTTCAAAGCATGCGCAACATCACAATCAGGACAATAGTACCGAGTTACTATCTCTAAAAACATTAACTATCTCTAAAAACGTTGCAAATAGACTAGTGCAGCTATCTGGTGTACATATTGAGAAATTAAACATGATTCCGGGCATAAGAAATAGATTGTTTTATTATTTTTCGCGCATTATTTTTGAACACTTCAGCCCGGAAATATCACGGGCGCGAGAAATAGAGGACGAAACTTCACCCCGTCATTTTCACGGGAGCGAGAAGGAAGGGGTTAATCGCCTAAAATTTGAAATTTATGTGTTTACTATACAATATGTCGATGACATATTTACGTTTCAAATATGTTTTTCAAATTCTAAATTTGCTGAATATAACCTTTTTTTACAGTAATATATGTACAGGTATATTTTTGTACCTCAGACTCAGACTAACGTAAGTCCATTTTCGCCATTTTGCAGTAGAGGGCGACAAAGATTGTCGGATACATGCAAAGGATGGTACTCGCGCTCTTTTCACGCTGTTAAATAATTGTGAAGGAATTTGTTTTATAGAATACTGTTTTAATGGGTCGACGTGGAATAAGATTCTACATACAATGAAGCAAAAAAGTGAAAATCGCCATTTTCGGACTTGCGTCATTCTGGTTCTGAAGTACAGATTTATTAAAAGCATAGTTGACCTTGAGAGCAAAGTTGTCCTTAAGAAACCATCCATATTCTCTTCTTCGCATACCTTAGTACTAGAATTTGTTATGAGATTTACAATTCTTTCGACACTTTGCATGTGGCAAGGAAATTTGATTGGATACTACTCCGGGAGAAAATTAGTATTTATAAGTTCTTCTAGGCTTTGAGTTAACACATTGCTCCTTGTTGGAGAACTTGGACTAATAAACAAGTTTAATGTAATTTGTAGCTTCAAAATTGATGATCTGTGGTTGAAAATTTTACATCAATTTCCCTTCTGGTTCCTATTTTCTTGCTTTTTAGCAATTTTTAAAAAACTAGCTGTCCTGCATGCACTCTCTCATCTAGTTCCAGTGAAATTACAAGATATTAATGTTCAAGTAAATTAGGTGACAAAAATAGATTTCTCTGAATGACTGGAACAATTATTTTAAGTACCCTGTAGGGCAGGTCTTGTCTTCTGTACTAACTTAAACATTGGAGCTGCTCCAAACTTTACAGAGGGATGCATTTTAATTCCAAACTATGCTGGAGTGTATACCTTCATAATATACCTGACCAGCAGTTTAATTGTTTCAGAAGGTTTTACTTCAGCAATGTATTGTTTTAAGTTTTTATTTGCATGAGTAAACCACTTTGAGTTACTAAAAGGACCAAAATATTACACAGTGAGATCTGGCAGACTCTCGTGTCTCGTAACTGTGAAATAAATACGAAGTAAATATTGTCGGTCCATGCTTAAGTCAGTTCTGGTCACATTTATTTCTTTAACAATAATCAGCTATACTGGTCAGCTATTTTATGAAGATGTATGATTTGGAATTAAAACCCATATCTCTGAAAAGTTTAGAGCAGTTAACGTGTTTAAACTACAGTACAGAAGACAAAACAGCTGCCTTACAAGGGTATGTAAAATAATCGGTCCAGTCATTCAGACAAATACATACTTTCGTTATTTTGAAAATCTTTTAATGGTACCAGATAAGAGAGTGCATGCAAGACAGCTAGCTTTTCGGAGATTGCTAAAAAGCAAGAAAACTAGAACAAAATGGAAAATTGGTGCAACCTTTTCAACCATGACCATCAATTTTGCAGCTTCAAATTACATTGAGCTTATTAATTAGTCAAATTACGAAGTTACACCTTCTCCAACAATGAGCAATATGTCAACACAAAGCCCCAGAAGAACTCATAAATACTAATGTTCTCCCAGAGTACTGACTAATTAATTTCCTCGAAACACGCAAACTGTTATACTTTTGAAACATTAATATGTCATATATGTATTGTATACTAAATACATAAATGTAAAAATTTAGGCAATTTCAGTCAAATTTTATGCATACAAGCGAACGCTCTTTTGTAACAGCTATAAAATATTTTTTTTTTAGTTTAAATCATGTCATTTAGTGTCAATTTAAGGCTGTTGCATTATCAATAAAAAACAACAAAACTAATTTTTCTTTTTTTGAAAATTTCAATCTTTAACATTTTTTCAAACTTTTAGTCTCATGCATGAAATGAAGATGTCAATCCACCATAATGTGGAGTTTATATGGAAAGCTAGATTTCATTTTTTTTTCACTAACTTTTTTAGCTTCAAACTTAACTCTACATCTCATTTTGAGCATTTTTGCAATTGGAAGAATGCATCAAGATGAATGGTTGAGAAAATAAAGGTCTCGCAAGTTAAACCAGAATATCCAATATACAAGTTATTTTGATACAATTATCAACCAATCATTAACATACTTCAAATTAGCATAATGTGAAAAAATGCTGCTTTCTATAAATTTATTTTTAAGGGCACACATTTCATACCATTCTTAAATGTAAAATAGCAAAAACATATGAAAAAACAAGAAGCCAAAAGTTATGCACAAAATAAATATTACAAAAATAAAAATATTTTTTAACTAGCAAAAAGAAAACATCTCTTACCCCATTCAGAATTTTCATCTTGTTTCCTATGATCAGGTGCATCTCCGGCACCTAGAAAGTCGAATTCCGCAAGAGCTTCTTCGGTAGATCCTTCTCCTATGCCATCTTCATTTCTAGAAGGCATTGCATCATTTGGCCCCTGTGAAAATCAATGAAAAAAAATGCTTGATTACAGAATAACATTTGAGATACAGCTAGAAATAGTAATTAATGTTCAAATTCACAAACCTTAGGTTTTGGTTTAACTTTCTTTTCAACTCTCTCATTTTCTTCTTCATCAGCAGAACATGCATCATCCATTTCATCACTGAAATTATATTTTCAGTTAAAAAACTGGGGAAATTTATGAAAAACTAAAAAGAACAATGATTTGAGGGAAAAAAAAATCCTACCTCAAATTGTCATCTTCATCATCCATGTCCACATTTTCAGAAGATAGAAAATCAAATGTATCTAAAACAGATTGTTCAGCATCCATAAGCATTCTAGAGTTCTGACTTGCACAGCTAACCATTTTCACTCTAAAGAAAATATTGGGATTAAACATTTTTACTGGTTAGTTTTTAAAACAATTCAACAACATAAAGAACAAAAGTAATCACCTTCTGATCTGTGTATCACTGGACCTTTTCATTTGCTCTCCATTTAAAACAGATGCTAAACTTTTTTCATCATTTTCGGCATTCGACAAGCCTAATAAGGTGCGTACACGAGCAGATCGAACATCAATTATAGTGTCTGTGTAACCAATTTCTTGCAAATAACTAAAAGAATGAACAAATGTTTTAACTGCAGATAAGTTGGTGATGGTAGAAGAAAAAAACAAAGCTATCAAGGTAAGTATCAGAGTGTTTAATAGAAAAACATTAACTATACAAATATGAAAAACCCATAATTTGCTGATAAATACTAGTTGTGTGATTATGTAATTATTATTGCAAATATTAGGATTGTATAACAGGGTTGTTGTATATGATACTAGAAAAATAAATGCCTAAACTCCCATATTAATGAAAAAGCTCAAAATTATATACTTATCATATTGAATGATACAGATTAAAATTATGTGTTAAAGATGTGGAAATTTGTAATAAGAATGAAAGTGTTACTGTATTGCCCTGTATTAGTCGCCATGCTGACAATATGTGAGGTCGACCACTATGCCAGGAAATTCTTATTTTGCAGCATGCCAGATATAATACAAGGTTTACTTTGCAATTTATAAAAAGTAAATCTAATAGCTCAATTAAACTTTCAAAGCAAACTATGAGAGGGGAAGAAATAGATTAAAGACCTGAATACTTAGTAACCGAGAAAGCGAGTTGAGTACATCTGACATTCCAGTGGCGGCTCGTGCCTTAATTTATTGGGTGGGCCCGCGATTTTACGTTTTCCCAGTATAATGCTTACAAAAATAAAATGGAGGAAACAATAGTTAGGAAACTAATGCTGAGCGACGTAAAATAATATTTATCTATTTCATTGATATTGTAAAGGGAGAGTCCTTTTTCGGACATCCTTGGTCCTGGATATAAATGTAATCATGATACGGCTATAAATTTAGAGCTTTAGAATACTTATCTCTTCTCCAAGCATTCATAATGTGACACCCGGCAGGATGACAAAGTTCATAGAGCCCATACAATACTTACAACCCTTTTTAATATATTAGCACAGCATTGTGACAAATGAGATAAAATTCAAACTAATACCAAGAAAATGGCAAACGCTCTGCAAGTCAAAAATAAAGTCTTCACAGAAAATTTCGAAAATAAGAATCTCTAGTTCCAAATCGCAAATCCATAAATAACAATAAATAATAAATCCATATACATAAAACAGAGAATATATGTGTGTGTGTATGTATGTTCCCCATACAAATCCACAGTTTACGTCGGATCTGGCTGGACTAAATTTAGCAGTACTAAAATTGGCCCGTACTTGGGCACCCGAGAAGGGTCGTTCGAATGCCAAAAAAGTACCGATCCGTTCGAATTTCAATTTAACGACTCAAAATTGCTCTTTTTACCCGAAATAATTATCGGATCTTCTCGATTTTGGTCTCATTTTAAAGCCTGCGAAAAATATCCTTTAGGGGGATTTTCTTCTGAAGGTTTTGAAAACTCCGAACCGCTAACTTCAGCCAGAAAAAAAATATTGCCGTTTTTAAGTTAGTAAGATCGATTTTAAATTGGATTTATTCATATCGTTTGCACGATCGTGAAATAAATTAAATAGCGTGAAATAAATTATTGATAACAAAAAGCGGGGATTGATAACAACTTGTAGCGAGGATTTAAAACTTTTTTGGCGATTGATTCATTTTTCGTACTGCGCAAAATGTCGACTTAAATCTAATTGGGACTTTTATAGACACGCGTTCCTTGACATAAATTTTACTCTCAAGGTATACCGGGCAGAGTCGGGCCACGCAGCTAGTAAATAAATAAAATATGCATGCATTGTATTACAAATAGGTGAAGGGGGATGAAACTGGCAATCTTTATGCCTGTTAGTAATAAGTGTTGAAAATGAAAAAAGAAAGACAAAGAAAAAGTTTAAATATTATAAAAATCAATCAAAAAAAGAAAAAAACGAAGAGCACGGAACGAAAAGAAGCGAGAATAACACAGGGGTCAGAGATTATCTACCTCTGTACAGCGAGGAGACAATTCCCTCTCCTTCCCTCATCACCGCTTTGGTTGGGGGACAAAGGGAAATTTTGGGCCAGATTGAAAAGTGCCCTCTTGGCAGATATTACAAAGGGTTTGATCACTCACCACTCTTCTTAATCCAGCGATTGTGATTGGCTAAAAGTGGAGGTGTGTCAAGGGCTAGCGTGCTTCTATCGAGGGCTATTGTTTGTTGGCCCACGGAGCTTGTGTGAAGCGCTAAAATTGACAGATTTTGAACTTTCTTGTGTTGTATTAGCGATGAGCAGGGGCAGGGGGGTGCCAAAGGTTTAAAATATGTGTTGTGCACTATGTTTTTTTTTGAACTGAAATACAAAATGATATATTTTAATTGTGTATTTTTTCCTTTCAATTTTTCTGGGTGGGCCCGGACCACCCGGCCCATACTGAGGAGCCGCCCCTGTGACATTCGTTGATCCGCATCATGTTGTACAATCATACCACAAGTAAAACCTCATTCAGAAAAAAAGTTCTGAATGAATCGATTGTGAAATCTTTCGTGCAGTGGGATCTTTCTAGTGAAAGAAGGAGCCACAGTTTATACACTTGATTGAAGGAACTTATATGAATAACTTTTTTACAACATTTTTTTAAGACTGAAAAATATGTTTGCAGACATGAATCAAATATTAAACAAGAAGCAAGATATAATTAATATGTGTATGCTATTAATGACATTACATATTGAATTTCCCATTTTTAAAAATATTTTTTTCTGAAATAGCATGGTTGAAAACATGGGCTGAATTACTTATTTTCTAAATGTTGACTCATTTCCTTTCTTAAAAAATAATCTTAAAAGATGCTCAGTCACTGTTACATTTTTGTTGACTGACATCACAAGCATACAAAACAGTCCAAACAAGGACACGTTATACACTAGCTGCCATTTTGGAGTCAAATTTTTTATTGTTGCAGAGCTGAGGTTACCAGAGATCCAAAATGACTAATGCATCGGTCTGGCTTTACACCAAAGTTTCTCCTTGAGAGATGTTATACCACGCCTTGCCTTATTTTGGAAGTTGGACATTAAAAAGAAACTGCAGGAAAAGTTAAAATATTTTCTGGCCCCATGCTTTTTTTTTTTTTTTGTTTATCAATATCAGTGAGTACAAGTAGTACATTTGACTCAAAAAAGCACTCATAGTAAATTGTTTATGGTTTTTTTAAGGTAAATTTATTTTTATGCATTAATTAGCTATATTAACTTTTAATGAACTTGCAAAATGTTTCAATCTTTTTTATGATGGTATTTGTAGTCGATTAGATTTTCTTGACAGAGTTACAAAAGTAGTGTTAATAAATTTTTCAACTAAAACAAAAGATTAAATTCTATTAATGTTATCAAATAAATGTTCAGAAATTGCATTAAGATTTAAGTTTATCATGTGTTTGTAACATTAAAAATTAAGCTATTTTTTAAACTGCATTTTTTTTTTTCGGTGCACTGGAAAAGATCAAACCAGGGTTATTGAAAACCTGGTAACCCCAAATTCTGTGGCGTGGGGGCAATGAGAGGTGATACAGTACTAGATTTTAATTTTACCTCTTATTGTACTAAACTGTATTAATGTGATTTAGCAGCAACTAATACTGGAAGATGATTCAAAAAACTTTTGTGAAATCAGGGTTCGCGTTTACCCGCCATAGCGGGTTTTTTAAGCAAATTCTTGTAGAACGGACGCAACATTCACGCAGTTTCGGGTCCCTGGGACCCAAAAATAATAGTTATTCCAGGAGAAAAAAAATCCGATGAAAAAGTAATTTCGGACCCGTGAATCGAAAAACTCCAGAAAACTGGTGCTGATTTTATGCTGTATATAGTTGAATTTTTACAATCATGAAAGGAGGGGAAAGATTAAAAGAAGCTCATCCTTATCAGCTAACTCAATGACCCCCTATTGTGTTGGCCAGGCAATCCTAGTTCTAAGAACAGGGTTGGACACAGCTGTGACTTGGAGATGTCAATCACCCCCCCCCCTCCCCGCCCTATTCTTAAAAGCCTCATGACAACATTGCACATGTTGGCCCATTGTCCTCCCATTCTTTTCTTGAAATTGAATAGTAAACATCCTACAAGTAGGAAACTTTCACAGTATTTTAGATCTTTTTTGTCTGTTTTTCGTTAGCACATGAAAAATAGGCTTATTGAATTTTGGCACATTTTTACTGATTGAGCAGCTATCTTTTAGCATCGCTTTCTGGTTAGTTATTTTTCTGATTATTTCCCAAATAGTCCCTAGTGCAAAGCCTACAGAGCTAAAATACAATGGTATTTTTTCCCTTGTCTTATTTTTGCCCCCCCCCCCCCCGAAAAAAAGGCATTTGAAACATATTTTCTGCTTGAAATTTAACTATAATTTTCCTCTGCAGAACATTTGGCTTCGTTTTGCTTAGCATGTTTTACTTTATCTTTCCATATGATTTGTTTACAGATTTTTTCAATAAACTAATCAACATAATTAAAAATATTGTTAAGACATAATTGCGCTTTCCCAACCACAAAGAATTTTTTTTTAAACACCCTTACACAAAAAATCAAATGCTGATTTTAAGTCTTAGAAAATAGCAGAAGATTACAATCATAGATTTATCCTTGTCTTTATTTATTGCCATAAAAACTTGCTTCTTTGAATACAGCTTCAGGTGCCTTTGTGTTTGACAGTACTTACATCTAGGAATACATTGATGTCATGAATTCAAACATGTCTAATAGCAGGAATTCAGATAAAAACCGTTTTATTTTGTGTCTTAATACGTCTAATATTAAACCCAATGTTAAAATGTTTTTACTAATATTAGTTAGCTGTGTCTAGTTAAAAAAAATAAGGACAGTTAAATTATACCTGCTAATTTTAAATTTTATTTATTTTTTAGTAAGTTTTAGTTATTTATTTTTTGGAAAGAGTGTAGAAAAAAGCAACATATTGCACAATTTTCTACATATTATCTCCAAATAGGGTGATAAATAGGCTGTGTCCTCCACCCCTTCTGAAGTAACCCTTAGCATAATCAATCTTTTGTAGCCTGCTATTTCAAAAAGGTTATGCATCACTGCCGTAAATATCATTAAACAGTAGGGTGGAGCGAAAAAAACAAAGTTTTTATTTTTGAATCGTAATAGTGCGGAAAAGTTGCGATTGGTGAAGAGTTACAAAACAAAACAAAAATTTTTGAAAACGGATAATATCTTCCGTTCCCGCAACGAGCCTGAAATTTTGAAAAAATGAAAATTTTCATCTGTTTTTAGCGATTTTATAAAATTTTTGTTTTAATGTTTTATTTTAATGCTCTTGGACGGAAAAGTTACGTTTGGTGAAGTCTTCTGAAATTTTGAAAAATATATTGAAATTGAATAATACCTTCTGATCCAGGAACAAGCCAGAAAAACCAAAAAATTATAAAATTTCAGCTTTTTTTGGGGTGATGAAAAAAAAATTTAAAAAAAAATGTTCTCATTTTTTTTCTTTTTTACCCGGTATCATAGCGTAGAGCCTTTTAAAAAGCACTATATTACTCTTAAACATTAATTTTTTTCTTGAATTTTCAGATATCTTCTAAACATGCAAAACTACCATTTTTTACAACAATGAAACATTTTCAAATAATCAAAAGTTATGAAATATTTTCCAAAACTTCTGCAATCCAGTACAAAAATCCACTAAATAAAACACCCACTCCTAAAATAAACGCTAATTTTAATCACTAAACTATAAACAATTTTAATACCTAACTAGTTATATACAGTTTCTTAATCCCCTTTTGTAGTCTGTGCCTTCTATAATTATGTTACCTAACCTAACTGACTGACTACCCACAGAATTCTTTAACATTAATTTAATTAGAAACTTATTTTAAAATTAAAACTTCTTTAAAATTAAACCTAGTTAGGTTAGGTAGTGTATAGAATGAGACTGCAAAATGCAATTAAATATTCTGAAACTAACATATAATGAGGTAGGTATTAAAATAGTTCATCGTTTAGGGATAAAAAATATTGTTTATCTTATGAGTGAATGTTTTGTTCAATGGATTTTTGTACTGAAAAAGTTAAACAAATTTAATAATTAGGTATGGGTATGAAGTTGTATGTAAATATTATGTATTATTTTTTTCTGTTTAGCTCCCAGTTGTTTTTTAATGGTGGTTTTGTTTTTAACACGCTTTTACTAGTTTCACATGTGGGTTTGTCAGTATGTATGTAACTCTGAATAAAAGATAAAATTCACGTTCTTTAAAAATATAAAAGTGATATATTTAATACTATTGTTAATACTAAAGGCTAAACTATATTATTACATGTTGATGTTATTGAATGTTATTATTAGTACTAAAGGCTAAACTATATTACATGTTGATGTATTATAAGGTGCATGTAAACTTATAATTTGAAATGGTTTAAAGCTTTATAGTTTGATTAACTCTAAAAGCGTATTTTTTAGTTTTTAAAACTTAAATTTAATTATTTATTTCAAAATAATTTTGTGTATGAAAAATTAGAAATCAACAAAATCTAAAATTTGTTTTGTCTTCTACACTAATACATTCCTTATATTTATGGCTTTCATATGAAATGTGTTCCAAAATCATCACCGAGATGCTTATAGTAACCTATTAAGCACAAGTTTCTCTGCAATCGTGTTTCAAATGTTCAATTGTCATGATAACAAGTTTTAACATTTTTTGCATAAGGCTAATAGGGGTGTGTGGGGCAGTAGTGCCCTCTCCTTGTCAAATTCTTTCCAATCCTTAATTTTTGTTACACCTTGCCCCACTTTGTCTGGGACTGTGTTACTGTAGGCACCAAGATAACCTTAAAGCAAACTAAAAGCAACTAAAAAGCAAAAAATAAAAGATAACATTTACATAAAATTTTTTACCCATACCTAATTATTAAATTTGTTTAACTTTTTCAGTACAAAAATCCATTGAACAAAACATTCACTCATAAGATAAACAATATTTTTTATCCCTAAACGATGAACTATTTTAATACCTACCTCATTATATGTTAGTTTCGGAATATTTAATTGCATTTTGCAGTCTCATTCTATACACTACCTAACCTAACTAGGTTTAATTTTAAAGAAGTTTTAATTTTAAAATAAGTTTCTAATTAAATTAATGTTAAAGAATTCTGTGGGTAGTCAGTCAGTTAGGTTAGGTAACATAATTATAGAAGGCACAGACTACAAAAGGGGATTAAGAAACTGTATATAATTAGTTAGGTATTAAAATTGTTTATAGTTTAGTGATTAAAATTAGCGTTTATTTTAGAAGTGGGTGTTTTATTTAGTGGATTTTTGTACTGGATTGCAGAAGTTTTGGAAAATATTTCATAACTTTTGATTATTTGAAAATGTTTCATTGTTGTAAAAAATGGTAGTTTTGCATGTTTAGAAGATATCTGAAAAATCAAGAAAATAATTAATGTTTAAGAGTAATATAGTGCTTTTTAAAAAGCCCTACGCTATGATACTGAGTAAAAAAGAAAAAAAATGAGAACATATTTTTTTTTAATTTTTTTCATCACCCTAAAAAAAGCTGAAATTTTATAATTTTTTGGTTTTTCTGGCTTGTTCCTGGATCAGAAGGTATTATTCGATTTCAATATATTTTTCAAAATTTCAGAAGACTTCACCAAAGGTAACTTTTCCATCCAAGGACATTAAAATAAAACATTAAAACAAAAATTTTAAAAAAGCACTAAAAACAGATGAAAATTTTCATTTTTACAAAATTTCAGGCTCGTTGCGGGAACGGAAGATATTTACCGATTTCAAAAATTTTTGTTTTGTTTTGTAACTCTTCACCAATCGCAACTTTTCCGCACTATTACGATTCGAAAATAAAAACTTTGTTTTTTTCGCTCCACCCTATTAAACAGTCCTCTTTCAAGAAAAGTTCAGAAGTGGTAATGGAAAAAGCAAATTGATAAAGAAATGAGGACAGTGTACTGGCTTGCCAAAGAGCTATAGGAACAAATTTTTGTCTCTAATTGAATTGAATTAATATTTATCTCAAAAACTTAAGGAAAAACTCCTTTATTCGTTTCCCTTCCTTTTATAGTACTCATTCACCAAGTTCACTTATTTTCCATTCAAAAGTAAGCACACAATTAATAATTTTTTTCCTAAGGAAACATATATGCAATGCATTTACAACCTTTGTATTTTATTAATAATGTTATTTTATTAAAATATTTCGGGACTCAATTTTTTAATCAAAGGACTCACTTTTTTTACATTAATGGGTGCATGGGACCCAGGTAGCAAATAGTTCAGCGCGAACACTGGAAATGCGATGATCATGTTTCTAGAAAATATCCATTCCGATAGCGCAAATATTATCACATTAATATGAAAAAGATTAACTCACCGCCTAAGTAATTGTCGTCCTTCTCTCCAAGAGACATTGCTATTGCTTGTGATTAAGGGATCACCATCAACAGGTTCATCTAAAAGGTTAAAATATTCAATAAATTGAACATATTTTGAATGCTGGAAAGAAATTTGAATAATTAACCATTATACTGAAAATTTTCAAATTTCTTAAAACATGGTCAACTGGTGAAACATGAATAGGTATTTTCATATGGGGATGAAACACATGTCAAAATACTCAGAGGCTATAAACCTTCAGAAGCAATAAGAAATTAATAAAAATATGAGCTGCCCTTGGAGTTATTAATATTTATTGTGCCATATTACCCCTGGTTGTTGATGATTATTTGACAAAATTAGAAAATCACGGAAAATCTTGTGACTGGTCTACAATGTGTTAACAAACAATACAATATCAGGGAAATGTGCTAGACCTCAGGGGAGTTTTTAATTGTGATTCGGCTTTTTCTGGAGCAACCAAATCTATACATGAGCCTAATATTTTGATAGATTGAACATACTCAGCATAAAACTTGACACTCTTTTTTTCTAAAACTAAAGTTGACTGACTGTAGACGTTTTGTAGCAACAATTTTACTTAAAATTATCTATTTAGAATCATCCAAGAAAACACAACAGTAGTTTGTTCACTTAAAAAAATAGAACTCAACACAAATAAAATAATAAATATTACTCAACTGAAGCTACTGACATAAAATATTTACAAAAGAATATACAAAAATTCCTTATCAATAACTTTTCAGTAAAACATAAAAAACTTTTAGAAACCACAACCATTTCTATGAATGTAATTTATGTATAATAAAACAAACACAAAAATTATTACCAATATCATCAAATATTGGAGCTTTCAGGTCACTGAAATTTGGATCTGTCCCATATTTTAGTTTGTGAAACTTTACTCTGAAAAATTTTAAGCACAATTTACTTTAAAATTCAAATTAAGAAAAGCAACAAAAAAGCTGATTTCATTAGAATATAGCATGCACACTGTATATTATAAAACAAAGTATCAATAGCAATCCTATATGTTAAACAAACAGAAATGCATAAATATATATATATACACACACTTAAAATTTTCCAAAATATAGTAAAAATGCAAGTTACAGCATTGAATGCATAATGATAGCATACAATATTGTAGTATTACTTCATTAGTTTTAATGTTCCTAGTGTTATACCTCATTTAAAGCTTACGAATTTTTAAATTGATTTTACTAATTAAAGTATTTATTTTTCTTTATACTGGTAGTACCAGAAAAGATGACATTTCAAATTATCTTCATTGTAAATAATAAATTCGAAGCATTATTTGGAATATGAAAAGCATGTTCCACAGTTAAGTTGATGTTTATAATAACCTCAACTGATATGATCTTGTATAAAATCACAGAATAATTTAACTAGAAATTGGCTGCTAGTTACATTATACCTTAATATTGTAATAGATATTTGAATATTTTTATTTCAAAATTTTTGAAGTTAATTTGAATTTGTTTAAGTTGTGTACAAGCATTCTTCCTTACTTGCAATTCAGTATTTATATTTTAATGAAATATTTAGTACATTTAATTTTGGTAGTTTATATAAAAATAATTAAATTAAAATTACGCTTTTCCTTTTAACCCCTTCGCAGTTGGGCAGTCTCAGAGTTACATGTTAAGTGGGAAAGATATCTCGTCAAGAACAGCAAGGTAGTTAACCTTTAGGAGCCTTGCGGTACACATGTTGTACCGTAAGTCTTTTTTTAGAGGATGGGATTGAGATTTTCCCTCGAACCCTTTGGAGCTGGGGATTTTTTCAAGGTTTCATACGTCTGGTACGACAGTTTATACCTTCTCTTTTCAATGGAAAAGAAATCTGTGGTTCAACTGTCGTACTACCTGGGTCGAAAGAAAAATTTCTAAAAAACAGCTCGGATCCAAAAGGTTAAGTATTAAATGAAGTCGAGACTTAATACCTTGCAACGAAAATGGATGTGCAAGGAAAGGGCACTCTGCTTGTATCTTGCTTGACAAAAAATAAAAATAACTTCAGCTACAATTAACTTTTTGTTAATCCTCAAGACATTTTATAATCCTCGACTACTATTAATAATCTTGATCAATCTCTACAAAATGATTAAGTTTTGTCAGCATATTAATCAATTCAACAAAAACTGAAATTGTATACCTATCACTCCATTAAATAAAATATAACTAAAAAAAAAACAAATTCATTGCAAAAAAAATATATATAAATATTTTTTAAAAAATCAAATACAATAAACAGCAGGTATAACATTCAATCAAGTAAACATGCTAATTGAAGATGCATGAATACACATCTTCAACATTAAGTTAAAAGAGTATAAATTACAATGTTTGGATTGAAATCAAAAGTATATTCACCTTTCTTGCTTTAGGGCATACTCTAACATTTTTATCCTTCTAATTAAATCATTTTTTAAGTTTTCTTGACCTTTTCTCTCTCCTTGTAGAAATGCAATTCGAGCCTATAAATTAAGGATAAACATATTAAAATTAAGCAAAAAGAGACATACAAAGAGGTTAAGATTTTGTATTTTTATTACATGAGCATAACGGACTCAAATAAATTGACTTTCAACTAGGAAACAAACATTTAATCAACACAGTCAAAACTATGAGTTTGAAATATAAGAGTATGAGAAATGCTGTTTATACATTGCTACAGTATAGAGTGCCAATAATTTAAATCAATGATTTTAATCATGATTTAAATATTTTTTCTTCAAAAATCATTCATTCAAAAAAATTCTTAAATCTAAGTAATAGAAAACTTCTTGAAAATTCTAAATTTCACACTAGTTCTGCCTTTCTTTTAGTACAACCATTCAACTAGGGGTGTACCGGCGCTGCAACAAGTGTCATACCAATAACTTTTAAGTGGAATAAATACTCAGTATATGGACAGTTTACTGAGTACTTAATACTCGGCTGATGCCGAGTAGTTGTAAAAATTTAATATTTTTCATGATAACGAAAATTTTGAGACATTCATAATTGCTTTGTTCCCAAAATACAACTGTATTCTATGTTCGAGTCAAAATTGTTTTTAAAAATCTTCACTTATAAAATCAATGTGTGGTAAAATTAGCTATTGCCTATGTCCTTTCTATGTTATAAAGTCATGAATGCGCATTTGTGTGCAACTATCTCTTCTATATCGCATATTAGTGTGTTAAATTCACCTTTGGCCAGGAACAGTTCAATGTGATCTGTAAGATGAATATTCATACACTGATAATAAGAAACCTTTAAATAATTTCCAATTTATTTAGAAAGATTTGAAAACTTATACGAATTTTTCAAACCATCAATTTGCAGATTCAAGTTCTTGGTATAGTGATAACAATACATAGGAGTAAAATTGAATAATTTTTACAATCACAAGAAAAAGGTTGTGAATTTTGAATTAAGCAATACTTAGAAAAAATAAATAAATAATGCCATGAAAATATTTTCATAATCAAAGTCATTATATTTTAAACTGCGGTGCAACAAGTGTCATATTCAGTACTTGGTATTTAGTTACTCGGCCCAAAGTGCCCTACTTAGTACGCCTCTACTTTCAACCCTTCACCTTTACCTTGATTTTATCTGTGGAGAACATCACCCACTTTACTTTTATTATCTATTCTAAATTTCTTTTTCTATTCAACCTGAAAGTTCAAATTTTAGTTGGCAACCAGTGGCCACTGGGCTTTTAAGTTAGACACCACTTTTTCATAATTATTAGCCCCTTTTTCTAGGACTTTTTTTCCCCAATGAAAACCATCCGGCAATTTTAAAGCATCATACTAGAAAGAGGATGTGAAGAAAAGTGTTGGCAAATGATGCCTGTTACTACACTGTATGAAAATGTATAAAAAAAAGGGGGGGGGAATTATTAAGCTGGAGGGATGCTAGTGTTGAGGAGAGATTTTTGCTGCTAACAGTTAAGTGATTCTTTGATGTAATTTTGATTTTTACAGCTTTAGTTTTAGTATTCTATCATATAATTAAGTACTTTTGTGTTTTCGGGTCCAAATTTTACTTTACTTTGCACTCTCAAAAGGTTTTTCAATTTGTTGAGCTAAGCCTAAAATGTGATGATTTCTTTGTTGTTAAGCCCATATGCTTTATTGGGTGTAGCAATTTTGATTAGTTTTATTTACTGCTGTTGTAGGATTTTGCATTATTTGCATCTGTAACTTCTAATATTTTCTTATTGTTATTATTAGTATTTATTCTTCAATTTTGCATTTTTGTATTGCTTTCTTGAGAGTGCATTATTTCGAGTTTGTATGGGTGTTATATGCATTTTGAAAGAGGTTAAGAGTGGTATGGGGAATAGGCAGATGTCTTGTGTTCTGCCAGTTTGAAGGGAGGGATGAGTGTTTCTGAACAGAATTACATTTGCATCAAATGTGCTGAACTCTCAGACTTGAAATTTAGAATGATAACTTTGGAAGTCCAATTAGCATTATGTTATGGGATAGCTGTAGATGAGGCTAACACTCCAGAGGGCAAGGGTGAAGTTACTAAAGTGGATGTGGGCATGAGCTGTGAGTTAGTTGGTGGAAATATTATAGAGGTAAAGGGAAATGCTACCAGTAAGGAGAAATACTGGGAAACAAAGGGCGTAATTTTATTTTGGGGTGGTACAATGGTACGTGGTTGTAATGGTTGCAATGGTACGTGAGGTGGGAAATTCAATCTGAAGAGTAAAACCTTAGGGAGCAAGGTGTTGTTTACCAGGGGCTTGGATGAAAGATGTAAATAAGGTTGATAAAAAGAATGGGCTATTTACTTAGGAGGTTATTGTTATTTTGTAGGTGGGAAATAACAATTTAGACCACAGTAATAATGAGAAGTTTTCGAAAGAATGGAACTCCTTGTAGGACAAGCAACCAACTGTTCGACCAATGTCCAATTGGTTGGTTTGCTTCCCAAGTATGGAGCACTAGGAGTTGGTGACATCAACAGGCTAGGTGCATGAACCTGGCACTTAAAGAAATTTGCGAAAAACACAGTACAGTAGTACTTCTCAATAAGGGACACTAGAGAGACTGGATTTTTTGTCCCAAAAATAGAGGCGTCCCTTATTCAGAGGTGTATGAATTGATGCAGTATACACACCAGTGCATGCAGTGCACACAGTATAACATCATAATAAACATAAGCTACTAACATTTAAGTTTTATTAATAATGTTTAAAAAAAATAAATTCGGAATCATCCCAATTAAAAGAATATTATATTGTTTTAAAAATTAAAATCAAATAAAAAATTGCATAGAATCAAAATGTCATTTATAGAATAATTTGAAGTAATTTGCTATGTGGATTTGCTTTATGTCATGTATTTTACAATTGAGTACAATATAAATAACAGAGTTGTTCCATATTCAGTGTTCTGTAACAAGTTTCTCATAGGCACTATCCGTCAGAGCTGAACAAATATGAATAAATAGGAAAAAATATGACTAAAATAGTGGCAAGAATTTTAAAGTACATTATTTGTTTCTATGCATGTCAATGTCAGGATAAACTTTTACCAGTAAATTTTTAGTAAAAACATAACCTTGATCTTCTATAAATTTAATATTTCTTGTGCATTTACGGATTAAGTTATGTAATTTTTCTATGTGACCATTTAAATAGAGTGTCCCTTATTCAGAGGCAAACACATGAAGGCTCCTATTCAAAGGGACTGTGACCAGAAAAAGTGTCCCTTAAAGCAGGTACTACTATATAAGGTTCATTGATGTGTAGAGTGATTATAAGAATGATTGGATTGCTAGAAATGGCCTGCATCCGAGTTCTACAGGGGTCAGATCCCTAAAAGTTAAGATTAATGAAGTTTTACTGTATCAAGGTGCTGAATTTAAAGGTAGGGGTCTAATTTCTTTGCAACTTTCCTGTTTTTGAGATTATATGTAATTGAAAAATATTATATAATGGCATACTTCAATGTGGCATGGGTCTCGGTAGTTAACTATGCAATGCTTATGAAATGTTCTGGTAGTCATAGGTCAATCGCTAAAAAAGCACATTAGTTTTTAATTTTTGTATTAAATTGGATCTTCATGTATGTATGAAGTAGCTCCAATTCAGTACCAGGGCCCTTGTTCAGCATTGGCCACCTTGCCAAATGCTTTAGAATTGGAAATCTGACGAAAAAAACTCTGATCTGGCTAAGTATTGGCAAATAAAAATTTCTCTGAAATTTCCAATAGAAACAGAAATCTATAAATTATTATAGGAAAAATAATTAAATTTGTTAAAATAAAGGGGATTTCCAAGTTTTTCCAAGGGAAGGGGGGGGGGAGCTATTTCTGCAGAGTAATACTACAAAATTTACTCTTTTTAAAACAATCTGGCTTACAAATTCAATTTGAATTAACATTAAAAAAACTCCATATTCTTCAGTTTTGATAGTTTACTTCTAGGATATATAATTCATTATGATATAGATTGATATATTCATGATGATACATATTATACTTGTCAGCTAAAAATCTTTGCACGCTAAAAAGAAATTGTTGAGCACAGTCTGGGTTCAGCATAATTTGCTTCTCAGTTTACATCAATGATTAATAATAATTCTATTATTTTTTAAACTAGTTCAGTATTTCAACAAAATCCTAAAATTTCCAGTTGTTAATAGAATTCTATAGCAGGAGTACTGCAGTTTTTCTCAGAAAATGTTAAGAAATTATTTGCATTTGCAGAAAGCATCCAATTTTATCTAGATTTGCTAATTTGCAATTCCATTTTTGAGTGCTCTGAACAAGATGTCATGATGGAGCTTAGCAGGGTTTCAGCTATGGTCGCATTTTTAACAGAATGTAAAAAATTTTTCGAAAATAAACCAAAGCATTTTTGCTCTTTTTCTTAAAAAAAAAAAAAAAAAAAAAAAGAAAGACAAAAAAAAAAAAGAAACGATCTGAACACGTTTGTAATTTTCAGCTTAATCTCTTTAGAAATTTTAATTACGATGTTTAAATGACTACTAAGTTAAAAAATACTCAGTTTAATGGGCATTATGTCCAATAAATGCATTATTGGGAAGAGGTGGCTTGTGTACTATTAAAAACAAAAAATTGTATGCTATCAGTGGTAAGTAAATTCTTAAAATTATTGTAATATCAAATTCAATACAGTATTCTGAAGTGAATTAAATTTTCAACTGGAGATGATACACATAGATATATTTTATATTTGAAAGGATATTTAAACATATTCATTACCTTTTGACACTTTAGCATTTTGCTAAAGGGCGATTCCAAGGAAAGTGGTCCTTTTTAGCAAAAAAAAAGTTTTTTTTTTAAATTAAATTTTTCTTCATTTGTTTATTTATTCATTTGTATTTCTTTAGAAAAAAAATACAAAAAGCAGATTACATTTTTTTACATGCTTTACAAATAAGAAAATTGGGAGTCTAGTGTTCATGGTTCAGAAAAGTCAATTTGCAGTCCAGTTTTCATCTCCCTCTCTTTGAAATTATTTGAAAAATTACACAAATAAAACTTGTTCTAACTTTTGTTAAACTTCCCTTTTAATTCTATTAATATTTTAAATCAAAATTTCAGTATTTGAGGTGGATAAGTGGTATAAAATACATATTTGTAAAAAATGTCACACACATTACAATTAAAAGGTACTTTTAATTTCCTAAACAAAATTTATCAGAAATGATTATCTTTCATTTTCTTAGTTGACTAGTGATAAGGAACATGTAGCAGAAATTTTAAGCAGAAATCTTAATTTGTTAGCTCTCCCAAGGTCCAAATCTGTATGTCACACGTTAGGTAACGAGTTTGATTTTATTTACAAAATAATTAGTTTAAAAAATTTTCCACTGTTTCTTACATTTGGAAATGCAACCCATCCTTCAACTTTTAATTCTTATATTTTTTAATGATTTTTATTCGCAAATTTTACTTCTTAGCAGAGTATTCACAATAGCAAAAATGAGATAAACAAAAAAAAAAGTTTAAAATGCATGGAGTGTTGTGCCGAAAAATCGATGACATGCAAAGAATGCATGTAATACTAGTGAAACACATAGAAAATGAAATCAATTTACGGCATATACACAAGAAAATAAGCAGCCAGATATTGTTATTAAAATTATTGCCAGTTGTATGATTTCACGAACGTAAAATTTATGCTAGCAACTGGAAATTAGTGTTGTGCGTTATGACGCCAAATATTTCCAGAAGTTATATCGTTCACAAAATATGACATAGAAGTCAGTGTAATGGTTAAATCAGGAAGATACTGTAAACGGCCTACTCATCCTAACATTCTACACTACAAGTTCAACTAAGTTAAGAAAATCGGTCTTCCAGAAGTAGCAGGGTCTCGTGGGCAGTTCGCATTTCTGGACAACGTTGATAAAAACTAGAGGCATTTTCATTTCTCTTTTCTTTTTCTTAAGTTTCTATTTTTGTATAGAACTGCAAAAACCGTTTTCAAGCTCTCAATTTTTTTTATTATTTGTTTTTGAAATGTACGCATTTTGCAACTATTTGATAATAAGCTTCAAAACAAGTGCGCATATTCCTCATATTATTTAAATGTAATTAAATGAATTGGCGGTTATTTGCTCAAAAATGTATAAGAAAAGTACTAGGGATGCACCGATTAATTGGTCCTTTGCCGATTAATTGGCAAAAAAATATTTTTTTGATATTATTTCTTAAAGCATACTTTCAATAAGAAACTATTGATGATTTAACTTAGTAACAGAGGAATATCTTTCAGCAAATATTACTATAAATTATTAATTCTATTAACAATAATATGAAAATTAGCTGAAAAAATTTGGATAAAATTTTGAAATTATTTTGGAAGAGTTAGGAAAATAGAGAAAACTTAGTCTCTCAGTAATAAATTAATCACTAGTATTTCTAAAATTGATTATTGTAAAAGAAAAAAGTGATGGAGAAATCAATAATTTTAAAAATGATCATTAATTGCAGATTATGAACGACTGATTTATCGGTAATCGGTCAATTTGCGTATCAGTGTATCCCTAAAAAGTGCGGCTTGAAAATGTTTCACACAAGTTCAGTATTTTAACCTAACCAAGTGAAATAAGATAAGTGTAACCTGAAATTTAAGAGCAAGTCACAAAAGTTAGAACTGCTTTTGTGCATTTTCTCCCAAAATCAAACCAATTTAAAGATAGAGATAAAAATATAACACAAATCTTTACACTATATTGTAACTGTTCCAAAAAAAAAAAAAAAGAATCACACTTTGCGCCACAATTCACAGCAAAAAATAAAGTTGTACAACTTGATAACAAATTGCAGTTTTCAATTGTCACATACATTTTACAAGTTATGTAAAATTAATATTTAATTATAAAAAAAACTGAGAATAATTATATTGTGCATGCATTAGTTTATGAAAGGATGCAAAATAAGATAACATTAACTGATTCTTGATTTTTCGATGCTGAGCTAGTGAAAAAGGACCTTGAAAAGAAAAAATTATGTACAAATGGCACACAAATTAAGGTGTTATCGCCCTAGAACTTTTTTTAAATTTTAGCCTTTTGGCTCAGTGTTAGGCGCATTTGCGACCAAAACTTATGATTTGATGCCTAAACTTCCAACCCTAGGCGCCAAATTTGACGCCTAAAATTTTGGATCCCCATTGAAGCTTTTTTTCCCTCATCCATTGGAATTGTAAAGAGCAATTTTGTTTAAAGAATTCCCTTTCTGTTATATATTTTCAAGATCTCTTTTTGAATATATTATCTACAAGTGCAGCACTTGTATTTGATGTTTTTTTTTTCTTACCATTCGAATAAAAACTTTATATGTTTGAATTATTAAAAATGGCACTGAAGTTGTCAATTTTGACGAATAGAAACTTATAGTAGGAGTCATCATGACACCTAGATTTAAATTCTTATTTCTAACACTTTTCGCTAAAACACTTTTGAACTTGGCTTAAACCGTGACGCCTAGTACAAGTTTCTAGGCATCAAAACAAACAATCTAGGTGCCATTTTTAATGAATGAATTATAAAATTAAAAAATATAATGAACACACAGCCAATATGGTCTGCTGCTGTCTGCTACACGCTACCAACAGCATATTTGCAAAATATGCAAAAGAAAATGATTTTTAAAGACAAAATTGTTTTTATTTTAAAATTACTTTTACAAATTTATCCTTTGGACCAGTTATGAGTCTTAATCAAACTTAATTGGAAAAGAAAAGCTTCAATATGCTCCAAGATTGTAAGCATCAAATTTGGCACCTAAAGTATCTAGGCATTAAATCAAAATGATTGGTTTTCAAAATATGAAGGAACTGCTGTGATACAATCCCCTCTTGCTAACTTTGTAACGTTAGAGCTAAAAAAGCTTCGCCAAGAATTTGATACATGATGACACAACATCGTTCCTTGTTCTTAGGGAAGCTCTTCTGTTACCAACCGAAAAAATTCTGATACATGATCAAGAAATATTTAAGAACAAAAAGTACACATGTCATACATCCTCATTGACAATGTTTTTTTTGTGCTAAGTGTGAGTTAAAACAACACACAACCATAGCAAGAAGCACCATAAATATATGCTTCAAAATTAACAAAAGGCAGAAACTATTTTTATACAAAGAAACAACACTAAAAAATTATTTTAAATATTTAAGCCAGTGTGTTTCTATAACAGTAGAGAGCTTAACAAAATACCAATAAAAAATAATTTCTTTTAAACATGCATTTCACTACACAAAAGCCTTTCATATTTGTAAAAAAAAAAAAAAAAAGCAAAAGCAGTTCAAAAGTATATGAAAAAACATTCCTCAAAACCAGGGTTGGCAAGTTTTTGACAGTCGGAGGTTTTATCCGGTTTTAACCGTGGTTTTTACCGTCATGTCAAAAAGGGGTTTTTGACATGGTTTTTGACATAATTGTCAAAAACCTAAATTTCTGTTCAAAACATGCTTAAATTTGATATTGATAATTAAAATACATTTTCAAATGAATTTTACAATTTCTGATTTCAGACACTGAAGTAAACTTTTGGAATTCTAGGTTATTAAAATAAAGTGTAATAAGCAATCCTAAACATAATTGAAGGGCTCGGGAGTAAATTAATGGTAACTAGCATTTTAAAAAATCAAACATATGGCTTTTGAATATGGCTTTATTGCTTCGAGAAATTACTGTAACAGGTTTTTTTTTTAAAAATGAAGTGGGTACATTAATTAAGTGCTGAAAAATGAGGAAAAATTGTATTGTTTTTTTATTATGAGTTTTTTTTAAAGAAATCACAGTAATACTATTGAAACAATAAGCTTATTTTCCAGTACAGAATATTTATAGTAATTCTCAGATAAAGTTGATTACAAAAGTAACAACAATATCTAATAAATAAATAAATAAAATAGTTTGATCAAAAATATTTAGCAGATTTGTACACTGAGTACTAATTAATTTAGTTTTGCTTTTACTCAAAAGAAAAAAAAAATCACTTTAAATTCTGATGTAAAGATTTTTAGATTGATAAAATAGCTAATTAATAGTTATTAAAACATTTAAACAAAACTGCTTTAAAAACTGGATTCAACTTTTAATACTTTTAACTTTTTTCATGACATAACAAGTTAAAAGAATGCAAATTAATTTTCATTAAATTTATTAATTTAATTTTTATTAAACTTGATTGACAAGATAACTAATTGATAGTTATTAAAACATTTAAACGAAACTAATCTAAAATTTGGATTTAAGTTTTAATATTTGTAACTTTTTTTCACTCCATAATAAGTTAATTTAAAAGAATGTGAATTAATTCTCATTAAATTTATTAATTTAATTTTTATTAAACTTAATTGATAAGATACTAATTGATAGTTATATAAACATTTAAACAAAACTACTTTAAAAGCTGGATTTAAGTTTTAATATTTAACTTTTTTCACAGCAAAACAAGTTAGTTTAAAAGAGAAATAATTTTCATTAAATTTATTAATTTAATGTTTATTAAACTTGATTGATAAGATGTATAAATTTTTATCTAAACTTTTTCAGGATGAGAAACCTTATATGTTTATAAAAAATCTCAATAACCACTGTATTCGAGTTTTAGACAGGTTTTTGATGTTTTTGACAGGTTTTCGACATGTCATGTCAAAAACTGGTTTTAGACGTCAAAAACCCAACCATGCTCAAAACCAATCCCAAACGTAAACAATATAAAACTAACAAAATGTAAATTGCAAACAGAAATGCAACTAAATTATCAAAAACTATACATCTACTCTTTTACATAAAATGTCACCATATTTATCATTTTAAAGATACCAAAGTTAGTGAATTTCTGCAGAAATTCTGCAGCAAAATATCAATGCAAGGTAAAACATTTCAAAAACATGCATTTATGTGCTGTGTACAAAAGTTTGCTAACACATTCTACAAAAAAAGGGGGCGGGGCGGGATATGAAGGACTTAAAAATTGGTTTAATTTGCGATGTTACATGAAAAACTGAACTGTTCATATTTTTAATTTGTTTTTAACTTCAATAATAAAATAACCATACTACTAGTGTTATTAAAAAAAAAAAAATATTTTCTTACTAATTCAGTCCATAAATTAATGTACATTAGTGGATATAAAAATGAATAAATGAAATACAAATAAAAATAAATAGTTCAACCGTGGGGAAATCAATCTTTTGCAAATTTAGCAATGTTAAACTGCACTAGGTAAAACATTTAGCTTTAGCATAATTCTAACATTAGACAAACATCTCAAAGAAATAGCAGAATACAAAACAGCTACACACCACACCAAACATATTTCCAAAATGGTTGGTTAATGCTAAACTTAATCCTGAAAATCAGTAAACTTTTTATATATACGCTAATCTAAACTTTCGCCGACCAAACAATTAAAATTTCTAAACTGGCTGCTGAACATAATGAATTCATCAGCAACCTAAAACACTGAATTTTTCGCACTGAACACGATTGACACTGCAATTAAGAAGAAAAAAACTTCAGCAGCAGCATTAAATTTTACGATGTTCCAGCACTATTTTTCACTAAAAAACCAAACTTCCCTGAGAGTTGTGCACACTTGTACAATTCGCACTGAATGCAGACTTCCTATCTGCCGCAAGAGTTCAAGAATCTGTAAACAGGAATGCTATCTTAATCTTATGTTAACATTGTACGTGTGTGACCAGACCATACTAGAAAAAATTATGGCCAACGATTGGTGATTTTTTAGATGAGTGGTTCACATCACACTAGTACGTATAGCGACAATAATGGGTGCCTACTTACACACAACTCCAAATTTGGCAGGATCTGAAATTTGACAATTTTGGCTGTTGTCCTAATGTCAATGGATAAACAAAAGAAAAAAATAAGTCCCTAGATTCCATCAAAAGTTTTTTCGATTGCTGCCGCCAGACTTAGACAAAATGTAAAACTGTCTGCGAACTTAAATTATTTCTTAAAAATTTTCTGCAAAAAAAAGGGGGGGGGGGGGGGGGGCTTCTGAACCCTAAAGTGCTTCCAACAACAAAAATATCACGTTGTATGAAGTGCAAGTTCTACCATGAGGTTGGTTGTCAATCCGTCATGTTTAACCGCTTCCCTTACACATTTTTTTGAAAAAAATTGCAAAAAATTATCATTTTTTTTTTATTTCATTACTAGCTACAAGGAAACTAAGCAAAACAATATGCATCATTTCTTCATCATATTTCTATTTCATCATTCTATCATCATATTTCAGATAGAAAACTTCCTAAATAAATACTTATTAAACAAAATGCCAAAATTTTCTGCAAACTTTGAATGTTTTCTGCAAACGGCGTTTGCGAATTCGTCTATATTATTATTTGGGTTTGGCTGCCGCTAGTAGTACTGCATCAGGAGTGTACAAGATCTCCTGCATGGTGTCCCCGAGTGGAACAATTCCGATCATTAGAGGACATTATTAATGGAAAAAAAGGATTACCAGAGTCTCCAGAGAGGTTGGACTTCTACCTGTTGGTGCGAGGAAGGTTTTTTATTTCCCTCCTACAACCCAAGGGAAAAAAAGATGGAGGCTTCCCCCTGATCTGCCACTTGGGAACATGCTCTCTTGTGATTATAGGCTCCATGGACAATTTCGGCTGTGATGATTATGTATTTATATATATTTATTTTCAACACAAAAAGAAAACCAGTTTTCATAAGTGGATTTTTTTAACCTAAAACATAAAAATCGAGAACAATTTACTGCTTTTTGAGTGGAAATTAGAGTATTTTTAAAAAAGGGAATGTTGTAAACATGTTTTGAAAATAATTTGAAGTGTATCACTTTAACACTTTAGGACCTGAGCATAAAATTTCTATATTTGCAATTGGGATTTTTAAAAATAGTTCATGACAGTCATTAGAATTTTCTTTTTTGCTTTTACTTTGAATTAATATAAAAGTTTACGTTTTGATTGCTCTAGTAACGTGATTCCATATATTCTTATTGAATTTCTACATGATAAACAAAACAGAAAGTTCGTGAATCCAATTTCTTGAAAATTTTGACAAGGGACGGGGCAGTGGGGCTACAAAAAGTAAGACATCATGCAATGCTTATGAAAAATAGTGTGTCATGTGATAAAAAACAAACTCGGGGTGAGGCAAACTCGCACCAAGAGAAGAAGAGGGTCAAAAATGTTGGAAAAAAAAGAAAATCACTCACGGAAATCCTTTAGTAAAATTTTGCCAAAAATCTTCCTCCCAAAATTTTACAAAATGGGAAAGGTTTGGTCACTCAATCATTATTGAGGTTTTGATGAAAATAGTGAACTTACCAAACGTAATTGAGGTTATTTATGTACCCAATTCACATTTCTAACTGTCTATTATAGTATTCCAATTATATTAATTCACTATTAATCACATTTAAACATATATATTCAAATATTATATAACTTTAGGAAATTATTTTGCCACTATTAATTGCATTATACATAGATTTTCATGTGAGACTATTATTTTGCAGAAAGAATTAGAACACTAAGAAATCACAATAAAACGTTAGCACTTGTGACATATTCCGTCAACCATTTTCGTGAAATCCAAAACTATCCCTAAATAAAAATTTACTTTAAAATTTTGATGCAAAAGATTTTCAAAGTTAGTAAAGCAAGTTTGGCAACTCAAACATTGGCGGTCATTCTACTGCCTGCTTGGAGAAGTTTTGGTTTTGACAATAACTTTCAACAGAATAATACACAAGTACTACAACAATTATCAAGTTTCTAAAAAAAAAAAAATCAAAGAATTAAGTTTGTTTTAGAACGAAGGTCTCAGTAATATAATAACTTATTCTGAGAGTTAATATACTTCAGGAATGACAATATTGCAGCACCGCTTTACTTCATCAATAAAGACGCTTATGACAAGTTTAGTAGGATCAGATCAGGTATCTGATATCTAGGCATTTAAATCAGACTTCAATGGGTTAAAGGTAGGTTTTTTTTAACAATATTCAAACAAAATTTTAGCACGAGTCTTATATCCACAGAAATAATTAATAATTAAGCATCTTTTCAAAACGTTTCTATGCGAAACTAAAATTTTAGAGAAATAACACATGATGTGTGTGCTATTTATTTTCGGAATTCACAATATAACTTGTTGTTGAAAGCATATCATTCAAAATTAGAACAACATTAAAAAATATTTTGAGACAAGTTTTGTGGCAAATTAAATTTACACTTTGTGATTGTAATGTACAAAAATTTGGAAATTCAAATGCAATGTTTATTCACAAGTTTCATTGAGTGATACTGTCATATTTAATATAATCTGATGACAAGTAAGAAAAACTTCACGAAATAAAATAATTAAGTCACAGACTTTTGAGTTAGTGACATAAGAGGAAGAAAAACATTTGGTAAGCAAAAAATAGAAAGCAGAAATGTGCAATCACTAAGCTACTTAAATCTAATTGAAATTTGCAGCAAATGTTTTGCGATACTTCTAGATTATCACTGTACACGATTTTTTAGGCAACATTAACTTCAGAACCGAAGCAAATGGTAGACTGAACTTATTTAACATTGTTTATTTCAATAATTTCAACAAACATATGCAAATGACAAAAACGGAAATAGAGCTTAGCTCACCTATTCTTAATCACGACGCGGTCTTTAACAACTTAAACACTTCAGATTGCTAAAGATATCACCCTGGTGCTTCTTTATAACAAATAAAATATGTATTTCAGACTTAAGGTATAATATACAATAGGAGTACGATTATATTTAACGCCATCTTGTACATAATGAGAACATACAAAAATGTGCAAGCTAATCAAAACTGAGTGATCTAATTTTCCGAGTGCATCTAATGATGTACGACTTAAGCGTAACATAATCGCATTGTTTTGCACAGCAAAAATATTTTTTTAATAACCGACTTACTTGAAGTTCAGCCCTTTCAACTTCCCATTGGGCTCGTTCCATTTCAAACCTTGCCCATTCATGCTGAATAAAATGAAGAATTCCTGGGATGGAATAGTGAGGCCTTTGATTGTGATCTTCTTGGTTTTGTTTACTATTAATACTAATTCCTCCGGAAGGAAGACCTAGTTGAACAGAATGATTTTGAGTTGCAGAAACGTCTTCCATCATTGCATGGTCGCCATTAACATTTTCTGATCAGCTTGTCAGCAATGGATGACGGGATATTTAACTCAAAATAATGCCAATCAAGGATGAGAAATTCCGACAGAAACCCCATTTTTGCAAGGCTACTAAAATTGAAATATTTTAAGCATTTTAAGATAAAATTTAGATAAAAAAATTAAAGAAGCGATTCATGCAATAAAGTTTAGTTACTATAATAGGCTTGGATGAAACGCTGCATCTGCAAAAGTGCGTTTCACAAGAATCCAAAAACACGAACATTTGCGTGCGCAACGCACTTTTGCAGGTGCAGCGTTTCAAATGAATTCCGACCTAAAGAAACAGAAAGAAAGAAAAAGACAATCTTAAATTATCAACACTACAAAGAAGGAAATTGAAGCAGTAATTACTTAATAGCTTTAGCTATTGAATACCTGCGAATGGTCCAATGGAAAAACTGATAGCAGACTGTATCCAGAGAAGGAGAGGAAAGGGGCCAGCAGGGCCGTAGCTAGCATGAATATCCAGGGTAGGCTAAAAAAAAAAGGACAGGCAAAGAAAAAAAATAGTAATAACAAAGGTTGCTATTTCCGAGGTCAAAAACTGGTGAATGGAATTGGAGACCTTTTAACTTCTTCAAACTCACGTTAAATGCAAAAAGAGAAAGAGAGAAAGTGGATTTTATCATCTTCTAATCTATGAGAAATTCATTACTAGACGTAAGGCTTTATAATCAGAAATAGGGGGCCTAAAGTTTCTCCCCGGTAAATTTTTCGAAATTGTAGATATAATATAAAACACAGTTTTAGATGATCTTTAGTGATCTTGAGAAGAGATTCGGGGCCTATCCCCGAAAGTGTTTCAAATTTGTAGTCTTAGGAATGCATCTTAGAGGATCTTTGGTAATATTAAACGAGAAAAAATTTCGTATCCAGCCATTTCTGAAATTGAAACTTTAAAAACACTATTATTATGTTTGATTCTTTTCGTTATTTTAGAAATTAAAGCCCTTAAAGTGAAATTGAAACTTAAATTTAAAGATGTTGTTGGCAGGGGGAGGGTCCTCTTCCTAGGAAAATGTTCGAAGTTAACTTTTAAAGTACTTTTTTTGAGGCTCTTTTACTATTTCAATATCAATCAGAGAAGAGGTTCGAAGGTCCTACTTCGGTAATTTTCTGAAATTCAAATTTCAGAAACATGAATTTGTAATGAACTTCGATCATTGTATCAGTGAGTTTAGGGGCGCTAAATCAGAAATTGTTTCGAAGTTGAAGCCCCGAAAACAAAGTTTTAGAAGAGCTGCTGCGATTTTCAGGGAACTGGAAGGTTCATGGAATCTCCGGAATGTTTCCAAATTGAAGTGATATAAACGAAATTTACGACGATATTTAATCATTAAGAGGGTTTTTTCTAGGGCTTTTGGGGAGTGGATGCGCTCTTTTGGAGACTTTTCGAAATGCAAATCCGTAATACGTGATTGTAGGCTGTCTTTGATGATAGGAAGAACGTAGTTTGAGTAGCTTCCCCCGAAATTGAAATATCATTCGCACACATAGAACTACTAATATGACCTGGGTCCGATTAAGATACCACGGGGCCCTAGGCCAAATACTTTTTTGGGGCCCTTTGTACTGAGGCTTTATACAATTTTAGGCATAGGATAAAACAAATTTAGTCATTGACTACGGCAATTAAAGCGATTTGGAGGCCCCTAAATTGTGGGGGCCCTAGGCCGCGGCCTAGTTGGCCTATTCAGTAATCAGGCCCTGAGTATGACGATTTTTTAAATTACGGAGAACTTTAAGTTTTTTCTCTCTGTTTTTTTTAAACTTTTGTTTTATATTTAAAACATATTTCAACGACCCATGTACTTTTATCCACTTAGCTGCGGAGCTGGGGTTTTCACGATGATATTTTTACTAACAAAATTAGAAATTTATATATGTTTGTCGGTGTCATGTTTATTTATTTATTTAGAAATCATATTTATTTATATATGTTTGTCGGTGTCATGTTTATTTATTTATTTAGATATCATATTTATTTATGTATTCATTTTTTAAAATTAAACTGAAGCTTATCTGTCGAATCGAGCTACTTCTGTTTCATTTATTTCTCAGGGTAAAAAAATCCTGTCACATCTTAATTTAATATAGCGAAAGTTTTTAAAAATATTTGCTTTTAGGGGAGGCGAAACTTTTCTCAGGGCAGGCGTCGCCTCCCTAGGCCTACCTCTGGCTACGGCCCTGAAAGGGGCAAAAAGTAGGCATCCCATCAAAAGCCTTTCAAGTATACATAAGTTATACATGCAAAAAAGGTGAGCTAATTCTAATCTTATAAATGTATTGAAATTCGTTTATCTAGAAATGTCAGAACAAGGTGGGGGTATTCAAATGACGTCACAAAGGCTCCCATTTCTTTGCGGCAAATAAACTGTTCTTTAAGAGTCTTCTATATTTTCCCCTTTAGAACTAGAGAACAAAAGATCAATCATTTATTTCGCGTAAAATGCTTTCTTTTTTATTGTATTTTACAGCTTTAAGCTTCTTGGTTCCTTATCAGAAAATCTATGGAAAATACTGTTTTATTTATGTTTACCACTTTATTCAGCTCGTTTTACACAATCTCATACCAGAAAACACTCTACGCATGTTCAGAACGTATAAAAAGTCCTGCGATTGTTAAATAAGGCTTATATCATATCTTTAACGCTACAGTGCAAAATCTAATCCAAAATTTAAAAATAAACGCAAAAACATTAAACAGACCGTAAGGGGATGCTAAAAATATCTTGGTACGTGTTTCAAAATAAGAATTTCAACATTTTATAGCAGAAGGAAAGAAAGCATCAAGCAAGGCAGTGAGAAAGAGAAAAATCTTGTGGTCGGCATAGCCTCTCCAGCATAGGCGGTTCGTACAGGGGGCAAGGCGGGCGACTGCCCCTCACTTTTCAGAGTTAAAAATTAATTTATCGATTGAAAAATGTGCTGTTATTCAGTGGATCGATTTATTTCACTAAAACAAGAGGAAAATTCCAAAAAAATGGACTTTTTCCATGTGTTTTCATTAGAGTGGAACTTTTAAACAGAATGGTCTAATCAATGATGGCCAATCGTCTTGACTTTTGCTGCCATATTCCGCGTTTTTAAAGGGCATTTAATCAGCAGTGTTAAAATCCAATAACATAGCCAAATGTTGTCGGGGGGGGGGGAGCATCAGCCTAACCCCTCACATTTCTTTTGACCACCCACTTTTTCGGGTTACCAGCCGTCTATGCCAGCAAAAGGACAGTCAACACTGGTGAAGGGGCTACACACAACTCTAGAGTCAGTATAGGAGCTCTAGACTACATCAGAGCTTAAATCTTTAACAAACGAAGTGATGGAGTCCCGAGAGCTGGTTTTCATACGTAAGTAGCCATAATTGGGAAGATGTGACCAATCGCAATTTGGTAATTTGATGGTTGGAAATATTTCAAAAGCTGCTAAAAAACAAATTCCAGCAAAAGTTTCAGAGAAAATTTGAAGAATATATTTCATAAACACTTTCAAAATTGAGTGTTCAGAAATGCAAAGCTGACTTCTGTAAACGCAGATAAAGTTCCAAATGGAAATAGTTTTTGATAATTTTAGTTACAGTACAAGTTTTTAACACTTCAAGAAGCACGGGAACTTGTAAAATTGAAATAGTAGTTTCATTTAAAAAAAAAAAAATGTGTCCAATTTAGTGTCATTGTTATAAACGTAGTAGTTACCGTAAAATGGGGTGTGTATAGAAACAGCGGGGTCAATCGGAACAAAATTTCCCGACTGTACAAAGAAATTCCTCATAAATATACTATTGGGTATTTTTCGCCATTAATTTTTTTTTTTAGAAAGGTAAGATCATAGGAAGTAGGAAAAAATTAGTTTTGTCAATCGGGCAACGTTACTGGCTTATAAGGAGGGCTGTACGTGGAATGCTAGAAAACATCACGTTTTCATAGACTGCAAAACTTCATATGTAAGTACAAACCTTCTTATTATTTAAACCTGAGAGTGGTATGTTTCAATTATGCATGTATCTGAACAACTGAATACCACATTAGAATATACATTTTTTAAAAAATTTGTCGTAAAAATGAAGAATTCTGAAAAATGACATAGGAAAAAAAATTTGCGGGGTGTATCGGAACACTTGGTTCTGTTGTTCCAGTTCAAACTTATTTAAAGGAAACTGTTTGAAAAATCAAGATTCCAACGCCAATTTCTCTAGTCAAGACAAGAACAAGGATTTATTACTGTTTATCTCTTCTCGTGAGCAACTAGATCTTAGAATGACAGAAAGTTGCAGATTTAAAAAGATTTTTGCTCCAGGAGACTTCTTTTTGCCTAAAATACATGGGGAAAGTCATACAGACTTTATGTAGCATAAGTTCAGTACACAGACAGTGATGAATAAGTAGGAAAATCTTACAGAACAATCCCAAAACCCAGAGCGTTCATCCAGAAGATGTTATGAAAACTTAAGTCAAGCCACAACTGCTAGTTTTAAGGCCAAGTACGTATTTGTGGACGATATGAGAGACTTCAATTTATGTTACAGCTTTGTATTTTAATTCAAAAGCATTTCTTAAAATTAATTTTAATTTTTCAGAAGTTCAAAATTATTTTTAATTTTGACAAATTATAAACGTTTACTGGTATTGAAATTAAACTTTTATTTGACAGTAACTATCTGTTCTTATTGTCCCCCATCAATATTACTCATGTTTATAATACCTATTGCAGGTTAAATTGAAAAAAATAAAAAAATTAACATGTGTTCCGATTGACCCCTATCTGCGGGGTGATTCGGAACACCCCTAAATTCCTATATATATAAATAATAACTGTTCGAAATGTTTTGTCTTTGCTTGGAATTCAAAAAAATCAGGTTTTTCCCATTAAATTGAAAACCCATTTGAAGTAAAAACCCTTCTTTAAAAAAAACCCTTTAGATTTTTTTTAAATTACATTTATTTTTAAAAAATCCCAAAATGGTCATTTTCCCAAAAACTTAAAATTTCCCAAAACCCTTTTAAAGTTTTTTTTAACTTGTTATTTTTTTCTTTTAAATACAAAGATTTTTTGCCATTTTTGGGTGGGAAAAAGGGAAAAATTGGTTGAATTTTTTTAAGCAAAAATTAAATTATTTTTGGGTTTTCGAAAATTTTTTTAAATTTTTTCCAAGGGAAAAAATTTTCCCCCCTTACCAACCCAAATTTTCCAAAAAAAATTTAAATTTTAAAATTTTTAGGGCCCAAAACCTTAATTTAAAATTTATTTTTTCCCCAAAAAAAGATTTTTTTTTTTTTTTTAAAAAAAAAAAGGATAAAAAAAAAAAAATGAAAAGGAAACGGGTTTTAAAGGGGGGAAAAAAGGATTTAAACCGAAATTTAACAACTTGACAATTTTAAACCAAAATGAAAATTTTAAAGGTTTGGGTTGAAAAAATTTGAAAATTAAACAAATGAATTTTCCTTAAAATTTGGTTTTAAAAAACTTTTTTTTGGGGAAAAATTTTAAAAAATAAAAAATTAAACAAAATTTTTGGTCCCCGGGCCCTTTACGGGGTTTTAAAAAATAAACCGCACCTGAAAGGGGAAAATTTTTTTGGTTGGGAAACAGAACAAAATTTTTATTTTTCTCCAAAAATCCCAGGAAAAACAAAATTTTTTCACGAAAAAAAAAAGGTTTTTTTTAAAAAAACAAAAAGTTTGTTAATTTTAAACCCGGGAAAAACCGGTTTTTCCCCCAAAATTTTTTAAAACCTAAAATAAAACCTTTTTTTTTTAAGGGTTTTCCCCCAAAAGGTAAGGGGCTTGAAAGAACTCTGGACAAAAAATTTTTTTTTTATCCCCATTTCTTTAAAAAAAAATTTTAACCAGTAAATAATTTAAAATTAGGAATTTTAAAAATTTTACTAAAAATTATAAAAAAATTTGGGGTTGTAAAATTTTTTAAAAATTTTTCTAAAAAAAAAAAGGAAACCCCTTGCAAATTTTCCCGAAAGGGTCAAGGCGTTTTGGGGCCTTTTTCCCATTTTTTAAAATTTATAATTTAAAAATTTAAATAAAATTTTAAAAAAATTTTTATGATTGTTTTTTTGGGGAATTTCGCAAAAATTTAATTTGGCTTTAAAAATTTTTTTAAAAATCAAAAATTAGCTTCAAAATCCCCTTTTTAACCCCGACAAAAGAAAATTTTAAAAGCAAATTCCTTTTGAAAATTTTAAAACCATTAGACATTTTTAAAAAAAATTTTTTGATTAAAATTTTTTTGAAAAATTTCTAAAAAAAAATTTTTTTCTTTTTTTAACGGAAACTTGGCGTTTTGTTAAACCCTTATTTAAAAAAATTTTGAAAAATCAAGAGCCCCCCAATTTTTTTGGGGGTAAGACAAAAAAAGAAAAAAATTTGTTTATTTTTTAAAAGGTTTTGGAAGCAAAAAAACATCTTTTTTTTCCGGGAAAGGTTCCCTTTTAAAATGTTTTTTTTTTTCCAAAAAATTTTTTTTTCCTAAATAACGGGGGAAAATAATAAAATTTTTTTTGGGGCCCATTTCGGACCCCAAAATTAAAAATTTTTGTAATTTGGGAAAATCAACAAAAAATTTCACCAAAACCCAAAGCGTTACCCCCGGGAAGTTTTTGTTTAAAAACAAGAAGGCCCCCAACGGGGGTTTATTTTTTTGGAAGATTTTATTTTACTTTATTACTTCAATTTAAAATGGAAAAAGTTTTATTTTTAAATTCAAAGCCATTTCAAAAAATTTTTTTAAAAAAGGGGGGTTTAAAATTTTTTTTTAAAAATTTTGGCAAAATTAAAATAAATTTTTAAAAATGGTTTAAATTTAAACTTTTTTTAAAACCCTTTTTAATTCCCCGGTTTCCTTAAATTTTTCTATTAATTATTTTTAACCTTTTTTACTTTTTTTTAAAAAAATTTAAAAAAAAACGTTTTTAAAAATTCCCAAAAACCCCCTTCGGAGTGACGGAACCCCCCAAAAAATTTCCTTTTAAAAAAAATTTTTTTTGGGGAAATGTTTTGGTCTTTTTTTTGAATTTTTTAAAAAAAAGCAACCCCCCCTTCCCGGAAGTTTCCCCAAAAATTTAAATTTAAAAAAAAATTTTTTAAAAAATTTTTTTTAAACTGAAAATTTTTGATTAAAAACCCTTTTTAAAAGGTAATTTTTGTTTATTTAAAGTTTTTTTTTTTTTAAAAACCTTATTATTTCGTTTTAAAAGGGTAAGTGAAGGGGGGTTTCTTAAATTTCCGTCCATAAATTTTTTTAAAAACGCAAAAAATTACCAGCCGGATTTTTGGTTTTAAAAAAGGCCCTTTTGGTAAAATTTCCTACAAAAAGGTTTTTGGAACAATTAAAAAAAAAATTCATTTTTTTTTAAAATTTAAATTTTTTATTAACTTTGTCATTTGGGGGAGGGTTTAAATTTTTCAATTTTTAAAAAGCAAAATAAAAATTTTGGTTTTTTTAATTTCCCTTTGAAAACTTCAAAATTTTTTTTTAAATTAAATTTTTTAAACAAATAAAAAGTTCCCCTAAAAATTTTACAAAATTTAAAAATTATAAAAATAATTTTAAAAATTAAAATAAAATTTTAAAAAACCCCAATTTTAAAGGGAAAAATTATTTTTTTTTTTAAAATTTTCCCCCGTTTTAAATTTTGGCTTTTTTTAAATGTTTTCCATTTATAAATAAATTTTTTGGGAAAGATTTTTCTTTTTTGTTTGTGTAACAAATTATTTATTTTTAGCGAAATTTTTAAAGCCCTTGAAAAGGGGGGGAGGCCAAATTTTTCAAACCCCCCAAAAATTTGTTGAATTTTAAATTTTTCCCCTTTTAAAATTTAAATTTAAATTTAAAAAATTGGTCGAAATAAAATTTTCCATGGGGCCCGATTTTCGGAACCCCCTTTTTTTTTTTAAACTTAAAGGAAAAAAATATTTTTCTCCCATGGAAATTTTTAAAAGGGGTTTAAAAAAGTTTTCACGGGGGAGGGGAAAATTTTTCCATTTTCCAAAATTTAAAAGCCAAAAAAATTCTAATAGGGTTTTTTTCAAAAATTTTGGTTTTAAAAACTTTCTTATTTTGTTGGCAAAAATTTTAACATTTTTTCCCAAATCCCAAAAAAATTTTTGTAAAAACTACCCTTCCCCAGAAAATTTTTTTTTTTTAATTTGGAAAAAGAAAAGGGGGGGGGGGGGGGGGGCGTTGGCCCCAAAATTTTAGGGAACTAAATGCAAATAAATAATGATCCCAAATTTTTTAAAAAATAATTTAAAAAAACATTTTTTCAAAATTTTGAGGGTTTCCCTTTAAAAAAAATTTCCCCTTGGGAAAAAATTTTCTTTTTTTTTGTTCAAAGCCCAAAACCCCCCCTTTTTAAACCACCTTAAAAATTGAAAATAACATTCCCCCTGTGAAAGAAAAAAAAAAACCCCGGGTGTTTTTTTTTTTTTTAAAGGTTTAATTTTTAAAAATTTAAAACCAAAAAAATTTTTAAGGACAAAACAGCTATCGGAAAAGAGCGGGTTTTCATTTCTTTAAAAAACCCAAAGTTAAGGCCCTTGAAAAAAGAAAAATTAATATCCCCCTTAAGGAAAAATGCAAAAAAATTTTTTTTAGAAAAAATTTTAAGAAAAAGTTTGGGGGGGAAAATTTTCCCCCCCTTTCCCTTACCAAAAAATAATAAAAAAGTCAAATTTTTTTTTTAATTTTAATTGAAAAAAAATTTTTCCTAAAAAGGGGGGAAACTTCCCTTTTTACCAAGTTTGGCCTGGGGTTTTGGGGGATTTTTGGGAAGCTTTAAAAACCAAAAAATTTTAAAATTTTAAAGGAAAAATTTTTAAAAAATAAAGGGGTTTTTAGCCCTTTGATTTTTAAAAAATTCCCAAAGGGTCCGGGCCCCCCCAAGATTTTGGATGCTTCAAAATTGCGGGGAACAGCGAAAAAAACGCAGAAAACCTTTTTTTCAAAGGTCCCCCAAATTAAAAATCAAGTTTTTAATTTAAAAAAAAAAAACTGAAATAAGTTGAATTTACAAATTGTAAGATAAGTATTAAATTTTCAAAGAAACTAACTTTGCAGTAATTTAGTGCTCGCTGAAGGTTAGCATAAGATAACCAAGAGTTAAAAGTATAGCAGTTGGCAAAAGTTAAAGATGGCTGTGAGATATTGGGGATATCATAACAAAATTAGTTTTTTGAAAACGAAAATCTTATATAAAAAATGCAGTTTCTTTAATCTTAGGTTTCGTAGTGTTGAGACTTGGGTTGGATCCCAGGTGAAACATTTAAAACTGAATCAAATTTAAGCAATTTTTGGTAACGTTAACTAGAGAGAAAGAGGTCTCTCTTAGTGATTTCTCAAAATTGAAGGTTTTTTGGGGCTAAGTTTAACAATGTTGAGTGAGATCTACTTCTAGCGTTCTCTGAAATTAAAGAAAAAAAAATCGCAAATTTTAACTCTGAAGAATGCGATTGTTATTTATCTCTGGTGTTGCGAAGGGGATGCTCTAACGGCACAAAGAGTCTGTCAAGTCAGGTGGATCTCATCTAAACATTTTTAGAAACTGACCTCGTAAACACACAATTTTAGGCTCTGTTTGGTCACGATTGGAGAAGAGTCGAGTAGCTTGAGATTCACTCACTTCATCGAAATTTTTTCAACTGAACATGAATAAAATACATTTTTTCTCTATTTTAATCAGATAAGCTATGGAAAGGGGCACCCACCTCAAAAAACTTTTTTTGAAATTCAAGTGCTTTCTGCAATTTTAGGCTATCCTTCATGAAATTAGGAGAAAGATCAGGGTTAAGTAAATAACACCAGAAAATAAATGTTAAAACTATTTTTTGGCGACATAAAAGCAGAAGATTTTCTGCCGCCCCTGCTCGAAACTTGTTCTTTACAAGCACATTTCAAAATATACCCACCGCCCTTTTACCGCCCAAAGTATGTCCACAGCCCCTCTGCTACCCAAAATATATTCCCCGCCCCTCAGCATCTTCCCACCGCCCACCGGGGGCGGTATCGCCCCCGTTGAGACCACTGCTTTAAAGGATTCAATTTCACGATTTATTAAATAGTAATTCTGTACTTTTGCTCATTAATGATAAAACAATTAGCATATAAGCATTTTTTGAAAGTAATACTGTCCTCTTGATTAATTTCAGTATTTTTTAATTTTATTGCACGTTATTCTACATCAGTGGTGGCCAACCCGCGGCACGCGTGCCACAGTGTGTCACGGCAGAGCAGCAGGAGTGGCACGCGAAGACATGTAGAAAATTTTTAAAAATTGAGAACATAATCCCAAAAAAATAAGACTCTTACCCAGAAAAATAGAACCATGAGCTGACATGTTTCAGGAGGCTGACATACCCATTGCCAACACAATTGTACTTATCGTTAGTTTTGGACATTCAAAAATTTATACAAGAATCTCAAATATTACAATACGGGCAAAAGAAAAAATCAACGAAGTTATGTTTACCGGTTAATTTTTGTTGCTTAAATTAATAATGCATACTTAATGCTTGAAAAAATTTCCGCTAAATCCTTAAATTTAAAAGATGTTTCAGTACTGATTGTATCGTGTTTGTACCACTACAATGCACCAATTATGTGAGCTAGCTTTGTGTGAGTTTTGCGGCAAGAAAGAGCATTACATTTAGGTTTTGAATTACTAGTCAGTACGTTATTCCAAAGTTTTGAGTTGTGTCACTTTTCTAGCTCATGAGCGATATTTGTGCAAAACACGAATGAAACTTTCGATGTTGTAGAAGAATTTTTGGATTTACGGCTACATACTTTTAGCGCCAGGGGAGGAAATAATTGAAGAAGTTAACTCTGTCACTAAGATAAAGAAACCATCAGAATAGATAAAATTCGGTCAGAAAAGGAGCGTCTTAAGTGTTTTTTGCTGCATTGCTTGAAATTTCTTTTGGAAGACAAATTTTTAAGGCTCATTGAATAGGGTCGAGTAACTTGTCAACCTTTTCCCAGGTAGAAGTTTTTAAAAAAAGTGAAGAGGCTGACAAGTTACTCCTCCATTGAAATGTGCGATAGCTATATAAAGGAAAAATACTCATGCTGTTTTAGAATTTGAGGGAATGTGTTTTAAAATATCTTGAAGGAATAAAGGAACGTTATTTACGAATGAAGATTAGCAATTAAATTCAGCTATTTCATACTTTATTGTCTGGCGCCTAAATAATTCAAATTTAAGATTTTAGGGCAAAAATTTTTTCCTAAACTCATATAAATCATACACATTCCTTTACAATGAAATTTCCAAACAATTTCTTTCTCTTGACTTCGGAGAAAAAAGATTAACACATTTTACATCAATACTGGAAGTAGCTACCAAAAGTTAATAATGTCCTCAGGATAGATAGTAAAAAATTTGCATCTGTTTTGAAGTATGCATTCAGTAATATATAGGTTTGATGAGTTTTAAGATGACAAAAAATTACTGATGTTTTCAAATTCTTCGTTTATTTCTTTACAAGACATTACTTGTTGTCTACCTAAAATCCAAACTAAAATTGCCGACATGTTGCGTCTTATAGCATTGGAAATCAAGTATAAAAGCCTACGTCCACTGCCAGTCATCCAAATTACATTGAGTTTTCAATTTTGTACCAACAACTTTTCTTTTATTTACATGCTTTAGCTGTCTGGTGCTGTCGTAAATTTTGTTTAAAAAATGTTTATGAACAAATATATTTTTTAATGAATATAAAAAGAATTATAGTAATAGTATTGAATGCTAACTGATAGCCCTTAAAACCCTGATATGTGTTAGCTTTTTCAAGAAATAATTCTAAAATTAATGACGTGGTAAAAGAGGGACCCATCCATAAGCCATATTAAGTACTGACCGTTTAATTTTTAGAATTTTTTTTGCTTATATTTTAAGCACCCTACTGACTGAACGTATAAAAGTTTGTTTAACGCTATCTCTTATACTCGGATTTTTTTCATTAGTTTTATCATTTTCACCCCTCAGACTGACGTGAAAAAATGTACTAGTTAATTGTACTAGCTAAAAATGTACTAGAAAATCACCGAGTCAGTCAGCAAATAATTTTTTTTTAACTTTTTAAAAATTTTCAGCTTGTTGAAAAAATTGAAATTAGCACGCCGAACTTTTTTCACCTAGATAGTGGCACTCTTCAAAAAAGGTGGGCCACCCCTGTTCTACATTGTGATAAAGAATAATGGCATGAAAATATACTTTTTTGACATTTTCCCCAAAAAACTTAATTTGTTCCCATTTTCCAACTGTTAAAAGTTTGCTATCAATGCACTTTGATTCAGTCATAAATTTCTTTTAAAGGAAAGGTTTATTTATTATTTATTTAGCTTTGTGTCTGTGTGTCAGTTTAATTGATTTCTCATCTCTTTAGACTTTTTCAGTATGCAATCTTTTCAATATTGTCGAGCTCGTTGAAATTTCACAAGTTTCTTTTTGCATGCGTGTGTTTCTCTTCTGGTATCTTTTAAAGTCTCTTCTATACTTTTGGTCATTGGTGTATAGGAGAGAGTGTGCTTATAATAGAAGTTTAAATATGTATAAAAATAAAACACATGCTTGACTCACCTTGCTCCAATATCGAAGAAACAGCCTCACTTGTTGTTGAGATCTTCCTTCAACTGCATTATTTGAATTCAGTTCTGCAGAATGTTTTTCTATGATTTGGTTGCCGAATCTTCTTTCTTTGGCGAAAATAAGCCACTTTTGCTTAACTTTCTAACAACATTTCCTGAAGAAAGTTCATTGAACAAACGCTGTGCTTTTAATTTTGGCTTTTTTTATCTAGTTTAATTATTTTACACTAAAATGTTATATATTTGTATATCAAAAGAATGACAAAGCTATATACTACTTGTTTTAAATTAGTACGTATATCCATGACAAAAAAAATGAGTTAGTAAGCAAAAAATATAGTTAGCTCTTTAGTATATGCTAAGCCTAATCGAATGCGAAAAATTACCCATTTTACTCCACACATGTTTTAACATCCTGAAAATTTCATTTTTGCTGCTTTATCTTCAACATTTTAGGAAGTTATTCCTGAAAATGTGCTCTATGCAGTAGGTTAAAAACTTAAATGTGTATTTCCATTTAATTTTCTTCAAATCAAAAGTTTTTATGAAGATCACATTCAAGCGTCTTTTAAGAAAAACACTTAATCTCTAGCATCTGTAACTTTTATGTGGAAGTTGCACCTTATTTTGCATATAAAATGTTGCCTGGTGTCAATGATACATAAAAATGGCAACACAGAAAGAAAATATGCTTTGCACAATTTTTAAGGAATTTTCTAAAGAGCCTGACTCATTTTACCCCGCCTGACCGCCTAAGTCATTCGCCCCCTCAACAGGATTGTCTGGATGCACCCACATCTTTTCGTTGGGAATGAGCAATTCCCAACGGATAATCCCATCTCGGAATACTTTGTGGCATAAGCGCGTGTCATCAAACTGCAAAAAATGAACTGTATTATTTGAATTCAGTTCTGCAGAATGTTTTTCTATGATTTGGTTGCCGAATCTTCCTTCTTTGGCGAATATGTGTATTAATGTGTATTTCCATATGTGTATGTGTATTAAATGTGTATTTCCATTTAATTTTCTTCAAATCAAAAGTTTTTATGAAGATCACATTCAAGCGTCTTTTAAGAAAAACACTTAATCTCTAGCATCTGTAACTTTATGTGGAAGTTGCACCTTTTTTGCATATAAAATGTTGCCTGGTGTCAATGATACATAAAAATGGCAACACAGAAAGAAAATATCATTTGCACAATTTTTAAGGAATTTTCTAAAGAGCTTGACTCATTTTTACCCCGCTATCCATTTTACTCCGCCTGACCCTATTTAAGTCATTCGCCCCCTCAACAGGATTGCCTGGATGCACCCACATCTTTTTCGTCGGGAATGAGCAATCTCGGAATACTTTGTGGCATAAGCGCGTGTCACCAAACTGCAAAAAATGAACTGTTGTTTTTACAGTTTTAGACTGGCAGCCGAGGTTCCAATTTAAACCGTAAAACTTCACAGTAATAAATTAAAACTAGCAATTTTAGTTTAGTAAATTTAAGTTGGAAATTTTGCAGTTTATTGCCGTAAAATTTAGCTGTGTTATACTGTAAAAACAGCAGTTTAATACTGGCAGCAAAGGTTCCAGTTTAAAACTGTAAAATGCACGGTAATAAACTGTAAAATTAGCAATTTTGCAGTATGTTACTGTAAAATTAGCAATTTTACAGTTTAGTACTGCGAAAGGAGAAATTTTTTGTTTATTATTGTAAAATTAAGAACGTGATAAAATATTTGCATAGTTGGCGGTCTACCTTTCTCAAAAATTACGCTTCTTAGCATTATGAGTACTACCTATTAAAATGTAAAATTTTTACCAAAAAATGCTTTTCCATTGTATCTGAACGCGATAAAAACGAATTTCTTCTTAGTAACGTGATAAAAGGAGATAAATAATGAGAAAACGATGAGAAATCACAGAATTAGATTCGTTACCAGCTTTGTTTAAACTTTGAATTGTTTTTTTATGATAAATTTTGATTAACATTTATTTATATCATATTTATCTATATCGAAAGTTTCAAGAAGAATGGATCTCAATTTCATATTTAATCATTTTTTTTCACGTAACATCTTGATGAGCTGCGATTGAATGTAAAAATAAACAACTGAATACAAATTTTACCTGTGAAGTTTGATTCTCTAAATAATTTAATTAGTTTTTGTTTACACAGTTCGTCTCCTATGAGTCCGTGTGTATGAAATTATGTTTGCAAAAACTACAATAAAGGTAAATACTGCTGATAAATCAATTAATTTGTATTATTATTCAATTTTGATAATTTCATTTTTCAAATAATATTGAAAAGTAAATAAAAAATTCAAAATAAAAGAAAAATAATATTATTTTTCAGCAAAAAACGGAACTAAAAAGCATTTTTGGAAAAGTTTTGAAAAAGTTCGGAGGGGATTTGAACCCTAAAAACCTACTCCTCAAATACGGCCCTGATTTCATAAATCATGTTATTGCAGTCTAAACCTATGATAATACTTTTTCCGATTATCAGCGCATTTTATATTAGCTGCATTGAGGCATTTTTGGAGCCGAACTCATTGTTCGCCTCCTGATCCTTTGAAAGGGATTCTGCGCAACGGAAACATACAACACCATTTTCATTTTCGCTTTCACTTCACCAATTTTTTTCATTCCTGAAGAAAAACAAACTTTCCTCCAGAGACGGATACAAAGGGAGAGCAATGGGGGCAATCGCCCCTCCCTTGGGGTACCCTTCTTTGGTAGTTTTTCGATATCGAAGTTCCAAACAGGGCCGCTGCTAGCCATCCGAGCGCCCGCGTGCAAAGCTGATCAATGGCGCCCCTCCATAACCAGAAGTATAACGGGGGGGGGGGGGGGGGATCAATGGAATATTTTTATCTTTTTAAAAAATTTATTTTATTTAAGTCTTTTTTTTTCGCATGGGACCATTTTTTTTTTGACGCAAGGCTTCCCATGTAGCACAAAAAACGTTTAAACGTTTTATAAACGTTGTTAATCCGTTGTCACAACGTTAATAACCATTTTACAACCTTTAAAAAACGAAGTGTTCTACTTGGGTTCTTTTTTACAGCCCGAGCGTAACATGTTGCTTCACTGGCCTAAAATGAAATGTTTTAAGAAAGAAGAAACAAAATAAAGTAATATATTTTATTTCAATTTCTCTGGAAAGGCGTTTGCAATGTGAGTCAATAAATGTAACTAACAACCCTCTTTTAGACGTAAAACTTTCTCCATAAGTTCAATGTTGATGATAAATAAATTCAATATTGATGATGAATAAATTCAATGTTGATGATGAATAAAATTGTTTTTTCTTTCGAAGGATTAAAAATACATTTATTGAGGCAATAAAAAATTAAATGTAAGTAACATTTTTTTGTTGCATTGATGGTTGCTTCAAATTATGAAAAACTGCTCCGTTAATAATGAAACAGGAGACAGTAACAGAAGTAAGTACAGTAAATAGTTTAACAGTCTTGAGAACTTTTTTTATGATACATATCTAATGCAAAGTTCCAAACTGAAAATTCTTCATTACAATTACAAAAATCCATAAGTACTTGGGTCATTCCGACGAAAATGGTACAAATCATGTCTGAAACTCTTTACTTAAGATTATCAATTTAAATAATTTCTACCAACTAATCATATTTTTTTATTGAGTTTCCATTTATTTGTGTATATTGAAGTGTAAATAACTAGTACATGACTCATGAATGAAAGGATTTTAAATGTTTTGATCACTTTGTTTAACAGAGTGGACATATAACAGAGTGGGCAAATAAGCCTTTAAAAATATCTGTATAAGCACAAAGAAAAGTCACAGAACAAGCATAAAGTGGAATAAACAGCCTAAAACTGTAAGTCTGTCTGCAATTTCAAGAAAAAATCTATTTTTTTTTTTATCATGAAATCGGCTCTAACAGAGTGAACATCCAACAGTTCAAATGAACTATCATAAGAAAAGAATGAGGCTCACCCTGGTTGTTGACTACATAATTCAATGTATCAAGCTAATTACGGCAGTTATACTACCTATATTTAAAAAAAAATATATCAGATTGAATGCAATTGTTTATTTTATTTCCAAAAGGCATATAACAGAGTGGACAATTCGAAACGTAGAAAATCTAGGGACATGGATAAATAATAGTATTTTTGGGGAAAATTTTTTTTCATTTGCGTAATAATCTGCAGAAATGGTGTCAGAAGCATCTTTTGTGCAGTGCAGTGTAATTTATTTTGTGGTTACATTTCAGTTTAATTTTAAATCACATTTAAAATTCTAGCAATTTGAAGCTGGGACACGTCATTTTCTCCTTCTTCTGACAAAGATAATTTTTTTTGTGTCCTTTCTAAATGGATTATACCTAATCAATTGATACTTGATGGCACAAAATTAAATGGAGAAAAAATAAAAAATACACTTAATGGGTGGCAGTTATTAAAATTGATTTTAAAAAATTCTAAAGTCTCGGACATGATTTGTACCATTTTCGTCGGAATGACCCATTTACATTGTTAAAAGAATACAGTGAACTCTCACTTATACACCGCCTCATTTATGCTCCTTTTTCACTTATACTAAGATTTTCAATAGTTCCAGCACATCCTATATCATAATAATGATAATATCATTCGTTTATGCGTCGATAAATATTTCACTTATGCCTCGAATTTTTCCTAAAATGTAAAAAAAAAAAAAAAAAAAATATTTTCTTTAAAAAATAAGAATGTTTCTTCACTTTCCTATTTAATCTTTCGCCTTTATTGCTCACGGAAGACCTTTTTTCCACATGATCTAGAGTTCGGAGAGGGACAATTATCTGTTATGTATTGTTTTAAAGGGAAACAGTTTGTGAAAAGGTACGCTCCAATTTTTGTTTTCTCTTTATCATTATAGTTACGTTACAGTCATTGCCAAACCGTAGTAATATGTCCCTTTTCTATAGAAACATTCTTATTCATGTTCTCATTAAAACTTATGTTGTGTTTTAGATCTTTAAATAGGCTTGTTCGCTTATGCGTCTCTCTCAGTTATGCGCCTTTTTCTGCTGGTCCCTTGGGCCGGCGCATAAGTGAGAGTTCACTGTAGTTTTCCCGACAAGCAGCATTGAGCCCATCTGACCGAAGTCCAGTGACGAAGGAATACATAATAAATTAAAAATACATGAATAATTGAGCAAGTGTTACGACTGCTGCTCTGTTTTTTTTTTAGATTTAGCACGTTGAGATGGAATTTGGCGCCCCTTAGATATTGGGCGAACGCGTGCGGCGCACGCCTCGCACGCCCGCTTACGGCGGGCCTGGTTCCAAAAATACAATTCTATACGAGTTTTAATGAAGTTGGGGGAAGAAGGTTTGTGTCTCTAAACCGGATTTTCGGAATTGAAGTTCGAACCCTTTGTGATCGATTTTTGTAAACTAGTATGCCCCCCATCGCAAAAAGTAAGAAAAACCAATCGCTAATCCGTTGAAAAATTTCTGGATCCGCCCTTGCTTTCTTCGCACCGTATCACCTTATTTTGCAAGATATTGCATCCTACCTTACTACATGCATGACCCGTCATGGCAAACTTTTTGCAGAAGGGAAGGGGGTCAAAGGGTGTGTACTCAAAGTTAATTATACAAAACAGAAGTCAATACCAAGCCCCTTATCATGCAAGTACATTGATTTCAGAGTTGGGGAGAGAAAGAGGGGGCAATGGAGTCCCTTCACGCAACGTCACAGGTCGCATCACGTGTCTGCTATATGAAGCCGATGTAAGCAACGGGGATGAAGCGTTGAAAGCATTACTGAAGAACCGTTCTTTTTCTTAACAAAATGTGTTGCTTATGGAAGCACTAAAAGGTTGCAATTGAAGTCGAGTGCAAGGAGAAGTTATATTTCCTCATATAAATAAGGATCAGTTAAAAGTTTTGTTCATAAAAATAAAATGAGAAAACTTACGACTAAAAAACATGGTTTTCTGTGGATTATTTCGATGATAAATGATTTTTAAGTATCAAAATTTCACCAAAAGAATACTAATAAATCAAGGCGCGATCTCAACAAAATTATATTTTAAGAAAGGAAAGAAAAGGAGAGCTTTAAAGTGCTTAAATGCTTCATCGAGTCAAAGTGCTTTCCTTTTTTTTTTTTTTTTGAAAAATGAAATTGTTATCCCCCAAATGTTTTCATAAATTTTCTTTTCTTCTTCTTACAAAAAAAAAAAATAAAATAAAATAAAAATAAAATCATGTAGCATTTATAATTAGTACACTTCTGCCCAACAGGTACATAAATATACGACGCAGGCGAATAGAAGTTTTTTGAAAGTTATATGGAGGAAAAAGTCCAGGCAGTTTATTGTCGTTATTTATAACTATTATTAATACCATTATTTTCATTCTTTTACAGTTCATTGAAAAAAAAAAGCAATGAATTATTTAGTGTATATGAATGTTTCTCTGACCAATATTTAAAAGACCTGGGTCTTTCCGTTGCTCTGCGACTACAATATACTTTAGTTAATATAGGTTGAAAAAAATATATAAATTTTCTGTTGCAAAGAAAACTAATAATTTCAACTGTTAATTTGAAATATTAACTTTAAAGCATTCATTTTACTATTAACCACTCTAATAAGATATTTTTTCTTGTAAAACAATTCTATATAGGCTTCGGTGCGCTCCCTCGCAAGATCTGTACATGTCCCCCCCCCTCCCCTCTATTAAACGATTGACAAAAAAAATTCCGTGTAGTGCTATTTTTCCGTCTATGACTAAGTGTACATTTAGTGGTTCTACAGTAGACAAAGAAAACAAATTATAAAGCTCATTTGATTAGTGAAAAAAAAAGAAAGAAAAGAAAGAGCAAAACAGACGTTTTACATTACGTCCTATATTTTTTCTTACAAAACCCTGGGTATTTTAATTTTATTTGCACAATATATTCACACACAAAAAAGTGTTTATGGAAATGTATACATTTTAGAAAAAGTCAATTTCAGTTTTAGCAGAAAGTCATTTTACTATACTAGGAGAAATTTAAAATATGTATTCATTATAAAGAACATTTTTTAAAAGTAAATTAAAAACAATTTATTTATGATGTTTTTAGACTTTTAACTGACACTTACAATTTTATTCTCATGCAAAGAAAAATTCAGAGAGAAATAAACTAATAACAAATATTACTAAGTAAATAACAGAAAAGTCAATTCTAAATAAGACACTATAACTAAATCAATATGACCTAAATCACAGTTAAAAAAGATTGAACTAAACGTAAATAATATATTATTAATTACAAAAATAGCGTAAATAGTCAAAGCAAACTAATTTTGATCGGCCAACTCCAGTTAAAACTCAATACGAAAGCATGTTAACAGAATAGCAATCATAGCGGACACGTGACATCCAGTATGCGGCCCTCTAGGGGGCAATTCCACAAAAAATGAAGCATTATTTCCTGCCAGTAATAGCTTTATATTTTACTTTAAAAATTTAATTTAAAAAATAGTCAACAAAATCTCTTGGTCTAAGAAATTTCACATGCATGTGCGATTTCTTAGGAAAAACATTTTTGCTAATCACACGTTTTAGAATGAAACAAAGAGTTGTCACGCACAAAGACCTAACATAGTACTTCTGTTAAATGACCCTATATTTGTCCCGCGTAATATGTTTTAAGCTTGATATGAAATTTTTAAGCGAGTTGAGGGTTAAATTACAATCATCATCACTCCTATCTTCTATATTCTACCTTTCTTTTATCTTCTTCTATACTATTAAAATCTGTCCAAATCTGTTTGTCTGTCCGTCTGTCTGAAGCTTGAGCTTCCCAAAAACCACAGGGAGTAGAGACTCGATCGAGGTACCATTCGATTCCACAGTTTCTTTTCTAAACAAAACGACCAATAAAGATTTTAACTAATGGAAAAATCAATTAAGAAGTTTTTTCCCCGCCTTTTATTCAACCATTCTCATTCCTTCGGAACAAGGAAGTGAATGTGAAGTTTAAATCCAACGTTAAAGATGCACAAATGTACAGGTATACTGCAGACACGTGTTTCGGGGCTACAAGGAGCCCCTTTTTCAATGCAAGAAGTGTGAGCTTTAGGATGAAGAATCATCCGATAAAAGCAACACGTTCGAACAAAAGACAGTATAAATAGCAAAAACTAGATATTAACAAAACAAACAAGACAATGCTTAGAGCCGTTAGAGTTTTTGCTATTTATACTGTCTTTTGTTCGAACGTGTCGCTTTTATCGGATGATTCTTCATCCTAAAGCTCACACTTCTTGCATTGAAAAAGGGGCTCCTTGTAGCCCCAAAACACGTGTCTGAAGTATACCTGTATATTTGTGCATATGTAACGTTGGATTTAAACTTTACATAAATCGTACAAAGGTATTTTTCTTCAAGGAAGTGAATACACTATTGCGCAATCATCTCTCGCTCTTAGCTCCACAAAGTTTAAAACCGTGCCAGAATCTCTTTTTCTCTATTTCTCTGAATAATTCGAATCACTTTTTGATGCAGGAAAAAAAAAATGCCACGCGCAGCGAGCCGCCTTGGCTGCGAGTAGTTTGTTGAAACTTTCCTCACTACTTTAAAGGCAAAAAACGCCTGTGCAGCGCCGGTCCAAGCAGCCAGTACCGAAATATAACCTATGCAGTATATCCTAAACTACCAAGCAACCATTCCGGGGATTAGCTCTCGAGTTTCGAAGCTTATAGCCTGACTTAAGCTTGTTGAAAATTTTCTTTGATTTAAAATATTGTTCAGAAGATAAATAAACAAGCTCCTTAAATCTTGATATGATTTAAAAAACGATGTATATTTTTCAGCAAGAAAAAAGTTCGAGCGAATATTAAACTGACCGTAAAAATATTTTAGATGATAATTCTTTCTCATCAGCAAGGAATAATTGCTCTGCTTCATGAAGTGAATAACGTCACGTGCAAACGCTCTGTGCATCAAAGGAAAAAAAAACAAAAAACGTTTGGGAAATAACAAAAGAGTCTCATTTTGAAAAAAATATTAACAATTTTTTATACAATGCTAATGATGTAATATTCCAACACGCAAATAATTGGGGGAGAGGGGGGGGGCAAATGAAGTTGCAAGTTGTTATTGTTTGGATAGAGCCCAATAAATTAATGCAAATAAAAAACAAATAATATTAACAGACTCCGGGTTTTTACCTGCATAATATAATGTTAATCCAGGCATTTAGTATCAAAATCAGCTCTATCGATGAATTTTAAAGAGCCTTTGAGCGATGATTTTTTTTTTTTTTGCCTTTTCTATCACAGATCAATTTGGAACGAATCTTTCTCGGTTAGTTTGAAAACTGCTGTCTAAACCCCGTTTTACTTCAAAATCAGCTCCTTCCATGATTTTACTACATCGTCACTATAGAAACGGCCTTTACTGCCTTGATGATAATATATGGCATCACTGATGCCTTTATTGTAATAAACTGCTTATCAATTAACATTTTCGATTGCACAGGGTAGTACATAAAATTGAGATACCACATGACTTAAATGGGAATTTGACTGGAAAATTAGAAAAATAATGGTAATTAAGAAAATGCCGACTTATTTTAAAACCAGGTCATTCCAAGTTATTTTTAACTAAAAATAATTAGTCAATTCTGCTGATTAAAAAAAAAAAAAGAAAATGAAGTCGCGCACCAAATGTTTTTCAGACGAAATGGAAAAAACATTTTAGAAAGTTAAGGGGCCGGAGCGTGAATTTTTTTTCTGTCTCTCCTATAAAATTTAAAAAAAAAAAAAATATATATATAAATAAATAAAAACCGTAACGAAAAGGACGACTATAACTGGTGTTGGTTCTAAACGCTTTAATTATGCCCATTGACTTATTGGTTTATTATACATATTATGTTATCGCCTTTCTCGCTCGCGGGAATTTTCATTTCAAGCTCTATAAATTTAAATGTAAAAAACAATTAACTAATGACAAATCTATTAGTAAATTATTATCATTTTGGAACTCCTACATAGCCAAAAATTTGCTGAACTGAGATTAAGGTTTAGAAGTAATGATCTCTACCTTCTGCATTCTAATACTGAAATTATTAAGTGCTTCATTTCTGACAGCTCTGAAATTATTCCTTACTCGAACTTAAGATAAAGTAATCGTTCATGTACATAAAAAATGCAAAGTACTAAAATTTTGGACTAGATCAAGAGAAAAAAATGTATATGTTCTTTTATCACTTAAAAATTTTAGTTGTAGGATGATGTCATAGTTTGCTTTCTCTCTTTTCCTCTGCTTCCAATTAGAGGAGTCTGTTCTTCATCCGGTTTCTTCATAATCATATCATGCATTTCTTCGCCCTCTCTCTGCTTGTAAGAACTTAAAGAAATTATACCATCTGGTTCTTTGAAAGAAAGAAATACTCTGAAACGCTTTGTATTTGCATTGTAACGTGCAGTAAATCAAAACTTTAACACCAAGCTATTGTTATAATTATTAATAATAACATAAGAATAACGGTAATAATTGTACTAACAGCAACAACATTATTATTATTATTATTATTATTATTATTATTATTATTATTATTATTATTATTATTATTATTATTATTATTATTATTATTATTATTATTATTACCCTTATTATTATCATTTCTGTTTATTTATTTTTTTGGCTATAGTTTTTATCAACGGACTTCGTTGATTTTCGATTACCTAATGTTCTTAAAAAGAAGCTCAGTTTTCTAATTAATCTCTCCCTGGAAAAGTTAAGCAGCCGATATATAAGAGGTTTCATACATTTAAAAATAAGTTTAAAATTGAATAGAAGCTCATTTTCTGTTAACTGACTGTTTTCTTTAAGACAATCCCAAGTAGCATCAACTCATCGGATTTTGCTCGGCCGATCATCGAACTCCTCGTAATCGAATCCGATCATCGGCCGATGAGAATTTCATCGGATTTCGATGAATGGCGGATCATCGGCCGATGAGATTATGCTGCTAGGGATGTCTCGTTTATTGTTGTTGAATGAGTATAAATTTATTCAATATCAGTTTGATTTTTAATTGTTTATAGTGGGTAAGTTTCATTTTGTATTTATGAAATATCAATCGAAATTGTTAATCAATATAATAAGCTCCGTTAAAAGGGGGTATAATATATTCGACGTGAAATAAATATTATTGACCAAAAGTTTTCAATTTGCTTTTCAAAGGCGAAATTAAAATCCGTTCTTTTAACTATTTGTTACTATTTTTCTGTTTAAAAATAGCCGAATTAGATTAAAACAAACTACTAGTAGGAGTCTCAAACATGTATACGACATTTATATAATTATATACTAGTCGCCATGGCTGCTAGATTAGACGCCTTCAGCTGCCACCTTGACCTCTAAGCACTTTGATCTTTACTACATGTATGACAATTGCCTGCGCTAAAGCAAGAATCCGATTGAAAATTGTCTATTAATAAAAGATACGTTGTTCAAAAAATAAAAGAGAGGAAGTTTTGAATACATGTTCGATGAGAAGTAAAACAATCAAAAGTTGATTAGGTGGAATGATAACAATGTCGTAACTATAGCGCAAGGGCGGATCCAGAAATGCTCTAAGGAAGGGGCGATTGTTTTTTTTTCCAACTTGCCCCCTTTTTTACCACATATACAAGATAACACATGTTTATTACAAATTTTTCGGTCTTCAATTTCGAAAAAAATCCTGATCAGAGCTCTGAATCCGAACCACTTCTCATAATATATCACCGAAGACCTGCCTTTTTAGAACTTTAAAGTCGAAAAACTGCTGGAGAAGAGTCCCTCAAGGGAGGGGCGATCGCCCCCATCGCCCCTCTCTTATATCCGCCCCTGCTATAGCGTTAAATTTTCATGGAGTTTACTCGATACTAAAGGCTAAATGATGGTCAAATAGCAAAAAAAAAAAAAAAAAAACAAAAGGTATAGTAACCGACATTAATGAAATCACTGGATAACAAAATCAGTTGCTTTTTAAAATCAAATCTGTAGGAACCAGATCATTACAATATCAACACATGTATAAGACATCCTTTAATAAAATCACAATCGCCGTTTTATGAAATCAAGTTTTTGGAAAACTTATGTTAAAATTTGAAAACGACAGTGATAATTATGTTGAAAAGTGCTACAGACAGAATAAATTCGGAAGTTATGTAGCATTAAGAAGTGTAAGAGGGCCTTGGAAGATTAAGAAGTCACAGTGTGCCAGATTTGCGCTCTTCAATGTATGTCAGATAAACACTTGAAGTCATCTGATGCATTTTAGAGCAAGGAGTAGATTAATGCGTTGAAAATTACAAGAGTTTTTTAAAAACTTTCATTCGCTGTTGAATTTTCACTTTCAAACTGTGTTAATCAAGCAGTTATATGCCAATATTTAAAGACCCTTGTGCATCTAATTAAAAATGTAAATCATATTTAGTTAACCGTAGTTCGAAGCTTTTAAAAGTATTAAGCAGTAAGTTATCGCCCTAAGCGATGGTTAAGGGAGAAATACATGCAATAGACCTCCAGCTCGGTTATGCATGTTTTAAAATCATATATAAATTCAATGATCCATTCTTTTTCAGATAGTTTAAACTTTCAAATCATTTTTAAGTGCAGGTATGGCGGTTTATAAAATCAGCCGCTTTCTAAAATCAAGCGTCCTCAGAACGAATGCGATTGAAAAAAGCGGCGGGATCTGTAACTAAAATTGATCAACCAAATATGGTTGCTCAGTACAATCGTTGCACGGTGAAAACAGATCTCATATATCAAAATATCGGAAATTGTCGTTTTTCCATCCGATCCTGTTGTGGCTTCATTTTTGGATTAAAAGCTGCTGTACAGAATGCATGGCCGATGTATCGAGATTGTTCTTCATCAATTTTAAACCCATTGCAGCTGCTGCAATTTCGAAGAGACGAACGTTGAGCTTATTTTAAAAATATACTGTAGATAATAATTTGAAACCTGGAAGAATACCTGTTGGTAAACTAGGGATATTGAGCTCAAGGGTACCGTATTGAGTTAGATATGATGGAGAACGTCGTTATGTTGCTGTAAATAAAACTTAAGTAAGATGCGCCTATTTTGACAAGAAGACTATCGGAAATGCAGCAACAACAAAAGTTTGTGAATGTTGGACGTTTAGACATGAGGGATGATCTCGCAGAAGTCTTGAACTTCCGCCATTCCATCTTTCAACATTGCTTTTCCTATACTTCCACAATAGTTTCGTCCAAAACGGATGGAAACAGGAACGTTCTTTGTCATGGACGTCTACGTCAACGTCTTTGAATTCTTTGCACTGTTTGCGCAAGTGTTGTATGCTCATTTTTTTTTTTCGTAGACTTCACACAGTTGAGAATGATCGTCCACTCGCATAGTGTTTTCTGCTCACTAGAAAATGGCTTACAGAGCGTAGTTCTCAAATGGCGAGATAATCATGTAGGACTTCCATCTCTGACGGTTGCCGAGCTAAAGATGAGCGTCACAGACATTTCGCACGTTCGCCCACCTTCTTGGATTCGCCGGGGTAGGGTCTGAGAGACAAGAAGTCAAACTACTCGTCAGCAGTGTTTCTTTCAGACAATTTGCTTCGGGAGGTACTTTTGGAATCCGGAGAGACCAAGAATGTATTTGAGGGAGTGGAAGTAGATCATCCCTTACCCCGCCAAAATAACTTAAAAACCACCTACTCTGAATGAGACATTAAAGACAGTGAATTCGCTCTGCAACGCGATTCGAAACACGCGAAATGGCTGTATGGCGAGATTTTCATGAATAACGAACTACACAGCTAACGAGAACTCCTCGCCCACAGCCCGAAAATTTTCACAATAAATAAATAAATAAAATAAAATAAATAAAATAAATAAATAAAAAAGAAATGTAAAAAAAAAGAAATATTGAAGATTTAATATGGTACAATTGGAATTCATCATTATTTAAGAAATAACATGAAAGTATGTGCAATTGAATTTAAAATGGAAAATTTTGCAAGAAACTTTTTGTGTGACAGAAAAAGTCAAGATTAGTTGTACAATCTTTGAAAATTAAGTTCGGTTGTTAAAACTGATTGTTTACATAAAGATCATGATTTGCAGTACTAATAAGAAGAAAAAAGAAAAAACGCTTATTGACTTTCCGTTCCCATGATTTTGACCCGTCACAATAAATAACATCCCTTTTAAAATTCATCTAATTATTATTACAACTTCATGTTTCAAAATTTTTCTTTTTCTCTCCGTGATAGAAATCTCCTTATTTACATGAATGAACAACCCCATTGTCTTGCTCGAAAACCAACTGCGTGCTGCTTTTAACCAATAAACACGCTCTTATGGCACCGCATAGAAGGTTCAAAGCATTTTTGATAAGGTCTTTATTTTTCCAGTTGTCAAGTGTAGTAGAAACACTTCGATGTAATCTTCACGGGGAGTTCTCGGCTGAGGAAAAGAGTTCATGCTTCGCTAGCAAAACAGCCAAAGATGGAGCAACGCTTGAGTACACAAATGATTCCGCTAGTACTACGCCGCATGCGATGAAATAATGTTAAGCATTAAAAACAGCAAAATAAAATCAAGAATGCGTGAGCTGCAGTTAGAGGCATTCTTCATGCCATGCTGATCAGGAGGTGATAAACTGGCAAGCAGATATAGTGACCACGAAATCCGAAACATTGTTGGGGAATGGGTTAAAATGCGCGGTAAAAGTAAAAGTACAGCGAAGTACGAAGTAAGGGGCTTATACTGTATTTGCGCTTAATTATTGTGATTTGCCCGTGTTGCAGGCGTAACCGTACGGAACTCCTGCAACAATCATAACTTATTATTTTCAAAGCACAAAAAAATTTGTCAGATATACTTGATGTTTAATAGATGATGGTTCCTTATATTCGAATATATTACAATTAAGCTCGTGTAAATGAAGTGAGCAAGAATTTGGATTTTAAGGAATATTCGAGTTATAAGGCTTCGAGTTGTTGAAATTCGACTTTATAAAGCGCCTTTATGTATGTTTACATGAAGTATCAATTTCCTAACAATTTTTTTGTGCTTTGAAAATAATGAGTTGTGCTTGTTGCATTAGTTACTATACGGTCACGTCCGCAACACGCGCAAATCACATTAATAAAGAGCAAATACAGTTTAGCCTCGATGACTGGAAGTCCCAAGGCACGGGCAAAAAGTTATGAACTACTGCTAGATTCATGCAAATGCAAATAAAACTAGACAAATATATTTCATATTTGAATAATAATTTTCCAAAATTTTCAGACAGTAATCAAGTCAATATTATTTATGAAACATATTTTATTTATTTATCATATTAGGCACATTTAGTATAGATGACAATAATAATAAAAAGTAATATTAACAATAACAACATACAAGTAAATAATATTTCACTAGTTATTTTTCTATTACATATGTAAAAACTGCTGCATTAAACGATACTTATTGCTTTTCCATCTGCTATGTTTGATATCAATATGACAGCAGATGAGGTAGGAGCTATTTATATATTTTGACATATTCCATGTGTTTCCGCTTCCGCTTCTTGCGTTGTGCAAGACACAACGGGGCTCATTTTTCAAAGTTCCTTCAACCAATCTTTCTCCTGCGCTTCTTCTTTTTGTGCTCCTCCTTCTCTCTGACGTCATTGCCCTCGTCTTATCTATCATTAGTATTCCCAAAAAAGTGCAAATCTGATTGCAACCTTGACATTGAAAAATATTGTGTTTGTTTTGCATTTTTTTCTCTGGGTGTATGTTGTGAAGATGAAGTTTTTTTTTTTTTTTTTTTTTAATTTTTTATTTGAAACGCTTGTTTTTGTTCAGGGGCGCCCCGAACTAAAATTTTTGGGAGGGGGAAATTATCAATTTGCCGAATGAAGTTCCAATTTTACCGAATGATAAAATACAAGCATACACAATGCACACAGGTCGTACATGCGTAACATTTAGTGAGAAAAACCATTAGGCATCTTTTAAAAAACAATTCTAAAAACTAAAAAGAACAAATAATCTCAATGTTGCAATTTATTGTCTTCAAATTGCCGAATCGTCAGGAAAATGTGCCGAATACGGAAATTATTGGGAGGTCACAGTGACCTCCCGTGACCTCCCATCGGGGCGCTCCTGTTTTTGTTATTCGGAGAGAGAAGATTTTAGCGTTCCCTTGACAAGATTCTTATTTGCATTTTATGCAGGGGGCAGCCTCGTCATTTCAAGTTTTTTCGGGGGGAGGGGGCAAAGATGGAAACACAATGCAATTTCATCTTAAAACAACAAAAACCACTCCCACTTATATGTAAATGCATTGATTTCTCAAGGTGAGGGGGAGCCTCCATGACTTTGAGATGGCTTGGCCCCCTAGAGTGGCTACCCCCCCCCGCCCTTTAAATGACGGGCCTGGGAGGGGGTTACTCTTGAAGATGCACTCGAGAAATGATAATCTTGAAGAAAGAATATTTATGCATTCCTTTTTGAGCTTTATTTTTTTCTAGAATAAGAGATTAGACTAAGAGTCTTGAATAAGAGAAAAATCATTGCTATTGAAAAATAAGTAAATAAATAAAATAAATGTTTGTGCATCTATGAAAAATACATATCGATACGTCGTCTGTAATGCCTTTGTATGCAACCTGCTGAATACAGATGGCTGATATTTAGAGGGCGGGGATGCTTGGCTATCGGGTTTTAACATTGCGGATTAGGAATATAGCCTCTAAGATCAGGACGAATGGGAATGGCCACTTTCAACATCCCCCTTCCGATTCAAAGTTCCATTCTTACAAAATAACATGGAAAATGTCGTTTTTTCTGGAATTTTAACTTTTTATTTTCGTGAAATAAATCAATCCACAGAGTAAAAAATCATTTTTGCATCGATCCTTACTTTTGAACTCAAAAAAGTGAGGGGGCAGCCCCTTTGCCCCCTGCACGATGCGACGATGGAAGAGATCGTCAAAATAAATGAGTCGGAGAGGTTAATAGGGCGGTGCCAATAAAGCTGACCCACGTAAAAGTTATACCATTTTTCTTGGCTTAGGTTTAAACTCCTTTTTCCTAGCAAACAGAATTCGATAACGCAACTAATTGACTATGTATGCAATTAAAGAACATTTTATAAGATACATCTTCATAGAATGCAGGGGCATGATTTCTCGGCGAATGCTTTTGGACGTTATTGACTACATGGGCAATAACAACATTATAAAATAAGATAGAATAATGGTATGTAAATTGCTCAGTTCTAAACATTCAAATTCGACAACCGTAAAAAATGACCAACTGACCTTTACTTACTTTTCCAGATTTACTAAATCAGGAATGGGGAGGGGTGGGGGTGACCAGACTGGCAAGGGGCCCGCAACGGCTCTCGGCGGCCCTGCCCAGAAACACGGGTACGTAGCTTTTGCTACTAAGGCTTGATGGCTAATCCGGCTCTCTTTGTGCTCCTTTCAGTGCAAAAATATTGTTTTAAGGAATGAATTAAATTCCACAATAAATGAAGTTTGGAAAGAAATTAAGTGAAATAACTTTGTATTTTAGTAAACCAGCAGCTCATAGATGGCAGCACTCGATACGATTAAAATGTTAGAAATGAATCTCAGCTTTTAGAAGTGTTACAGTGGAAGTGTGTAAAATCATGTAAAATCCATGCTATATACTGTATACTGATAAGCATATGTTGCTACTAAATCAGCGAAAGTTCTGAAATTATCACAGCGGAAAAAAATTCTCGCAACTTCTAAATTTTAGCTGTAGTTTCAAAAATATTTTTCTTTCTATTTTGAAAAATATAATAGGTAAATAAACAAATAAAAATAAAATAAAACAAATAAATAATTAGTCAAAAAAATAAAAACTCTCTGGAAGTTTCTCGTTATCCTGAGAAGTATGCAATATTAGAAATTAAATTTTAAAATGTAATATTTTCAATAATTGCGATTTTCATGCTAATTTTGTGTTCAAATCATGTGGTTTTGCTTGGGAGATTTTCAAGCGAATTGTCATGACTTAGAGAGAAGAAAGAATGCAATTATGTTCAAATTCCACAATAAATAAAATATGGAAAGAAATGAAACGAAACAGTTTTTTGTTTCTTAGTAAGCCAGCGGCTCACAGATGGCAGCACCCAATATGATTAAACATTTGAGCGATGAGTTGCAGCGTTGAAAAATGTGTTTAAAATCCTTGCTGCACAAAGCAATTTTTTTTTTTTTTTTTTTTTTTCAGAAGCCATCAGCTTCAACATACATGAGGACTGCTTACCATGCGCTTTGCCTCCTGACAAACACAGGACAGATTTACGGCACAGAGAGGATGAAAAAATATCTATGGGCAAGGCGGGATTCGAACCCGCAACCACTTGCTCACGAGGAGAGTACTCTACCTCTAGGCCCACATGGCCCCAAGAAAGCAAATGTTTTCAAAAATAATTTTTATTTTCTTAAAAAAAACAAAAAAAAAATCTCTTTTGATTTGTATTGTCATATCTGCTTTTAGGGTTAAAGGGAAAACAGACTGTAGTATTATTTTTGTTCGTTTGTTTCGCTGTTGCGTTTCGCTGCGAACCATTTGCACACCCGAGACTGGCGCCCATTGTTTCATGTGACCACTATCAGCAGAATGCCATTGCCACGAGAGTTTCAACGCTCAGTTTCCACACTGGATGGAGGCACCTGGGGTCTATTCAATGCGAATCAGCACCAAGAATTTTATTTTGCCAAGAGATACTCCACGCCAAACGAGTGTTCGAGAGATCTTTCACATGCCGCATAATCATACGACATGCGCTCTGTCGATTTTCTACGTCTTGAAAATCCACCGATTGGCGCCGGGTTTAATCCCGCGCCTTTGGGAGTGAGAGGCCAGCATCTTAAGCAGTACACCACTCTGTTAGACTACATTATACTGAAAAGTAAGAAATACCACGCCCACAAATACATGATTACATTAATTTCTTTCAGTCAGTTTCAAAGTCAGATTACTTGATGACAAAAAATCACAAAAATGTTTAAAGCTTGATTGTTGCCCTGTAACGGTAGAAATGCCCTTTTGCTTTTGAGATTCAAATTACATATACAAATGCCTTTTTACCACACTTTCACGAAAAACCGGTAACGGCCGTTTCTGCGATTTTTCTTGGTCATGTACATGTTTATTAGTGTAGGAATTCTATCAGGGCCAGATTTTTCTCATAAGTTATGCGAAACTCAGACTCATTTTGAGATAATATGCTTTTTTGCTCGCTGTAAGTTTTCTAAATGCTACATACATTGAATCAAAACTCACTAATGTTACAGACATATATTTTCCGAATTCCCCCTTCCCCTGATTAGTCTATGAAGTTAGAGGAAGCTGAGACTTATTTCGGGAGTTTTTTGTGTATTTTGTTTGGGGGTAAAAAATTTAGTTTAAGGGTTTGGGAGGGGGGGGGGGTGATACAAAAAAAAAAAAAAAAAAAACACATTCATAAAAATACATTCAAAAAATAAACTAATTGTTGGCTATTTTTTCAGGCATCTTTGACTCCTGAAAATTCTGAGGGGAATTTCAAGATACCCGAAGCTTTTTTAATAATCATGCCCTGTCGATTATGGTACTGATTTACGCAGGGAATAACGTAATAATCGGTAAGTAAATTTTGTTGATTGACAGCATAGCAGTCTGAATTCTCTAAAATATGTTAAAATATAGTCATAAAATCATCAGTTTCAATATTTAATTCATTCAATTAAATTAATTTTGATATTTTGACGATACCTTTTGATTATTAATTTCTTTAAAATAAAAGTTTTGTTAAATTATTAAAATATTTCATGTAGTTTTATTAAAAACAGATCATAGATTTTACTATTAAACACTCATCCGGAAATATTTTAATTAACGAAAAATGCTCTATTTTATTGATATATATATATATTATATATATATATATATATATATATATATATATATATATATATATATATGCACACAGTATACAAGAGAAAAGTTTTCAGTGTTTCGGACCCTTACACATCTTTTCATGGCATGTCCCCAAGACCTGCATTCAAGTTGGCATACTTCCATAACATTTTTTTATTTACTTTCATAAAGAATTTTCAGTGAAGTTTGCTGTCATCTAGAATGAGAAAACATGTTCGACCCGGCTCTTTGCAATTTCGCTAATATATTATTTTTTTTTCTGCAACGAAATCTGAGTGATGTAACCACTATAAAAGTGGCTTACTTTTCTCTAAGCAACGTTTTCATCTCTGTTCTTTATAAAAGTTTTATGTTGACATATTTTTGGTCACGATTTCTGAAATGTCTAGAACTGGAAAAAGACTGGTAAAAAGGAAAATGTGAGAACTTAGATGACTTTTTTTCTTTATATCAGCTTGGGCAACTAAGCAATACCGCTTCAATTTATTGTTCTTCATTGCATTAGAGCAACATTAGTAAAATGATCAAAAATATTATGCTCTTCAAAGTTGTATGTAAATACAACTTTCAAGCACGGCGAAAGGATGGCTTTTATTCAAATTCTTACTGCAGATTGCTTGCATATTGTGGAATTTCAATCTATTTCTAGCTCTAACTAGCTGCTGCTTCTATTTAGCTGCTTAGCTTCTGGCGATGGTCTTTTGACTATCATTGCCAGACTTCGTTAACATATGGTGACAATTTAGCTGACATTTTGGGTATTTCATCGAATTTGGTTCAAGCCAGTGGCATCATTTCATTAAAATAGTAAAAAAGAGCTTTAAAAATAAAAATTAATCAGCTTTAAAAATAAAATTATAATGCATGTAGTTTCGTCGCGTTTAAATACGAGTAGTGTTTTTAAAGTAAGTACCGTTTTTATATAAATTTAAAACAAGCAACGATATTCTTACAATTTTTTTTTTTACATGAAAGCCCATACCTTAAACTACTTTTATACATAATTGTCATTAAATTTAAGGCCCTTCGTACAATCAGCATCAAAAAACGTCTATCGATTGAGAGTGCCGCAGACTGTAAGGTACGTGCTGTAATTTGATTTTTAATTGCAAAAGGGTCAAAAGCTATTGATATTCATCGCGAGATTTCTTCAGTACTTGGTGAAACCATCATGAGCGATGGAGTGGTTAGGGTTTGGGTCCGAGCGTTCAAATATGGCAGCTCTGATGTGCACGATGAGGAAGGGAGTGATCGACCTTCCTTCATTAATGCAGATTTTGAGCAAAAGCAGCCCAGATCGAGCATCCAGTGACTACTACCTGTTTTTGCATCTGACGTAGCATCTCGGTGGCTAGCTAGTGCCACGACAATGACGGTGATGTCAGGATGATCGTAATGCAGTGGCGGCATATTTCTTTGAAGAGGGACTTCGAAAGCTGATTGAACGACGTGATCAGAGCCGTTCTATTGGTGGCAATTATGTAGAAAAGTAGTTTAAGGTATGGGCTTTCACGTTAAAAAAAAATTATAAAGATATTTTTGCTTGTTTTCAATTTATACCAAAACGGTACTTACTTTAAAAACGCACCTCGTACGATCCGACGAGATAACAATCTTGGATATATTTCTGGGGTAAGATATGCTTTAAAATCATATAAAACATATATTTGGCTTTTTAAAAATTAAACAAAACATCAGTATCTTCTACAATCGGGTAGAAAAAAATTCTCAATAGCAATTATATTTTTGGATATAATTGTGAGGTGAGATGTGCTTCAAAATCACATAAAACGTGTATGATTCAGTGTTCCTACTTTGCAAAAACTACACCTGCATGACAAATTGAAGATTTCCGGTTCGATTTTCCTGCAAATACACTAGTAAATGAATTGATAAATAAATAAATAAATGAAATAAATAATAATATTATTAAAGACAAAAATCATATTTTATTATAAATCTGAGAGTCAAAAAATGCGACTCCATCATTTTGTAGATTAAAGTAGCTTCTAATTTTTGGCTGAAAGGTATTTTATCACATTTGGTTGCTCTACTTGAGTAGATTTATGTTTTTCTCCTATTCTTTCTGCTTAACCCCCCCCCCCCCAAATACTCTTCTAGAAACTTCTTTTTTTATGTCTTTCTTTTTTTTTTTTTTTTTTTTTGCTTCAGTGAACTAAACAACATACTTGTTTCCAAGATCAATCTTCGTGTATTTTTTTCTTCTTTCAGATTCCAAACGTATCCCATTTGATTTGCTCTTGTTCATTTTAGAACTCTAACCATGAACTTTCCAACAGTAAGGTTTGTTCATTGTACGAAGACAAGTTTACCAGTTTTAAGTACTCGGTCTATTTCGTTACTTTTTAGCATCAGCAAAATACAACTTTATTTTTAATTTAAAAAAAAAAATCTCATAAAATTTTCATTTTGTTTCATAACGAATTCCTTTTTCATTTCAGTAGAATTTGTTTCATTTTGATTTACTTTTGTCACAGTGATTTCCAAAGCTCTGCCCTTGTTTTGTTATCATTGTCTGCGTTCGCTTCTTTCAGATATCAAATGATTTTGTTATCAAACGTGGGGCCTCTTGTCTTATTTACAGTTAAAATAAAACATACTACTTTTGTAAGTGAAAGTAGTTTTTTTCTCCTTTTAAATCATATTTCGTGGTAAAATTTAAGAGCCTTCGACTTTTCTTGTCCCCATGATCTTTCGGCCTGGCTTGAGCAATTAACTATTTGTTGGTCTAATTTGGTGAGATTTTGCTGATTCGGGTACTCTAAGCCAGGAATCCGTCTTTGTAGAATTTATCCAGTCTTATCCTCCTCAGACCCGAAGAAATACCACCGCTCAAAAAAAAAAAAATTACGGATATATTGTCGTTTTAGACTCTAATAACATAAAAAGTTGAAAAAAAAATTTTTTTTTAAATTTTTTGATGGAAAAAATCGATGAACCCAATCGGGTACACATTGTTTGAAGCTCAAAACTACACACTAAAAAGAGCTGCAGATTAGTTTTTCTTAAACTCAATTTAAAGCTTAAGACTTGCTTAACAAAATGAAACATGTAAATCTTAAAAATTCAAAGTGTAAAGGGAATTTTTACTTAAGTTTTATACCACAAGAAGGGCCAGCTTTCAGCAAGTTATCATCAGCCATTTTTATATGAGAATAATTCTCTCAGAAATGTATCTATGCTGGAGTCTAGTGAACAATACTGAAAAAAGAATGTCCTAAATAGATTTAAGTAACTTTTAAATGATTTGGAAAGAAAAAATATTTTTTATGAATTTTTTTATGAATGTACCCAAATGGGTACATTAGGTCTGAAGAGGAGGAAATTGAATACATTTTGTATGCATGATAAAAAGGATGAGGATTAGAAAGTTCAACTAAATCCCTATCTTGCCTTTTAATTTCGTTTGCCACTGATGCAACCATGATTATTTTTTTTTATAAGTTCTTCATTCCTCTTAGGACAGCAGCCTTTTCTTTTCTACCGACATCAAAACAATGCGGACATTTTTTCTTGCTTTTAATCAAGTATAACCTATTCTTCAGCTAAAAATTAACAGCGTTTTCTCAAGGCATTGCCATTTTTTTCGTACCTATGCTAATGAAGCTGATTCCTAGCAGCGTGTTCGTTTTCTAATTAGATTCTGTCTCATTAAAAAACCATGCGGGATCTAAAGACAAGAGTCGTGCGAATCAAGATAGCGTATTTAGAAGTGATTGGCTGTATTTTCGACTTCTATAAGATTCATTGCATCGCCACTAGTTTTTAAATTAGAAGTCGGATCTTCTCCTCCCAATTGAATGGTTTCCTTCACTTTAACCGTATCTCTGTGTCGGAAATAATTGTTTTTCTCATCAGTAACGATCTTGGATGAAATACATTTACAGCCGAGAGAACATTTTAATGCAAGAGTAGAAATGAACGCTTTGAATTGATTCTAGTTTTTTTTTGTTTCCTATTGCACTTAAACTAGTTTAATTAATTAACTCAATAAATTAAAATGGTTTGGAGAAAATTGAACGAGAGTGTTATAATCTCGGTGTAGATATTGATGTTTTAAGTCCTTCATATGGTTACTTTTTTCGCATATTCTATCTTTACTTTAACCCTGCTGCTGTGTTCGTCCCGAACATACGTATACTGTGTTCGGGTCCAAATGGACCCAACATATGTAATTTATTCCCAAACACCGCTTTTTTTTATATTTTTTCAAGTTTAATTGTTATATTTGATTTTATTAGAAACTTCCAAATATAAATCACTCAATTTTTGTATTTTATTTTACATATTTAATCCGAGAAAACACATAAATAAAATTTAAATATTATAGCAATTCCAGTTTTCGTACTAAAGAAAACTAACAAAATTATGTAAGCTGTCACTTTAAGAAATTTACTAGAGATTTTTAAGCTTAAAAAGAAGTGTTAAAAATGGAAATACGAACAGTACAACATTTGTATGAGATGTACAGATTTATGTACAGAATCATATGCGCGGGGGAAGCGGCGGAGAGGGGCGGCGGTAAAAGGGAATTCCCCTCAGATAGGCATAATTGCAGAGTTTGCAGTTCTATGAAAGTTAACCTTGAAACATTTTCACTGGTACTGATTTCAATTCATAGAAAGGAAGAAATGGTATTCAGAAAGAAAAAAAGAAGAAAAAAAAATGAATGAAAGAAAAACAGAAGATAACCATTAAAAAATATTTAAAAAACGTACAAAAACAATGAACAACTGTTTTATTCATTGTTTCATAAATTATGCATAAAATAAACAAGCCTAAAATGATTTTGTTTCTCTGATACATGCTTTTTAATCATATGGGTCCAAAAGGACCCGAACACAGTATTAGTAAACTTTTTTTTGACAAGTAGGGTTATACTTCAATCAAAACAAAAAAAATATGTGTGTAATATAACATGAAAATGAACACATTCATGAAGCTACAACGCTATACCAACGTTACTCGATAATTTATAAGCAAATGAAATCTGTTTTGGGTCGAAAAGGACCCGAACACAGTAGCAGGGTTAAAAAGTGAAATTTGTTACATTAATATTTTTAATTAGCATAAATATTAAAACACATTTACTACTTCTTCCGTTCCAAACTAGTGGGTACAATTAGTTCCAAATTATCTCTCAAATTTGTTGCTACATATGACTACTTTTGTATTAAATATTGAAATTGACGATTTTATTTTTTTATTTAAACACTTTCCAGATATTTTAGATTGTCATGCTATCAATAAACTACATTTAGTTTCCTAGGATTCCTCTCTTCCGTTCTCAAATCAGTACCGTATTCGCTTCAAAAAATCCAGGGATCGCTGTCTTAAGTCACGCCCATTTTTTATGGGCAGTTTCACCAGTAATCATGTATAACTATGTAATAGCTAATGAATAGTGACTTTATTAGAAAGCAAAGTGATTTTATTTAGTTTTGTTTTATTTGTTTATTTATTTACTAGCCGGGTACCCGGCCCTGCCCGGGTTTCGGCCGGGTATGGTGTTTTAGTGACACTCGTTCATGAATTTTTCAACATTAAAGTGCATATCTATACACACAATGGCTACTTCTGTAAACAATGGCAATTTTTTCTGACTAGACAAACTAAAAAACTATTACGCACCTTGAATTCAAATGCAAGCTACAAATAATGTTTAGGTAAATCGGAAATGTCATAAACTTGGTACAGGGTGCGGCGGAGAAGCTTGCACACTTGAAAAGTCAACTAAGGGAAAAGTACATCATGTATCAGTTTACTACTTTTTATAAGATATGGTACCCATTCTGAAGTTTTATATTAGATTTAAAAACTGCATCGGGAAGAATGACGGCCCCTGTTAATGATGCACTCGTGTACCCTAGATTTGTTGCACTCTTACAAGCATATCGACTGATGGGATGTTGGTGATAGCAAGCCGGATGTTGTTCTCCAGGCGTTGCAGGGTCCGGGGCTTGTCGTTGTAAACGATCGATTTGAGATACCCCCATAAAAAATAGTCACAGAGTGTCAAATCGGAAGAGCGGGCCGGCCACGGTACGTCACCTTTCAAGGAGACGTTAACACTCAACTGGTGAACCACAGCAAGTTTGTAGGGATGAAACTGGAGTTCGTTGTGAAGAATTCGTCTCAGTGTCCAATCGAAAATCCCCAAAGCAGCAGCGTGTTTACGCGCCGAACGCCTGGGAGAGCGCAAAAACGACTCCCTCACTTTTTCGACGTCTAGGGTTCTGGAAATCCGTTGACCTCCTGGGCCTCTGTTTGCCACACCCTTACTTTCCCTGAATGTTTTCACCCACAAAACAGTCGATTCCCAGCCAGGAATGAGAACGACGGGCTGAATTTTGAACCGAGTTCGGAAGGCACGTTGAGTGGCGACCACCGAAAGATTATTTGAAAAGTTAAATTCGGCGGCGAACGCTCGTTGCTCCTTTGTCCAACGCATGGCGACAACAAAACTATGAGATAACAAAACTTCAGGACCCTCTCTTTAAAATGAGACTCTTCCCATTCTTTTATGACCACTCCTTGCTAATTAGCATCCAATTAAAATCAGCAAGTTTCTCTGTCGCACCCTGTAAAATTAATCGCACTGGAGTCAAGTATTTCCAAACATTACACGTAAAATAAGTCCCATCATAAGTTTATATCCTTGTGACTACATTGGTGAAAACATCTTATGTACCTAACTTAGAAATTTTTTGACTATAAACATCTTCTGTTCTCTAACTGTTGCCAAAATCAATAATCTTTTTATTTAGTCTCGTTAGCGATTATTGGCACAGATGAATCTAAAAATCCTAAGAAAGCAAAAAATTTCACACTTACTCCAGAGAAGACTTGGTTCACATTTTTATTATGATCACCATTAATATTGTTGTTACCAAGCAACAAATTTTTGCAACAATGGACTGAAAATTTAATCATTTAATGGGGAAACTATATGAAATTTACTATTTTCCATAATAACTTTTTTAAACTAAGCTTTTTAGAAATAAATTATAGCTTATCCTGCTCCCTGTTACTGCAGCTATCTACGGTGAAAAAATGGTTAAAATCGGTCCAGTAGTTTTGAAGTTTACCCCGGACATACGCATACAAAAGTAGTCTTTTATGTATATAGATTATACACTCAGGCACATTGAAAATACCGACCCAAGAAGAAAGCATCGGATTGAAATGAAATTTAATACACATAATGATACAGATGAGAGATTCACTTGATCTCAAAATCACGACAATTGAACGAATACCGGGTGTGCAAGGACACAAATACAGAGCAACTTCAATAGCGCCTTGGACCACCTCTAACTGCAATTCATGCCACCACATGGTCCGGCATTGAGTTGATTAGACGCCTGGTGTTGTCCTGAGGCAGATGGGCCCACAAATTTGTAACAGCCAACTCCAAATCACGCACAGAGTGACACGATGGCATCTGACGTTTCAGCTGGTCCCATACATGCTCTATAGGGGATAAGTCGGGGGAGCGGGCCGGCCACGGTCTGAAAATGACGTGAGACTTGAGCAACTCTTGCTGTATGCGGACGAGCATTATCTTGCTGTAAAATTGCCCCTGGGAGACCATTTAGGAAAGGTCCCACATGGGGTTGAAGAATATCATCAACGTAACGTTGGCCGGTTAAGTTTCCACGCATCACAATTAGATTGGACCGGCAATCAAAGGATATGCCCCCCCCCCCAGACCATTACACCAGCTGTGCGGGCAGTGTGACGTAGAACAGTGTGGGAGGAATTGTACCGCTCACCTGGGCGCCTCCACACCCGTACACGGTTATCATCAGTCCCTAAAACAAACCGAGACTCATCACTTAACACAACTTTCTGCCAATCTGTGACATTCCACATTGATCTGGCTTGGCACCACTGTAGACGCAGTCGCTGATCAATCCGACGATTTCTTCTTGGGTCGCTATTTTCAATGTGCCTGAGTATACTATCGGTAGAGTTCGTATAAAATATACTGCAAAAAATAAACTGTTGTTTTTACAACATAATACTGGCAGCAGAGGTTCGAGTTTTAAACTTTAAAATGCACAGCAATAAACTGTAAAACTAGCGATTTTACAAATGATTATTGTAAAGCAGCAGTTTTACAGTTTATTACCACAATTTTACAGTTCGTTATCACAAAATTAGCTGTATATACTGTAAAAACAACAGTATAATGTTGGCAGCAGAGGCTCCAGTTTCAAACTGTAATATGCACAGTAATAAGCTGCAAAATGAGCAATTTTACAGTTTATTACGGTAAAATTAGCAATTTTTACAATTTGTTACGATAAAATTAGCTGTATTATATTATAAAACAAATCTATTTTTTACAACGTAGGGCTTGGTTATGCAAATTCTGGATTTTTGAAACTAATTTGGTTCTAATTTAAGAAGGGAGAGCTTAACGCTTGGTGAGAAAACAACATTAATAATTGATAGAAGAGCATCCTCAAATCTCTAAAACATATTCAAACAGTACCATAAAATCATCAGTATCAGTAATCATCACAAAAAATTGCAGCAACTTATTGATAAAGGGTGTACCAGTTAACTGTTGCAGAACTGTTATAAAGTGTAGGGTGCATCCTAACGATTCAAAATCATACAGCAAGGAGGAGCTTTAAGAAGCATTGAAATTCTAGATATGAAGGGAGTATTTCAGACTGTTCGGAGTTATACTCTGAGAAAATGTGAAATGTGCATCGTAGCCGCAAAAACTTCGAATACTATTTGACTAATGCACCTTTTGATTTCTTACATGTATTATAAAAATATTTTTAATTTCTGTCTTTTTTCATTATTGTACTTCTGTGCTCATCACCGCTTTTAAGAAAACATTTCTGACACGTAATTTCTCCATGATTTCGAGTTGTCATAATGCACCCTACCGCGCTCTAGAAGTTCTAAAACACTTAACTGGGACACCCTGTAGTTCGATCATTCAGATGAATGGAAGGTTTATCGTGCAGCAAAAGTTGCGTTAAAAGTAGCAAATTTTTTCTTAAGTAATCGGGAATCATAGAAAAATTACCGATAGTATTATTTTAATGAAGTTACCGCTGACTCGCTGTAGTTATGCAGCCCTAGCAGAGGAAGAGAAGAGAAATATTCTTGCATCAAATATGAACACATTTTGATAATTAAGGAAGGTAAACCGTTGGAGCTTTTAAATGAAAAAAAGTGCACATTTTTCACGCATTTTTCTTTGTATTAACAGGGCGGCCGCTAATGTGGTTGGATCCATGTAATCAAATTAAGCACATGCTTCAAAGGGGATCGTCGAAGGAAATACATATTAAAAATGTGCGGTAAAATGTATATAACTATATAAAGTAATTGCATTAGAACTATAAAATAAATTTTAGTAATATTTTTCGGAAACTAACGTCTGGAAAGTATTCTACATGAACAAAAAATCTTCTATCTTCACCCTCCAATTCATTTGTTAGATAGTTAACTTTTTGTAATGCCAATCACATTCTCTTCTTCATTCTACGTCATTTATGAACGGATTTACTAGAGAGGTTCACATGCAAGAATCAATGGCTGTTCTATTTTATTTCTGTGTGTTTTTAATCCAATAGTTATTTATGTGGGTTACTTATGACTTTGTCAGACATTCAGACATGTAAGATAACACAAAACAAAGAAATAACATTTTTGAGTGATCTTTCCCATTAAAACCACGAGTGTCGCACTAAATTATTGATTTAAATGTGTGTCTAGTATCCAGTTGTATCCGTATTTAAAAATAAAACTCGCGGGTCATGCTTTACTCCAGAAGCAAAACGGACATAAAATAAGCACCATGTATAATACCTTAAACTTTGACCTCAATTCAAAGACAAACAAGTTAAAGGTAAGAAAGAAACTTCCCTTTTTCTTATCGAAGTACAATAAACATGTCTTGATAATTTCACGACAAAATTGAAAGAACCTACCGTCACATAAGTTTTATATATTAATCTCTTGAAGTACAATTGAAGTACCCGAAGAATATTATTTAATTTTGCTCAACTGAATAGGTACTTGAAAGTTAAGAAAGAATACATTCTATTTTTTGATTTTTATTAATCAATTTAATAGTCTGGTCATTATTCAGTTTAATAGTATCAGAATAATAGTCTGGCTCGTCTAAGTCTACAGTGGCCCATAAAATGACGCCATTGTAAGTCAACACTGCAAAAAATAAACTTTTGTTTTTACAGTATAATTCTGGCAGCCGAGGTTCCAATTTAAAACTGTAAAATACACAGTACTGTAAACTAGGAGTAAAGAACGGTAAAACTAGGAATTGTACAGTTTCTTACTGTAAAGCAAGCAATTTTAGTTTATTGCCGTAAATTTTAGCTGTATTATACTGTAAAACAGCAGTAACAACATACTGGCAGCAGAGTTTCTAGTTTAAAGCTGTAAAATGCACGGTAATAAACCGTAAAATTAGCAATTTTACAGTTTAGTATTGTAAAAGTCATTTTACTGTATATTAATGTAAAATTAGAAACTTTTACTGTTTATTATTATAAAATTAGCCCATATTATACTGTAAAAACAACGTTCATTTTTTACAGTGAGGGGTTAAAAAAAAGAAAAGTTTTTAAAATACTTATATGACTTATATGAGAATATAATTAACTAAGTTGAACCGGGAATATGAACATATTGCGTATTATATGAAAATAAATAGCGGATTTTAAAGCTATTTTAACCACATTTCTATACGTTCTTTTGACTCATACACTTAATATTCCCAACTATACTTTGAAAGTCAAAAGTACCATTTCATATCCTGTGGAAATTACTATGCTTCAATTGTAACATTTTCATAAAGTGCTAAATGCATAAAAGTTTGAAGCAATGTTTCGGCAGCGATATTAATATTTCAGAAAGCTATTCGCTTTGAGAAAAAGGAATAGGCATGAATTTGTTCCTAAGTTGCATTTTTGTTGCTTCAAAAGTATTGGTATGTGCATTTTAAGTACAAGCAGCAGTAGAGAAGAACGGTGGTTTTAATAAATGCTTATTACTATCAATTAACTCGAGTTGAATGTATATGATCATTATTCACTCTAACTGAACCATTTGATGTTTGAATAAAATGAGTGCGACGTTGTTTCACTTCCTCTAAAGATGGAAATATATCGTTTATGCTTGCGTCGTTTTCATTTCCTGCTTTTGTAAGATGGTGATGTTGTAGTCTTTTCAGCTTTGATAAATAACGAAGGGGCAATTTTAATAAAGGTATGGAGTGATTGGTTGCCTGAATGAGTAAAGCTAGAGATAATGAAGAAGTTTGTAGTTGTGGCGTTTAGAATCAAAACTAGCTCAATCCATTAATCAAGTAAGGATGACACAGACAAAAAAAAAAAAAAAAAAAATCACGCCCTGCCCATTTATGTGTTACAACCAAAGTAGCTCACTTCGTTTTTTAAAGGTTGTAAAATGGTTATTAACGTTGTAACAACCGCTTAAAAACGTTTATAAAACGTTTAAAGGTTATTTGTGCTACCTGGGAAAGGAATTAATTTTCTTTTGAGTAGTTTTTGGTGCATAAAAATTTTAGTTTTTTCTTCTAAGAAATGCTGTTTAAGATTTCAAGTTATATTCCATTCAAGATTACTTCAAGCGATAAAAGTTTTGTTTCAAGACCTATTCGGCAATAGGAAAATTCCACGATAGCTATTTTATCAATTGCAGCACAAAAAACCTTACAAGGTCTCCAAATATGTTAGATCCTTGTTGCTCTGAGTGAACTTTATGAAGAACATGGAATGAACAATAAATGAACAGCTCGCAATTTGCTTAAAATAAAATTATTTTTTAATAAAAAATAAAATAAAATTGTTAAAATAAAATTGTTTTAAACTTTTTTTTTGATGTGTTTGAAACAGTAATTTCCTTTGGCAACCATTCTGAAGAGGAAACAATCAGAAAATCTAATCTTAACTTTTTTTCAGTTGTTGGAGGTGCTCATTTACTGGTTTGGAGTGATATCTTTCGTTAATGCCTCCCAAAAAGTCAAAAGTAGCACCGGAAAAGTACTTTTTTCAAAAATTGTTGCACATAATAATCTCAATTTTGTCAATAACATGAACCATAGACTACAGTTAATTAATGCTGTTATGAATTTATGAAAATTAAACTATGTTTAAATGTTCATTCAGTGGTTAAAACTATGCAGAGTTTCACAAACATATTTTGTTAGTACACTGCAAAAAATAAACCGTTGTTTTACAGTATAATACTGGCAGTAACGGTTTCAGTTTAAAACTGTAAAATGCACAGTAATGAACTGCAAAACTAAAAATTTTACAGTTTATTACTGTAAAGCAGCAATTTTAGTTTATTACCACAAAATTCGCTGTTTTATACTGTAAAAACAACAATATACTGCTGGCAGCAGAGGTTCCAGTTTAAAATTCTAAAATGTACAGTAATAAACTAAAATTAGCAATTTTACAGTTAATTACCTTAAAGCAACACTTTTACAGTTTATTAGTGTAAAATTAGCAATTTTACAGTTTATTAGTGTAAAATTAGCAATATTATAGTTGATTACTGTAAAATGAGCAATTTTTGCAGTTTATTACTGTAAAATTAGCAATTTTTACAGTTTGTTACTACGGAACTAGCTACATTGTACTATAAAACAACATTCATTTTTTACAGTGTAGGCTTTTGACAATAAAAAAAGAGACAAGTAAGCAAAAAGATTGATCATTTGCAGCGGCATTTCGTATAGCATCATTGAGGAATAGGAAGAGAAAATATTTTTGTCAATAAAATAATTAAAAGAAATTTCTCGAGCACGTTTTAAAACCCGTGAAGTAAATGCACAATTCATTTCCTCGCGGGAATGAGCCCGAAATGGAATGAATGAGGTATACTCCAGCTATGTTTAACTTAATAGTATTTCCAACAAACACTCAAACTACTGAATAATCATAAACGTTTTTAGAAAGCTTTTTCTAAAAGCTTTGAATAAAAAAGCAAAAAAGAAAAAGACTTCCCCCTAACTGTTGAAATTGCGTGGATTTTTTCGCACAATGTTGACAGTCCATTAAGAAAAACGGAATCTTAAAAGCTGCTTTCATATTACATTTTTTAAAAAAAGTTGCGATTTATGCTTCTAATAAACCTCATTTTCTTCTTTCATAATCAAAAGGGATAGTAAATGGGCTTCTTTTTGACAGTTAGTGTTGAGACTCTCCATACACTTTAAAAATAATCTTCAAAAAGTAATTCTGTACGGTTTATGTCGTTAATACAAGTTTACAAGCATGTTTTAGGGGAAAATTAGTTAAATATTTATTCCTTTTGGCATTGAAGCTTTTAAAAGACATTACGAGCGTTTGAAAAGTTAATGTGTTATACTAATGGAAGTTAATTTTTTCGTATTTATTACCCAAAACATTACCCTTGCCGGATTTGTGCTCTTTTCTCTTTCTCTGTATATATATATTCTATATATGTGTATATATATATATATATATATTATATACAGGGTGTCCACTCCAATCGTGGACCAATAGCTAATTTCTAAACCGTTAGAGATAAGCATATAGTTTATTTAGGAAAAAATCTCCAAATTACGAAAGGAATTTTGGGTCTATTCAATGTTTTTCAAAACATCAAATTTTGAAAGAGTTACGAAATTTAAATTTTTATACAGTCCCCCAGTCCTATCAATCATATTTAGTAAAACATTCTTGACACTGTAACGTTTAAAACTAAAAAAAAATCACTCTTCTACCACAAAAATTGACCGAGTTATGACGTTTTGAAAAATCAAGATTTTGTATTATTTCATGACGTCATCGAGCGATCGCTTAAGGGACCGTATGCGAAATCCTTCAAAATCTTGATTTTTCAAAACGTCATAACTCGGTCAATTTTTGTGGTAGAAGAGTGATTTTTTTTAGCTTTAAACGTTACAGTGTCAAGAATATTTTACTAAATATGATTGGTAGGACTGGGGGGCTGTATAAAAATTTAAATTTCGTAACTCTTTCAAAATTTGATTTTTTGAAAAACATTGAATAGACCCAAAATTCCTTTCATAATTTGGAGATTTTTTCCCAAATAAACTATATGATTATCTCTAACGGTTTAGAAATTAGCTATTGGTCCACGATTGGAGTGGACACCCTGTATATATGTATATATATATATGTATATATATATATATATATATATATATATATATATATATATATATATATATATATATATATATATATATATATATATATATATAAAAATATATATATATATATATATATATATAGGAATTTAAGGAAAGTAAAGTACAAGTGAAAAAATTGAATGATCGTTGTTAATTTGATAAAAAAACTTGGGCTAAAATCTTTTATTACATAATAATGCTAATCTAATAATCAATTAAAAGTCATTAATGTAATGGAATTCAGAAGTTTGTTTTTTTAGTTGCATGATGTATCAACATTCGCTTAGTCAAAAAAAAAAAAAATTATTTGGGAACGTAAATAAGAAGCATATTTAGTTACCAGTCAAAAGTTTCTGAAAACACCTAAAATGTCATTAACTCATAATTTAATTTAATTCATTGCTGAAAAACAAACCACAGCCATGATTATTTAAAATTAAATGTAAAAGTTCTATTTTGTTATTCAAGAATCCTTTTAAAGATAACTTATTACCTTTGTTGCTATGGTAAATGAATTATAATAATAAAATGCATTGAATCAAACAGTTATTTGTTGCATTGCTATTTTATTAAAATCTTGTTAAATGTATCTAAATTGTAGCTGGATATAGTTGAATGTAATGAAATACAAATGCAATGTTTAAAAAGGTGTTTAATAATTTGAAGCAACTAAAAGGTGTATATTTTCTTAGTTATGGAAAATGTATTAAGGAATATTACAGATAAAAAGGGTATATTTATTAACGATTACAATGTAGAGTAAAGTGTCCTAATATGACCGAGTCTTCCAGTACGGGTTCCTTTTTCGACACATGCCTCCTGGAAAATGTCAAAAAAACTCTAATTCTGATTTTGATTTTATTTGATAACAAATATTGAGGTTCTTTGCTATTGTTAACCGAGAAGCTATCACCTTCAATAATCTACAACCATGTTCCAATTTTTTATTCACAAGGCAATACGGATACAATATTTCGGATACAATATATAGTGTAGCTTCTGCTATGCTGTTTTAGTAAGCTGATCTACAACATTGACAATGTCCATAGTTATCCATATTAAAAGCCTTTTACTCTCCTGAAATATAACAGAAAATTAAGTATTAACGATTTTAAACTCTTGAAACTGATTAAAACATATTTGTTTATTACATACTAAAAATCATTTTAGGAAACATTTGAGAAAAGAAGTAATACACTTGGAGTTAAAATGCAATAAAAGGCATTGAAATATTAAAAAGAAATCAATTAAAGTTTCATTTGTTGAAATTATCAAAATAACCAAGCTCAATATTGTTATCTAATTCTTAATCATGTTAATTGTACAAGGAAAAAACAAAATTGCTACAAATATTAGGAGCCTCTTCCCTACTTAAATACAGCAGAAGAGTAAATATTAACGAGTTTAATGTCTTGGAACACGTTAAAATTTAATTAATTTATTACATACTGAGAATCGTCCAAGAAAATATAAGAAGTAGAAATTTTATACACTTGGGGTTAAAATGCAATAAAATGCATTGAAATATTAAGAAGAAATAAATTAAAGCCTCATTTGTAGAAGATATCAAAAGAAGTAGCTATTAAGCGAAACTGTTTGAATTTACTTATTGATATTTATATTGCAATTCAATACTTTTAAAATAAGAAAGGAGGCTCACAATATGACGGGAAAATAACGTTATGAACGAGGCATCACAAAAAGATGGAGGAATTAGAGAAGATATATCAATAATTCAATTTACAACTTTAAAGACTTAAAATTAGAAATTGGATTCCGCTTCAGAACCCTTTCCCATTTTTTTTCCTCCCCGAAAAGCGTGCTATCTTTGAAGTTATCCGAAATTGAATTCCTTTTTTTTAACCAATATCGACTTTAAATGAAGTTGGTGAATTTTGCTGACAATAGAAAATGTCGAAGAAATCTCTAAGCCTCGCGGTTTTGACAACAGAAACAAAATCTAGCTGAGGATGCCTGCCATTGATAGCTTTTCGCTCTCCGAACAAAATTGTAGCCCGACGTGTTCTTATTGTTTAGATTTCTTGCGGATTTAATTTCTGTTTAGACTCTAGAGGATACAACGAAGGTATTGGACAAATAGAAATATCTAATTTTTTTCCGGTTGGGGGAATTTTCGGATTTCTAGAAAATTGCTCGGTGCAAAAGGGGGATAGTCATTAAATGTATCTTTCGTTCGATCGTAGGGTACATGCGGCGTTTTATTTCTTCTTCGATAACGTTAGCTTTTATGGTTTAAAACTCATCACCCTTAATCAGGGAATAGGAAAATAAACGATAGTTTATTTTTTAATTTATTTTTACCTAAGGTATATATTTTCAAAAACCAATCTGTTCGATGCCTTAAAAAAAAGAAAAAAAAAAGAGCTTTGCCCCCCCCCCCAAAAAAAAAGCAATGATGCAATGAAACGAGAGTGGAGAGGGGGTGTAGGGTGCTTCAATTTAAACATATTTTAATGCAACAAATTACATTTGGGTTTGCTGTGTATTATACTGTAGTTTTATGACGCATACATAAATATTAGTGTATAAAAACAGTTGTTGTGGCATGGCATAAATACACATAGCTTATATTACCAGATACAAACTGTCGTAACTAGAAAGTATTTTGAACTGAATGTGATATGGGGGCAATCAATTTTTTAAAACTTAAAGCAAAAATATATTATACCAATGTAAATCAAGCCTTACATTTCATTTACAAACATTTTTCTTAAAAAAAATAATTTAATAAAATGACTTTTTGGGCCTATATTTACTATTTGCAAGTCATGTCTTTAGTATTTTCATCGTCTAGGGTATTGCTGCATCTCACTGTTAGGTTGTACGCCAGCAATTGAGCTTATGTGCACGGATAACCTTGCAACTTCTAAAAAATATTAAACGCTATTTCGCTGAAAGAAACAGGACAACACTGAATGTCAAGTAGTGAATTGTACGCTTCGTGTTATTACTTTTAGTATGAAAGGTTTAAGAATTTTCTTGAAATACGCCTGCTTTTAATTTCTGACTATATTCATATGGAACTAGAAACATTGCCTTATCAATATTCTTAACTAATTAGTAATCCCCGAACACTGATCTCCAATACAAAATGAGACGAAAATGAAGGGACATATGACAAATTGTATTAAATCATGTTGACAAATGATCAGACTGTAGAGAACTGCTCTTCAAACAAAGGAAGGTCTTATTAGTGAGTTGAATGTTGCTTACTGGTTTATACGTTATTGCATCCGTCTTTTGCTTCATTATTTTAGTGATTGTATGGTATTAATTATATCCGGTGTCCTTACATTAGACTTGTACGTAATTCATACACCATTGAATACTTACTGTATGATACTGAAACTGCTGATCATTTCCTGAGCTTAGCAGCAGTAGCATTGTATTGAAGTTAAAAGGAGAGCAAAATTCAGTTTCTCCTTGTTTTAACTTAGATATTATAGCTTGAGTTGATAAAATTAACATCCGAAAGATTTGTGTTTTACAAATAGATGCCTCCCTTACTTTTCTCTCTTAATTAATATTATAAACTGGTAAAATATAAATGTTTGGATTGTTTAAAATATGTTTCTGACTAAAGTTTTAGAGAAATGATAGACTTTTTAGAATTTAAGACGGAAAAGCTTTTTTCTTCTTACAGAGTGGTGAAATTCTCTTTCTGCGCGAATCAAAATCCTTCACATTCTGCTTTTCTAGTTTTTGAATGATCTTTATACCTTGAAAAAAAATGAATGAAATAATATTTGTTTTTAAATAAACCTCCATTTGTACTTACAAAGGAAGAGGAAAAATTTTCCCAATACGAATTTGCCACGTTGATTGTGAAACCGAAAAGTATCGTATTTGTGCATCGAAATTAAAAGGAGCGGGAAATGAAAATGAATATTCATTATAAAATAAAACCTATACGCATTTCGCGTACGACGCGGCTTCCTTCACTTTTAAATGTTTTTTACTCCTTGAAGTGATGAAGCATTTAACATTTAACATTTCTCTGTATTAAACTCTCTGAAATCGGTGCTTATAAACCTAAAAATAAGTCCTTTAATGGAAATACGTGCTGTTTGTAAAATGGACGTCATCCCCCAAACTGATAATTTTGTGATTCAAAACGTGAGGCCATAGCAAGCTAAGCTACCTTGATTATTAAAAAAAAAGCTATCAGCCATTGGTTAGTTGATTCAGGGAATAAATTTGGAGACTCCTGACATAACAGTTTTGCTGTTCACTTTTTCTGGATCGAAAATTCCTTTCATAAGCAAACTTATTCGTCTCCAAATGGCAGTGCCTGAATATATATAACTGTTTTGTCTATTCTCTAGATTGTAGTCTACATCATTCATTTTGGCTGCGTTTGGCATTTTCTTCTCTACAACCTTGCAAATTCAAGTGGGTTTAAATGTTAATTATAAGGTTAGTGAATGGACCATAGCTGCTTTTCGAAAGAAGCCTATCAGTGGTTCGTTAAATAACTAAAGAAGTTTGGGTATTTCAGATTAACAGAGAAGATATTGAAAACTAAAGGCAAATAAGTTCACTTAAAAATATAAGAAGTCAAAAAGGTTGATAGTACTATAACTAATCTGAAGAAGTTTCATTCCTTCAACATTTAAAACAATACGTTGATGAGTATTAATGGTGGGGAATGAAATTAGTGGAGTCCGTTTTACTGCAACTAAAAACTTCTGTTTTTATTTTTGTTTTTAAAAAATAATTTTTTTTCAACTACACATAAACTCAGTAATTCTCTCTCACAAGTTCTTCCTTTAAACATTCACTTAGCTAGCATTGAAGAACAATTCTAAGCAGTATCCTACTTTTTACGGCACACATCTCGTAAAAAAGGTGCATATAAATAGATTTCTCGAAGGAACAATGAAATACTTTTAACTTTATGTTGTCAAACTGTCGCTCCATAACAGATAAATCGCTATAATGAGAACATTTTATTGCTCAAGACAATTTCAATTGAATAAGGGGGCATTGCAAACTTAAAAGGAAATAAATAATGATCAATAAAAATAACGACAAAGGAATGATAACGTTTTTTCATGCGAGGTAGTAGTAATACCTGTTCTATTTTTAATGCATGGTTATGAAAACTTTAGACATAAGTGTATAAATTAAGGGCACGAAATGTTTTGGACCATTCCCCCTCGAAGAAGTAGCTATTTTGCTCCGCACGTGATGGTTCCCCAAGTAGCTTCAACTCATCGGATTTTGCTCGGCCGATCATCGAACTCCTCGTAAACTGATCCCGTAACGCACGATGACATCGTTCCGATCAGTATCCGTGCACGGTTTTCGATGAGCTACTTTTCATCGGAAAGTGATATCTTTCCGATCAACTTTCCCGATGAAAATAAGCCGAGCTATATTCTATCAGAAAACGATATCCTTCCGATCAAGTTTCCCGATGAAATTCATCGGCACGGGACTGTTCTGCTCGTAAATTGCTCCAAATCTCATCGTATTTTGAGCAAAACTCATCGGATTTAGCTGCTCGGATTCTGTTTGGCCGATGAGACATATTGGATCATCGGCCGATGAGAATTTCACCGGGTTTCGATGAATGGTCGATCATCGATGAGATGATGTTTCTAGGTTCGTATAGTTTACGAAAAAAATCCACTTTTCAAAGGTAATGGCAAAATTTTTTATTTTACCCTTAATGCCCCGACGGGACTCAGAAGTCCCGCTTAAACTAATTTAGTATTATGAATCCTATATGGCTTTAATCATGCTGGAGCTTTTAAGTACCACTCTTTGTACTTCGCTGAGGGGCCGACAGATGGTACCTGCAATCGGAAACAGTTTTCTTAATAGCCCTAAGGCGTAGGGGGCCTTGAATCCTACTGATTTTCAAAATTAGTTTAGGACATAAAGGGTTAAGAAATCACACATACGTATGTGATTTCGTAAACAACAATTTTTTTTCAATACCCTTTTAAATTATTATTTTTGGTGAAATATATGAAGAGTCATGTGTGGGAGAAAATAACCGTTTCCCGTGGAATGGAACTTTTGCTCTTTTAATTTTTTTTTCGGTTGATACTCTGGTTTAAAATTCCAACAAGAGTTAACATTTTTATTCATGTAAGCAAAGAAAAACTAAGTAATTATTCGATTTATATTACGTGAAATATTTAAAAAGAAATATATATATACACGAATTGTCTAAATCGCCGGTTAATCGCCTGTTAAAATCGCCGGTTTTTATTGAGGCCCTACAGTGAAATTAAAATTAACCATACAATTTTTATTTTTAACCCTACACTATTTCAATTTCAATTTCATTGACTATCGTGATCAATATGAAGGAAAAAAGGGAGATCAATATGAAGGGGAAAAAAAGATAATATTTACCTGCCCCGTCTGAGATCACGAAGAGTTGATAAATAATGCTAAAATTTTTCTAAATGTCCTTGAAATCTATCAATCAGTGAAGTTAATTCAACAAAATTTAATGGTGATAACATTTTAATGGCAATAAACATTTTGAATTATTTAACAACTATTTATGCTCTAATGAACTGATGATGAAATGTATTTGCTGCTTTTTATTATCCATTTGTTTATTTAAAAAAAATAATTTTTCCTCCCCGCTCCATTGCTTTCCCAATGGTTGCATTGACATACGTTCATTGCAACAAAATTTAGTATTTATTACAAATGCGTCTATGGAGGACATTGATGTATTAAAAATTGTAAGAGTAAAACTTGATGCAGTGTGCTCTGAAATTCAATTATGTCAGTTTCAGTTCACAGTGCTTCAAGATCTGAAATGATAATGTCATTTGTTTACTGATTGATTTTGGCACACACTGACAACAATATGTAGACTCTCTTAAGCCGGCCACCTTGTCTAGTGTTCAGAGGTTTCTGACCATGATGTGGTGGAACCGGGTTCAAATCCCGACTCAGACATTTATGTACCTTCGCTCTCTACTGTCCCTGTTATTCCTATGTGTGAATGACTGTGTTGTGAATGGTTGCCTGCCTTATAAACGGGATGTCTTATGACGTGTCCCAAGTAGCACACTTCGTTTTTTAAAGGTTGTAAAATGGTTATTAACGTTGTAACAACTGCTTAAAAACTTTTATAAAACGTTTAAAGGTTATTTGTGCTACCTGGGGGTGTTGAGATAAGTCAGACATCCAATTTAATGGTGTTCGTAAGAACGGAAGCAGTACATATTCCGCCTTAAATCGGGTAGATGTGTCTACTCCCGCTCGGGTACTCGAGTTGGTTTTAGAAAAAGCATCAACAACAAACAGACTCTCTTACTAACTTCAGGATACAGAAAACGGATCTGTAGTATTGGTAGTGAGTGCAGACAGTGACTAATCTAATATTGGCTGATATGAGAGGTGTTTTGAAGACGTTTAGTAGATTTGTGTCATTCGTCGGTATTTTATTTCACTTTAACGAAAATTTATTAGGGTAGGGGAAGGGATAGGCCCATAACTTTAAAACTAGAGCTTAGTCCCCAGACAAACTAATCTTGCTCTCGATTGACTGCGTCCTTGCACTACGTCATACTCAGGCTAAAACATAAATTGAGCTTAACTCTAAGTAGTTTTCAATGCTTACTTAAGACAAGTTAGAAATTAAAGATGATTTCTCAAAAGGGAAAAGAGGTGAGCTTTTAATCAGAAGTCTAAATCTAAATAATCGAGGCAAATCCTCGTGGAATTAGTTGCCTGGCAACATTTAATCTTCAAAATATGATGTCAGTCGTAGTTTACAACGTCAAATTTGTTTAAGTATCAATTGGGGAAAGGAATTTTGTCTTTGGAGAAGATTCTGAACTCTTGAATGCATAATTTAAAACTTTAAATATTGGCTCACCTGAATTTATTCAGAACTTGATATGAGATTGCTTTTAACAACCGCAGTTATGGAGCCCCATGCATTAACTATCACTGAATAAACTATTACTGATGAATATTGATGAGCATTTCTTTCATTTTTTCTCAGTTTTCAAAATTTGAGTAGTAAATAAAACTGTCCGAAAACTTTCATATGATTGCACAGCTGCATTTCAGTAGAATCACGGCGGGCTCTTTCGCATAAATTAAATGCAAACTGAAATCGAGTCAGCAATTTTTGAAAAAGCTTTTGAAGGTAGACTTGCAAAATCAATTTTACAAATACATTAGTTATCCGAATATGTATAAAATACTCTATCTTATATTGCGCTAGTGCAACACTGACAAATATTTATTCCTGAGAAAATACAATGACATGTCTTGCACGGCAAAACTGTTTCGAGGAGATAAGCACTTGTTCCGTCAATTACTGACTGTTTAGAATACCTCATGGAGAAAACTCAAATAATCGAGCAAAAACGTGGAAGTTTTAAATAAAAAAATCCCAAGCTTTAGTAAAGTTCACTTAAAAATCTAAAAATATCAATTTTCAATAACTATGATCTTGATAATGACATTAAGCTCTTCTTTTTTTATAGAAATTGCTGAGACATTAACAGTGATATACTATTTTAGTTAATGTATGAAATAAATTAAGAGTTCAAGAAGTAAAGTCTAACTGTCATATTGATAGTTGTAATACCTACAGTATAATCATTAATGTTTTTAAAGATTTAGCTTATATTTATGAAACACCGGGAATTTCCAAAAAAAAAAAAAAAAAAAAACGATTAAGACCAAGAAAATGGAAAGTTGTTTGCACATAAATACGTTTTACTTTTTCTAATTTTTTTGAGCTTAAGAAAAACTTTCAGTTCAACCGCAACACAAGTTATTGCTTCTCGTCCCCTCTCTCTTTCTCAATCGAATTTATTTTTGTTGTATTGAATGTAACACCTAATATTTTACTTCAAACTCATTGACACATAAGAAACTACAATACAATCAAGACATATGTTACATTTGTATTGCTGTTTTTTTGTTTTTTTTGTTTTTGATCAAAATTTTAAAAATTTTCTTTTTATAATTTTTTTTTAAATGTGTAATGATGGAGTTATCCGTTTACACACCATGGGCACCAGTTGTGTAAAAGGAATTTGTTCCAGTGTTCTACTGAAAAAGAACTCTGAGATCAACATAAGAATAAATTAGTTACTTAAAAAAATATTTTATTTAAATTTTTTTTTGATATGAGCTACTAGAGTTGCCGGTGAGATATTTTCACATTAAAGGTCATATATAGCATTTTTTTTTTACAATTTCTACTAAAACACATTACAGTACAGTTCATTTTGGGCACTACAAGCAGAGTATTTACAGACTCAAACAGTTTTTTTTCCAATCTCTTATTATCGCATTTCATAAATTATGAAATGCATATCTGTAAACTGAAAAAATATATTAATTCCTCGTAAACGCCGTTTTTTCTGCTCTTATATTTTTGAAAAATTTTATTATTTTTTTTACAATAACTGAAACTCGTTATAAGAGGCATTAAATGAAAGCGCCGACCTTAAGATTATTATTGCCAAAAATAATATGGATCTTGTCACAATATTTTCGATCATTACCAAGAAAAAATATTCCCAAGGCAAGAAAATCGACTCAACTAGGTAAAGATAGATTTTAAATTGAGTATTGATCAGACCATAAAATATAAATCTTTCCTATTTCTGATGAACTACGGGGGAGTAAGTAATGCCTTGGAATGATCAATAATTTAACGTGTTTGGTAAAAGATTTAAAATCAAATTTATCGTAAGACAGAGTGCTCATGTTAACTTAAGCAGGCGTACGTAAAATTTATGACTGAAAATCCTTGTTCAGGATAACGTGCATTTACATAATAAAGAATTGTTTTATAGAGTTATTATTAATGCATGATCTTAAAAGAAAATTTGCATAAAAGCAGCTGATATTCGGTGATAAGTGCGATATATTTTCGAAAAGCATTTTGGGCGCGTTGAAATAGCCATTAGCTCGAAATTCGATACTCCAAACTGAGATGCGTTACAGGCATGCCTGAGAGTAATTTCCACAACTCTGAATTCTTATTAAGAGCTTATGTTTAAAATTGTTTTGAAAATTGTCAAATGACATGGAAGATTTAAACATCTTCCTTGTGTTTTCCGCAATATATTAATGCAATGAAAACGTGTTATTATTCAGATTGGGATGCACATACACATATATGGTCATGTGTGTTTTACCAAACATTTTCTAGCTGAATTGGATTTTAATTTCTTGGGTTGAAGCGTTCTGTTTGTTTTAGCACTGCTTGCAACTCAATTTATGAAGTATGATTTTTTGGATTTATGATGTGTAACAAGCTATTTTCATCTGTAAAATTACTTAACTGACTTTTAATTTTGATTTTATTTTGTGCCATCTGCTTCTGGACACAACACGCCACTGTTCCCCGCATTTACCACTACGAAGTAGTTTTACTGGTAGAGTCTCTAAAGGCAACTCTGTATCTTGATACAGCCCAGGCACCTAGCAAGCTTTAATCCAGTACAGTCGATGGGATCAATTTCGAATGAGAATCTTGGAGAATTTTGAGCCTACGGCATATTTAACGTGCGATTTTCTCGAGAAAACAAATGACAGTTTTTTACAACTGCTTTAAAGTAATATTGGGAATACAGGAAATCTTTATGAAATAATAAATCTTAAACTTTGTTTTGAGGAAGAAAATAAAGTCAGCTTTAGGTAAATGAACATTGAGTCACAAATCCTTACTCATTTTGAGCTAGTAATGATAAGGAACGAATATTACAGTGGAAAAGGAAAATTTAATGCGCATTGTGATGCACACATACACTTGATTAAAGGAAGGAAATTTAATTTGCTTAAGAATACATAAAATTAGAGCGTGTTTCAAAAGTGTTCCGGTAAAAAAATTACCTTTATTTTCGTTCAAATGATCGGTCAGATCTCTTTCTGATTAAGCCACTAAAATACCCATTTCTTTAGGATTCAATGCACTTTGAAAGAAATAGCTTTATTTTTTGAAAGAAGAAGACCCCAGTAAGGCTGCGGTAAACTTTCAACCCCCCGCACTTCAACAGAAATTCTTTTCCAATCTACCGATTTCAATTTTTTTCTTAACGTCGAAGCCGATATTTTTCTTTCGTTTCTTTGCTAGGTATTACAATCGCATGAAAAATGAGCCTATTTTAAGCAAAGTGGGAATGATCTGATGCGCCCAAACTACCGGACCCTCCTTGAAATTGAGCAGAAGAGAAAGCCCTGGTAGGAATCATTTGCTCATCGACTCCTGTGTGCCTTCGCTTTTTCTCCAATTGCCTCAGAAACTCCCCCGAGGAGCTTCTTATCTAGAACCTCCTGTTCCGCACATACAGAAAGGAGTCTCTCCTGAATGAAGTCTTTTTAAACTCGCTGAGATAAAAAATGTTGGGTGTTTTCCTGAATAGAAATTATTCGTTGCTCATCTTCTTTCAGTTAACTTTAGTTTAGTAGGGGAGTTTCAAAAGCATAGAGGCCGCTTCTGATATTGCTGATCTATGATGATTATTTCACGTTTTATTAAAGCCATCAAATAAAAACTTATCACAAGAGGAAATTTGATTTTCTTAAGAATACATAAAATTTGAACATGTTTTAAAAGTTTTATACTGAAAAAAAAAAAAACCCTTTATTTTCTTTCAAATGATAGCTCATATCTCTACCTGATTGAGCTAATAAAATACCCAATTCTTAAGGATTCAATGCATTTTGAATTAAATACATGTATTTTTTGAAATGAGAAGACCCTAGTAAGGTTGCGGTAAACTTTCCACTTTCAACTCCCCGCACTTCAACAGAAATTCTTTTCCAATCTACCGATTTCAATTTTTTCTTAACTTCGCAGCCGATATTTTTCTTTTGTTTCTTGCTAGGTATTACAATCGCATTAAAATGAGCCTATTTTAAGCAAGGAGGAAATGATCTGACGCACCTAAACTACCGGCCCTCCTTGAAATTGAGCAGAAGAGAAAGCCTCGCAGGAATCATTTACTCATCTACTCCTGTGTGCCTTCGCTTTTTCTCCTATTGCCACAGAAACTCCCCCAAAGAGCTTCTTATCTAAAACCTCCTGTTCCGCACATACAGACAGAAGTCTCTTCTGAACGAAGTAAAAAAAATGTCGGATGTTTTCCTGAATAGAAATTATTCGTTACTCATCTTCTTTCAGTTAACCAGAACCCGATTATTCTAACATTGGACATGGGGCACATTTCGATTTCTGGGCTCCATTCTCATATCAGTTCTGTGTTACGAGTGAAAAAAATCTTACATTTTTTTTTGTTGTTGTGTGCCAGCCAGGCTGGCAATTTGGGGTGTACTGCTTCACTTTTCCAACTGTACTGTTATTTGGTGTAGAGTCCGACTTCCACAGTACACGCATGCCATAAATACCAGTTTACGCAACCTTTCACACAACAACACATTCATACAAAGAAAGAACAAGAATGGAAGAGAAAAAGCACGTCCATGCCCAAGTCGGGACTCGAACCCGGGGTCACACCATTCGTGGCAGACTGCTCTGACCACTAACCAAGGTGACAGGCAGTTCTTATAATACCAAAAGGAAATAAAAGTTCAATGCAACGATCAAACTTAAAAAAAAAAAAAAAAAAAAAATAATAATAATGCTCTCAAATTATTAAGACCAAAATATACGTTGACGTACACAGTAGGCTTTTGGCATGAATATTAAAATATACTGTAGGCATTTAGTATTTAGGAGGCGTTAGATAAAGGGGATTTTAGGCTCCCCTGAAATCTAGGAGGAGGGGCTTGTGCCCCGCATGCCCCTGCGGTAATCGGGTCTGCTGTTAACTTTAGTTTAGTTAGGGAGTTTCAAAAGCATACAGTCCGCTTATGATATTGTTGATCTATTGTGATCATTTCACGTTTAATTGAAGCCATAAAATATTAATTTATCACCCGGGGTTGATTCACTTCCCATCATTGTAGTTAATGAAAAAATTTGAACCTTTAAATCTGCATGTTTCTAGCTATTCGCGCGCTTAAATTTAGTCTTCTGAAATATTACGAGAAGCCTATTTCCAACAAAATACCCACTGAAGATTGCATGAAATGAATTTTTATTTGTAGATAGCATCATTGCTGATGTAAAATCAAAATAGATTTATGTTTTTCACATTTTTCAGCATCTATGTTTTGTTTTTATTTTACACGTTTGAGGATGGCTACTTCTTGTTCTTCTGCAAAAATTAAAGAAGTACTACTTGAACAATACAATCATACAATACATTGCAATATTTAACTATGTTTTAGGATATTTGACTGTAAAGGTTTTTTTTTTACAGTTAATGTTCAAAGTTGCAAATGGCTTTTTTCTAACTGCAAACTATACTCCAACTGAAAACATTTTCAAAAGCCTTTCTCTCGATATATACACTGAAGTGACAAAAGTCATGGGATACCTCTTAATATCGTGTCGGCCCTCCTTTTGCCCGGCGAAGTGCAACAACTCGACGTGGCATGGACTCAACAAGTCGTTGGAAGTCTTCTGCAGGAATATTGAGCCATGCTGTCTCGATAGACGTCCATAATTGTGAAAGCGTTGATGGGGCAGGATTTTGGGCACGAACAGACCTCTCGATGGTGTCCCATAAATGCTCAATGGGATTCATGTCGGGCGATCTAGGTGGCCAAATCATTCGTTGGAATTGTCCAGAATTTTCTTCAAACCAATTGCGAACAGTTGTGGCCCGGTGACATGGCGCATTGTCATCCATAAAAATCCCATCGTTGTTTGGGTACATGAAGTCCATGAATGGCTGCAAGTGATCTCCAAGTAGCTGCACATAAGCATTTCCAGTCAATGTTCGGTCCAGTCGCACTAGAGGACCAAGTCCATGCCATGAAAAAACGGCCCACACCATTACGGAGCCACCACCAGCTTGAACAGTGCCTTGCTGACAGTTTGGGTCCATGGCTTCGTGGGGTCTGCGCCACACTCGAACCCTACCATCGGCTCTTACCAGCTGAAATCGTGACTCATCGGACCAGGCCACGGTTTTCCATTCATCTAGGGACCAACCGATATGCTCACGTGCCCACGAGAGTCGCTGCAAGCGATGTCGTTCTGTCAGTAAAGGCACTCGAGTCGGTCTTCTGCTGGAATAGCCCAAGAAATCCAAATTTCTCCGCACAGTTCTAGCAGACACGTCCATTGTACGTCCCACATTGATTTCTACGGTGATTTGACGCAGTGTTGCTTGTCTGTTAGAATTTACGACTCTTTGCAGAAAATTGAATTCTCTAACGATTTCCGAAATGGCATGACCCATGCGTCTAGCTCCAACTAACATTCCGCGTTCAAAGTCTGTTAATTCACGTCGTGCGGTCATCATCACGTTAAAACCTCTTCACATGAATAACTTGAACATAAATGAAAGCTCTGTAAAAGCACTGCTCATTTATACCTGTTCTATGCGATGCTACTGCCATCTGAAAATTTGCATATTGCTATCCCATGACTTTTGTCACTTCAGTGTATATCAGAAATTAAAGGCAAAGCATTTTTAAATTATAAAAAAATAGGCATTTAAGGGTTGACTCTTCTTTTTTTGCTGACTGTCTATGACTGAAAAAATGATGTGATAATTGCAAAACCTTTCTTATAATATTTTTTTGAAAAGATAGACTAAAAATACTTATAGTATAATAAAAACAAATAAGAAAGAAAGAGTCGGGCAGAGTTTTTTTTTTTTAAACCTTTCCCCTTCGCTCTGCTGCTTGCTAGCTGGTGTCTACGCAGCAAAAGAGAATCGCTACGCAGACATACGTTTCTGTGTTTTTTTGAAATGATTGTAATTATGTTGGTAAATATTTAGAACCATTATTAAATGCATGTACTTACGTGAGAATTCGAAGATTAAAATGAGGACTGAATTCATTTTTGTTATAAACTCAAGGTGAAATCCAAGACTGTGAAAACACTGTACAGAGAATTCTGTCATGTCGACGTAAACAAGATGTTCGCCATTCAAATGGTTACTGATGGTGATGAGATTTTGGAGTCGCAATGGGCAGGCGCAGGCTATCAGAGGTGCCTTTTGGCCCTGCGAGATATCTCACTGAGCATGCGCAAGCCCAAAGGGTGCCGAAGGCCCTCCAGAGTTAGCCTTAAGCACCCTCTGAGAGACCTTTTGGTACGGTAAGAGCATTTCAAATTCGCTATGGCACCCCGTGGCACCTTGCGTTCACCCCAGCTTTCTTATTGGCACCCCTGCGGCACACGTAGTTTTATCAGTGCATGAGCAGTTGGACCGGGACTTCAGTACTGTGACATAGAAGGGCCCACAAAAATAACTAAAATTACTAACGCTTTCCAGATTTTTCGAAATAAGCAGTAGCTTTTCAAAACAAAAACAGCTACATGTGTGCCCTGTCTCGATTGCATTCATGCCGAACAGAAATGGATACTTTGTTAGTTAACTGAATATTTGTGCAAAATATTTGTTTTTACTGAAAGTTTAATTCTTGGACACATTATTCTAAACATTAAGACATCTGGAATGCTTATCTGAGTATTCAACAGATGTAATTTTGCATAGGAAACTTGTAAAGATCGCGAAAAAATCGAATTGCGTAATTTTAGATGTCTATATAACATAACGAGAAACTATTTCGTGGAAAGAATAATCGTTCATTTGACCATGTAAAATACTTTTTATTCCTTATTTTTTTCTGACACGTTTTGTGTTAAAATTGTTAGAAATCTATTAAGACTGCAGTGGATGTGGAAAGTAAAACTTAGGAGCAAGACTGCAAATTTCATGAATTTTGAGCAAAATTTGTAATGAGAATGGATTGTTTCGTATATATAAATATTCAGAGTAAAATACAAGTAAAGTACATTTTTGCTCTTACTCGGCAAGTTTTTGAATATAAGTTTCCATTCAACACAAAATATTTAAGGAATATTTGCTACAAAGACGTAGTATGTTACTGTTACACAAAGCTTATTTTTTTAATTTTAAAATCATTTTTCGTTCTCAGTAACGTCTCAAGTTCCTAAGTTTAAGGTAATAGTTATTTATAAAATCAAGACTATTTATCCGACCCGGAGCATTCCTTTGAAACATTACTAAATATTTCAGTTAAATAATCCTCAGATAGATGGCGGTAGGAGTCTTCTTGGGAACCCCGAACCGTTTTGGCATGCATTCATGGGTATTTGCTCAAATGCGTGAATAAGTGTTTATATGTAAACATAAACATGTGTTTGGTGTTTTATTGTCTCAAATTATAATAGGGCTTAGCTGTGTTAAGTTTGAAAAAAATTAAAATATTCATGCTTTACATTGCATATTTCTGTTAGAACAGGAACGTTGTTTGAAAAATTTTCCAGAGTACAAAGTGTATGTACTGAGTGATTTTTACATCGAAAAACAATAAAAACACGAAAAAATGCATGGAAATAAATTGATTTCACAAAGGCACGTAGTTTTACATTGTATATTTGTTTTAGGAGCTGGTCCGTCATTTGTAAATTTTTCAGGGGGTGGGCAAAGTGTATGTGCTCAGTGCATATAACAACAAAAACGCGAAAAATATGCATGGAAATAAATTGATTTCTCAATACCAAGGGGGTTAATTGCAATGGTTAAGAGTAATTCATAGTCCTTACAGAATCAGTGACATAGCGAGAAATTTTTCTCTGGGGCGGGGGGAGGGATTTCACTTACCCCAGCAAGACAGCAGTATCGACCGATGTCCACTAAAATTGGGTCGGTCGGCATCAAACGTCCAACTTTTTTACAATGTTGGGCAATACTCGTCGTTTGTATTGTCCAACATTGACAGAACAAAATTGGTCAATGTCGGCTAGCAATTTTTGAAATACTGGCCGATACGAGAAGCCAAAATTGGCCAATGCTGTTAACTAAACATTTGAAGATTGGCCAATATCGGGTAAAGTTGGGTGGGCCGGCATCAAATGGTTAACTTTTTTTACAATGTTGGGCAGTACTCGTGCCCAGCACTAGCCAATCTCAGCGGGCTGTGTTGGCCCATTTTTGGCCAATATCAAATTACGTTGGGTCGATCGGTATCAAACGGTTAACTTTTTTGCAATGCTGGGAGATGTTCAAGCCCAGTACTGACCAATGCTACCGTGCAGTGTAGGCGAATTTTAGAACCCATTTTTAGATTATCTTACAGAAATGAGCTTTCGGTTTTTTTCATCTCTTGAAAATGATTTGTAGACTATACATCTCTATATTTTTTCAGAATTCATGGCAGTTTCATAATTCGACACTTATGTTCCACGATTTTGAAGGATATCACACGATTCTGGCAAATAGAATGATTAATGGTATTTAAAAAATGATGATTAACCATTACTGATAGCATAATTCTTAGAATTAAATGATGGTTTCTCACAGTAAGACTAAATTGCTAGATTTTCTTCTAAACATAGAACTACAAGATTGTGATCTCCTAAAAACAGCAAATTTGAATGAAGATTCTTAAGATTAAACGTGCACAAAAATAAACAATACAAAGTTGTGATTGAAACATCGGTATTAAGACATTAACAAATTCTGAAAATTTTAATAAGCATTTTTGATAAATAAATAAATAAGCAAATAAGTAAATATTTTAAAAAAATCATCAAATTTATAAATACAGTTTGAAGTATGTGTGAGACAAGGAACTTTATATACACAAAATGTACTAATCTTCTAAATCTATATTAGAATTATAAATAATGGCTTTTAATTTATTTAATAAAATATTATTTTTATGAATGAAAATAAAACATGAGGAAATAATGAAAAGTAAAAACATTTGCAAATAGCTATTCAAGCTCTTTTTTTTGCATCAATTTTAAATATTTTGTCAGAGAACTTTAAAAGTGTACAAGAAGAGTTAATATAGTACACAGAGGCAAATATTGCATGTAAGTTTTTAAGGAGCCCTTTGTTATAACTAAATACTCAAATTGTATAGAGTAAATGTGAGATGAATTGTTTTCCTACTCTTGTTACAACATTTTTGCTAAAAGATATTTCTTGTCATGGTGAAACTCATGTATGCCACTTTCATTGCAATATGAGCCTTACCTGAATTATCCTCTTTCAATTGAAGTCTATTATTTTTAAAAGAAATATATTTATTTCCAAGAAAAACCACACACACACAAACATAGTAATATGCATTTTCATGTTGCGAAGCAACATTTTAGAGTTGCAAAATTAATTTTCTGTTTCATTTAATAGTTTTTCAAGATGTCTTTCATTTTCCTACATAGATGCATAGTTACGCTTGCAATACTGATTAAAATGATTTATTGCTTACATGCAGTCATATATTGGTGTGTTCAATTTCCTGCATTCGTCTGAAACTTTAAATAAATCTATTTTTTTGCTAGAGCAGTATTACATCACTCGATTTCTTCCCGTTACCTATATTAGTGAGTTGAATTATGTTCTGCAGTAGGGGAAAATGTTTATGTTTTTTTCTCTGCATTTTTTTTTATTGTTCGCCTTAATATTTTAGCATTTCAGTTTAAAAAAAAAATGTATATTTTATCGGTATAACAAGAAGATGTATTGACGAATTATATTTTTTTAGGTTGTAAGAGGAATTGAAGAAATGTAAAGCGAACGTACGATGTTCAAAATATTTTTCAAAAATCTTCTCTGCTTCGAGACGTTTTAAAACTTGCTATACGAGTGAAGTTAGAACTCATCAATTCCTTAAGACTAATGAATGTTTCAAAGCGACTCTGCTAAGATTGGAGAATAATTAAAAACTAAAAAAAAAAAAAAAACAAAAACATCACGGACCGGAAGAAAACGCTTTCACTGACATAATTAAGTGATTCCTTTAAGCTGAATGTTTGTTTTTTGTTTCGATCAATTGCTTGTATTTGCATTCTAGTATTCGTTACGATAATAATGAGAATTAATAGGCTGACTCTTAATTAGCTTTATATCTTGATTGGTCATCTTAATTAGCTTTACCTTTAATCAATGATTCCGTTTACTACATAAATGTGACTGTGGTATTAGATGAAACTGTGTTCAATGGAGTATTATTAAGTCTTCGAAAAGGCAAAGATTCATTTTGTAGCTAGAAACAAGAATTCTTATGGTTAAAAAGTATTCATGCCTTTAATCTGATGTAACCTTCCACTTTCTACATTACACGGCCTGTTCGGAATTCAACAGTGGGGAATGCTGATGGTCTTTTTTTTTTGGAAATCAATCAAGTAACAGTAAATCAAATACAGTAAAAATGGAAAAGGAAAAAGCAATAATTTTTAAACAGCTCCCAAAGTACAGCGGGTATTAATTTAAGTTCGGCAAAAACTTTTTGCTGCAGTAGCATAATTCACGCGTGGCAGCATACGATGAATACTCTTATGTGTCAGTACTCTTGTATTTTTAACCCTAGAGGCAACAAGGAAGAGAGCTATAAGTTTGACGTGTCTGTGTATCTATGTATCTGCACTTAAACGGATAGGCCGATTTTGAATTTTTTTTTGTTTGAAAGAAGAGATAATCGTGAGCGATGTTAGCTAGGTCACGTCTTCAGATGACTTTAATTAACGAAGATATCAATTAAAAACCGTTGAAAGGTTTTTCGCTATTTTCGAAGTGAAACATACTTGAAAATTTTAAAAGAATAGTACCAAAAGAAAGAGAACATTTTTCTGCTTCTGATAGAATGTGTTTGGCACTACCCTGTTATACAGAACTCGAGTTATAACTTTTGTTAACAAATGCGGATAAGCCTTTATTTACGTGATTGGAAACCGATTTCATTGTTGGCGAAATGAGGTTGAATAGCGAAACGAGCAGGTCGCGAAGCCCTTCAGTATTGGAAAAAAAATTCCAAATTGAAATATCATATAAATATTTTCATGGGGTAAGTTTGATAATGTGGAGGGGAGTCAAAAGCATTGAAAAGAAACAGTTGACATTCATTTTCTTCAACTCATAAATACATTTCGGGTGTCAATACCAGAAGGGTGTCCTCCGGCGAAAACTCACAGCCCTGTTAGTGATGCTACTGCGTTTGACAAATTGAATATAAATTAAAATATTTTGGAAATTGAATTCCCAATTGTCGTTTTTATTTATTTATTTTTTTCGTAAATTCGCAAAATCATTTTGGGATTCCCCCTTTAGACGGGTGAGACTCAAGGCTGACTCCACCCCTCCGCCCTCCTTCGTAGTGATGCCATTGGTTTAAAAACTGGATTTCTACAAGCTGCTGATCATTTTTTGGGTATAACAGGAAGTTAATGCTTGAAACGAATTCTTCACATAATATTTTACGTCAAATGAGCATGCATTAAATTCCAGATGTTTCTTGTTTTGCATGTTTAAACTGATCTCTAAATATATATTTTAAGATAGTTAACTTTCTTTCTTACCCGTCGAACACGATGTAATCCTCCTGGACCTCTGATACTTATTCCTCTTTAAGAAATTCCTTCAAGAAATATGATCGTAAGATATAAAAAAATATAGTAATCTCGAGGTTTTAACTATTGAAGTTGGTTTTCCTCGAGCTTAGCGATATCCGATGCATTTTTGTACACTTTCTAGAGATTTAAAACATAAGATACGGCAGCTTGAAAATTACTGTGATAGACGGAGCTCCGTGAATGTTTAAAATTGTTTGAATATCAGTATTGTAGACTCTGTCGATTCAACTTTGTTTTGGAAAATAAGGCATTTGAGTTGCTTTTTAGTTAATTGAAATTCAAATTTTTCGTAAACAGAGCATTTTCTGTTCCAGATTGAAGTTTGGATATTGGAATTGAAGGGGCAAGTGGATAAAGGTGATATGTGATAATTTTTACTTTACTTACCATGGATGAGGGTGATAAAGTAATACATTTTTTTGAAAGCTTTTTCTAGAATTTAAAAAAAAAATGTCACATATCACCTTTATTCATTTGCCCTTTCAATTGTGTTTGTGAGTTAACGCAATTGAACACACACTAATTTGAATTTGTGTAAATCGGCGAAATTCAAATGTCACATATCACCTTTATCCACTTTCTCCTTCAAATAATTTCTCAATATTCTGAAGTGATGATTGGCAGTCGATGAAGAGTTCCACTACTTACAATGCCTTTTAAAAATCCTCCGTCAGAGTAAACATTCAACGGAACTTCACCTTTTTTTCAAATCTTGAGCAGTTTACTCTATGCTTTTCATTCTGAGAACCCAAGTAGAGGATTTGTTTACATTGAACTATGATAAATCAAGCCCAATGCGTTTCTGTGTTGTTGTCAAGACAATAGCTACGGAAGGATTGTGTTCTGAGTTTTATGACTCTAAAAGTTTCCACCCATAAACATTCAAGTTGACCGTGTAAAAGGGAAAATGTAGCTTTTACGTATTCAGTTATAGATCTATCGATTTTATTTAAGTTTATTTAAATTTTGGAAAAAACAAATGTTAAGTTTTTTGAACTATAAAACTCAGTAACGACTATTTAAATACATTCTTCAAGTATAAAAATTGCGTGAAGGGTTTTTTCCAAGACATAAATCAAATAGAGAACTCAAAAATTTCACGAAGCATATTTTCACATTTTATATCTTAAATGTAAAATTCTCATCGTGGAAATAGAGAAAAAAAAAACAATTTGAATTTTAAAAGCATTATATTTGAAGGTTTTTACTTTGTAAAATTTTTAAATATCAAACAATCTAAAGCTTCAAAAATCAAAATCGTATGCATCTTTTACTTTCCTCCCATAACATCCTTAGAAAGTAAGGTTTTTTGTTTTGAGCAATGACAGTCGTTATTTTCTTTTTCTTGACCGTCGGATGACGTTCCGGTTTTTTTTCTTATTGGACACGGAGTCTCTGCAATGAACACTGTCCATCGGCTCCTGTTGCAAGTAGTGCAGATCTTCCTCTGGTCTTCCGCCAGCAGCATTGTTAAAAACCTGCGTTCCTCTTCGGCAGAGTCGTCATGTCCTCCACACACACACATAAAATGTCTACATACACACACACATTTACACTTACACACACATAGGCACACACTCCCTTATCGCAATTCGCAATTGCAAAAACATAATTTGAATTCCAGATGCAAAATTCATTTTTTTAAAAAATGGAATTCGTCCCTATTTTACTGTTTTCGTACATTCTTCGCCCCCAAAATAAGTTTCACTCTTGCCAAAAAATCTCAAGGATTTTTTTTTACGCCTTGAAAAACTCTAAGAAATATTTCTGTATGCATATATACATATATAGGAGAAAATAGATAGATAGAGTGTGATTTTCCAATGTTTTATGCATAAAAGTGTAAATGGCTTTTTAAATATTCAAAGTTAAAATACCAATTTATCTTTTTTTTTAAATTCTTTTTTGAAATTAAGCACTGCTTTAGTTTTCATATTCATTCTTTGAGAAAAATTAATACGCATAAATGAGTTGATTTCTATGATCTGTGTGTGAGAGTTATAAGTTTCTCATAAAATTTAAATAGGATGAGTTGAAGGATGAGCTATATCTGAAGGGGGAAATCTCGTAGGAGTGTGTTGCGAAGTTTTTCTTATTTTTTTCTACTTGCAAGGAAAAAAGACTAAGATTTAAAGGAAATTTGTATTCCTTCCTATCTTTCTGGATTGTTGAAGATAAATGTATGATTTTTAGCTTTTTTTTGTTCCGAGGAAAGTGATTTTTTGCATAGATAAAAAATATTACAATCATAACTAACAACTAAATAAAGAAAAGAAAACATATCAAAAAGCTTCCAAATCTTTTTGCAATGCGGAAATTTAACAAAATGTTGTTTCATTATATATGTAACTACAGCATATGTCTGACAAAATTATTATTTATAGTCATTAGGCACGGAAGTTTGTAAAATAAAAGCTTCTATGAATGTCTTTAAGGTAAATAAATATACACTGGTGTCCAAAAGCTAAGTACGTTTGAAAATGATGTGAATTTTTAAGAACGAGGAGTGTGAGTCTAATACGCATTTCCCGTTAAAAAAAAAAGAAGAAAAGAAAACAATCTGAAGGATTGTATTCATATTATAATATGCGCATAATATTCGTGAAAGTGTGCATAATAACTTTGCGCGAATATTACTATCCACATTAAAAGTTCGAACGGGAAAAGTGAAGTTACTCTTGAATTGTGAAAAACCTGGAAAGTAAATCCTATTGAAATATGTGAAGATTAAATCACGGTTTTAACTTAATCATTTAAAAATATTGCTTATGTAATTCTTATTAGGGTAAAACGTTTTGATGAATGTTTTGACTTACTTTTATTGAAAAAGCATTTTCAATTGATACATAAAGATCAATAAGTTATTGAAAGAAAACGTGAATGTTTGATCGCCTATTTAGTAGTTAGAAGCATAATGAACTTTCCGATATGAGCAAACTGTTTTGAGATATGTAGTAGCAAATTTGCTGGCATGGTTACTCTTGCTTTCTTTTCAAACGATTTGAAAAATATCAAGCAATTTCCAACACAAAACAAGTTGTTGGCAGCACATTTGATATGCATGGTGTGCACTTTAAGTAATGAGAATAATACTTCAAAAGGCGCTCCGACCGGTAGTAGTCGGTAGTGAAACCTTTGACATTGATAATGCTCTACTCGGCAGTAGCCTACTGGCTTTGGTTGAGGCAGGATCACGCGTGGCGTGCAGACGTCTTCAAAAAAGTGTGTGCAAGTTCAAAATTCGACAAAGCATTGAACAGTGAACAGCGTTACACAATCAATGGAAGTGCTAAAAAGATTGAAGCGACGGGTCAACTGAGTGAAACCAGAAATTTCCGCCATTTGGAAGTTCTACCATGACAATGCGCCATCTCATACCAGCTTCGTGGTTTGTCGAGCACTTGACAAAAAATGGCATCGTAACAATTCCACTGCCTAACTACTGCCCCGTCTTTACTCCAGCAGACTTTTTCCTCTTCCCCAAAGTGAGAATCGCCCTGACAGGGCACCACCAAGGGACCCTAGATGATGTCAGAAGGGCTTGCACATATGCTGTGAAGGATATTTCAGTTGGTGACTTCTAGTTACCTTACGAAGCGCGGAAACGTCGCCTGCAGAAGTGTGTTGATACTCAAGGAGGATATTTTGAAGACTACTAAAAATTTGCAGCGATATCTCTGATAAATATTTTTTTGTGGCCTGATTCTCATTACTTAAAATACACACCCTGTAATTCAATGTAGCTCTTTATGTAGTTGACTACTGTGCTGAAAACAGGTTGATTATTTGAATCTGCACATAATGAGGGAATGATCAATTATTAGAATGCAAGGTATTTGAATGTTTACGGCAAATCAAAGAGGCATAGCATTACAAAATAATTTTATAATTATTTCTTATAGCTCAGAGGGAAACAATGTCTGTCACGATTTTTGTGTGAAATTGGAGGGTAAATTATTTGTTCACTATTATAACGAGGTTCGCTATTCTTATGGGTGTCTTTTTGGAGGTGATATTGGAGTTTACAGTTACTGTCAAAGAGCTGTTGGACGTTGGAAAGCGATAATTCTAAACGCATACATTTTCCGGCAGGGTCTAAGGATATAAACCCCATTGAGCATGTTTGGAATTTTACAGAGAGGTTCTTGGTAGCAGGTAATTTACTGACAGTAACGATACTGATGCTGCAGCCGGTACTGTAACAGTAATGAGCAGCTTCAACAACCAATTGACAACACCATATTCAGCATCAGCAAACGAAGTAAAACTTTCATAGCAGTCAAGGGAGCTCAATTTCTCCCCAAAGGCTGGATGTTTCTTGAAGAATATCTCCCACATGAATGTTTTTATCTCCCGTCACATTGTTCTCTGTATTACGTGTTCAATAAAGATGCTTCTTACAATTTTTATTTCTTTTTCGGGTCAATGTTGCTAACATTACCCATGTTCATACATTTTAGGGGTCATTGTGTACTATTTTCATTGATTTAAAAAGCTTTTGTGCATTGTTAACTTCTGAATCTTTGGTAAAATCAGGGATGAAGTCACGTATTAAAAATTAAATATAAGTATTTTCTCGGGAGATAGAGACTTGCTGAGCTATAGCTCAAGCGTGTACTGTCAATTTACATTACATCGCATCATATCACTCCTCTTGTGCTGTAACTCGATTTAAGCCGTAATTTGTCACTAATTTATAAAGAAAAGATATAGTAGGAATCGCTGAAATTTCAAACACTTAGGATCAACATTTTTCGCCAATGCCTTACTAAGCAGAAGTTATTGTATTACTTGGCCTAATTACGCTAGATTTTTCTAAGAAAGCATTTTTTCGGATGACTGAAATTTATATGCATTATGCCGAGCAATTCCAAACGGCATCATAAGCATACTTCGTTTTTCGCTCATCGAGCACAAATTTCGAATTGTTTTCTGCATCTGATTCTCAATAATTCGTTGTCCCTTTTCCTCGAAAGAGGATTTTCATTTATTATTCTGCATAAAATCATTTTCTTTTTGCAGGAATCTTTTCTGTTTTAAAGTATTGCAAATATTTTATCACCGAGGTCTGTTTTTCTCAGTTTCTTTTGAACTTATTTATTCAATTCGTAAAGAGGTTTTCAGAGAAAATAAAAATGATGATCAATACGAAATGCTTTGTTTTTCTTATTTAACTTAAGTTTCCAGAAGCATAGACTGGCGCAGTGGTGGCAATTCTTTGTGTGGGTGAAATCTGAGGTTCATGTTGGTTAATCAGTTAGTTAATTTTCCAGTTCACAAAGAAAATGTGTACCGTTACAAATAGAACAAAAAATATTTCCCCTTCTTGTGTTACTTACCCTTCTTATGTCCCTTTAATCTCTTCATAAAACAAATTTTACTTTTAAACAAACTCTATTGTAAAGCGCTTCTTCATATTTCACCCTAAAATAAGTCTTCTTAATAATAAATGACCTTTTTTTTGGAAATTGGAAACTGTTTTCGAAATTATTTTTAACTCGCAGAAAAAGTACCCAAACAGGATTTTTAACTATCTAATGTTTATTTTTTTTTAAATATAAGCTGAGTAAATACTTTTGATGTTAAGCTTCAATTATATGGTAACAAATGTCCACCCTTTGAATTACGTGTTAAATTACTTCAATGCATGGACATAATCTAATTAAATATACAGTCAAGCACCGTTTATACGTTTTTTAGGGACTCAATGCAAAAAAAAAAAAAACGTACGAATGAAAAAACGTTATATTATTGTTGTTGTTGCTACTGGAACCACTCGGGTATCCGAGCCGAAGTTGATACATCTACCCGATTTAAGGCAGAATAGGTACGGCTTCGGTTTTTACGAGCATTATCAAGGTGGAAGTCCGACTTTGCTCAACATGCATGCCGTAAGACCCTTTTATAGGGCAGGCAGCCATTTACACAGAGAAAAGACAAGGACAGGAGAGAGTGAAAGTACATCCATGGCAGAGCCGGGATTTAACCCCATGGCTTTCTCCCCATCCCGGTCAGACTCCACTGACTACTAGGCAAGGTGGCAGACTGAAAAAACGTATAATAGGTGAACGTTAATATCTATAAAACTTAGACGGAACCGATAAAAAAAATGCATGAATGATGAAAACGTATAAAAGAGAAACGAATAAACAGTGCTTCACTGTATATGCAATTATGTAAAATGAAAAACAACGCAAATAAAGCACAAATTCTAAGAAAAAGTGGTAAATGTCTTCAAGGCTACTATAATGTCCCTTTATAAGTATAAAAATGCTCAACGCATTATAAGACGAAGTGGGTATTATTTCGCACAAATCATTTTTGATTATATTTAATTTTTATACCTTAAATTATTTTTATGCACTTGTGTCCAAAATATTTTTTATACGAATATATTGCTTAGGGTTTCAAAGTACAGAAACTTCGCATTACATGTTTAATAAAAATTTGTAATTCAATATTTTGTTCTTGTTTCAGTATCATAAACGTGGAGTATCTGTAAAACTGCGTGTATAAAGAATGTTAACTTTTAGTTACACCATTCTTAATATTTGTTTTTCACTTCTTTCGTATGCATTTTTTTTGTGCCAGCCCAGAAAAATATTCTTAGGGAAAATTTAAAAAGGCTGAAAGAAGAAATTTGAGGTATGCTTTTCTTGCTTAGGAGTGTCATAACTCTTTTATGAGTGGTACAGAGAAGTATAATTATATCTTCAAAAGTTAATGTCATGTCAGCTATTCTGATTGGGTGACAGAGCCTATTTTAACTAAAAAAAATAAATTTGAATGATATTTGGAAAAGGGGGAGGAAAATGGTAACGTGAAGAAAGAAGAAGGTGGTGGCATTTCGGTACAAAGTTGTCCAAAAAGTTTGTTAACGTGATAAAGGCTTTTTATGGGCTGCAATTTCTATCTGCTGAGAAAATATCTCTCGTAGAGGTTCAATTCTATGCCCGCCCCCCTAGTTAACTACTAGTACTGTCCGTCCGTGAAAGCACTCGTGAACCATTCCATTTAAAAAAGGGGTGATAGGTTGTGAGTGAGAACTTTCCGAAGTTTTCAATTCAAAACTTGCATTCGCTATCCTTTCGACACGTTTAACTAAACTATGTATTTGAAATTAGCATCGTTCTACGTTGCTTGATAAGGCTCAAAATGCTTCTTATTATTGTTATCTTACATATCACCCCTATTTTGGTAAGATCAGAGAAGACCTGACGCATGCGTAGATACGCGGAAGGTTTTACTAAAGAGAATCAGACAGTATGTATTGAAAGTCGATTCAGGTTGATGTGGTGCATTGAAAGCCACACACTAACATTTATTCCCAACCAAACTGCCATGCTAAACACAGAAGTCCGTATCTGCCCTTTTTTTAAATCATAGTTGAGTTACTGTTATTAGATGGTTTTTTGTCATATATTTTATTTAAATGCAATGTCTAACGGTTATTTTTGAATGGAAAACAGTTTGAAAAAAATTAAAAAAGATTACTGAATCTGAAACTTCAAAAAAGTAATATCTCATTTTGAACTCTCGAATTAACACTGCAAAAAAAGGAACTGTTGTTTTTACTGCATAATACTGGCAGCCGAGGTTCGAATTCAAAACTATAAAATGCACAGTAATAAACTGCAAGACTTACAGTTCATAGCCGTAAAATTGGCTGTATTATACTGTAAAAGCAACAGAATAATACTGGCGGCAGAGGTTCCAGTTTAAAACTGTAAAATGCACGGTAATGAACTGTTAAATTAGCAATTTTACAGTTTATTGCTGTAAAATTAGAAATTTTACAGTTTAGTTCTGTAAGAGTAACAATTTTAGTTTATTATTGTAAAATTAGCAATTCTTGCCGTTTATTACATTGGACTTTTTTTACAGAGCACGGTATGGTTGCGCAAGCGTAGAAGAGAAAATTGAGTTAGCTCCACTTTTGCTAACAGCACAATGCATGTATATTAGGGTGATTCAGAAATGTATGGAAAAAAATAAACTTTGTATTTTTGTGCGTCTTACCCTCTTATTTTGTGCCACTATATACACTGATTATTTGTGCAAAATTTTGGCAAAATATATTAATATTTAGAGGTCGCTCAAACGCCTTGAAGTTTCGTGATATTGACAAAAACGTGACCGTAAATGATATCTATAGAAAAAAGTAGCCTTTGTATTTTTGTGCTTCTTACCCTCTTATTTTGTTCCACTATATACACTGATTATTTGTGCAAAAGTTTGGCAAAATATATTAATATTTAGAGGTCGCTCAAACGCCTTGAAGTTTCGTGATATTGACAAAAACGTGACCGTAAATGATATCTATAGAAAAAAGTATCCTTTGTATTTTTATTCGTCTTACCGTCTTATTTAGGCCCTTTACATACACTGAATTATTCGCCCAAAATTTTAGTAAGCTATATTTACATTTAGGAGTACTTCAAATTTTGTGATAGTGGCACAAATGCGAACGTAAATAATAATAATAAAGTTACTTTATTGATTTTTTATATCTCCGAAGAAAAAAAGCGTGCAATCCCAAAATGAACTATGTGTCTGAAAAACCAATGAAATGCAGAAAAGTATGAAAACTAATCAAATACGGAAAAAATATAAAAAACAAATTTAAATACATTAAATATATAGTAATTCGCTCATTAATTCTTGCAATACTTTTTAAGGTTACTTTTTTGAAACTTTGAAACCTTTTCTGTGTTCCTGTACCACTTGAAGAAGACACTGTCTTTGTTTTTCGTCGTTAGTGATAGTCTTAACAAATGCTTCAATAAGGGCCATGCCACGCTCCGTATTGTAGTTTACAATCCTCAGTTTCTTTGGTAGTATAAAGCCTTGTTGGTAGCTATCTTAAAGATTCGAATGCTCAGGATTAAACAGCTGATATATTTTGAGTTTCTTCTTTACATGAATAAGGACGCTAAAAATATTCCAAATAATTTCTTAGTGCTTGCACAAAAAGGGTTGCTGGGAACCCAGCTCTTAGATATTCCTTCCCATTAACGATAAGAATGTGAAAGAAATCACATTCATATGTTACGAATACTTTTTGTTTGTCCAGCTGCAAGTTTGAACTGGTTGGGAAATATCCATAACTTGAAGCCATAAAGAATCTTTAACACAGATATAACACGAGGAACCACTCCTGAGACACGAAAACATACACCAAGAGAAGGTGCTCTGCTCAAGAAAATCGCACTAAGCTCTAGTATCTTCCTTAGACACTTCTTTTACATGGGTCATCAGAAGTTAACTTTGCGCAACTTTCATTACTAGTTGCACGCTACTCTGAATGTGCTACCAACTCCTCAACCTCATCGTTCCTCACTCCAGGTTTAAAATTAGAATGTTTTATTCTGGACTATGATTGCTAAAACCGCTTAAAAAGCAGTATTGTAGATCCAATGGCAGTGGATGGTTCCACGCAATTGCGTGAACATCGCATCTGACATTGCACGCAATCAAATACCCCAATTCACTTATTTCTTGGTTTATTGGTTAAAATACCGAGAGACCAAGAGTAGAATAGATTTCGGTTGTAATACCACAGAAAACACAATGTCTAAAATGGCGGAAAGCACAATTTAAAAGTTGCTTCCCTAGTTTTTTTTTCCGAAGTTCAAACATGCTTCAACTTTAGTACCGGCAATGCATGTCGTATTGAAACACATACCACGTACGAGCTCAGTAAGTTCGCATTTATCTAACTGGTTATCGTATAGCAGCATTTTCCGTAGCACTTCCAATGCCTGACTAACTTACTAGAATCCAGAAGTAAATCATCAATGCTTGTGGTCCTGATACTAATACTGGTATGAAACCCGCCGATCATCCTTCATTTTCCCAATATATTTTGCATAAGTGTTTCGTTCCAGTGAACTATCAAAGGAAGTCCTAGATTTAAACGACTTTTGTAAGTTAACGGCCAATTCAGGGAGAGCGAATAGTTTGCATTTACCGTTTTATGGACGTTGTCAAATCCTCCCCATTTTGACCCATACTTTGTACTGTAGCAGCTACAATCAAAGTGGCTTTCTGTCACTTATACTGGGCCCTGTCTAGAGTGGATACTAGGTGTTTTAGTCAAATAAACTCATACACCTCAAACAACTGAAAAGAAAACAGAAACCACAGCCCGAGCTTGCAGCTGCATTTTCTGCCCAAACTCAGGTAAGAGATAATGCAGCTTTGAAGCGGGGGGGGGGGGGGGGGGGTAATCGTTACAACTCACTTTGATCTATTATTTTATTGACTAATTACTTAGTAGAGTAAACTAACGTTTTAAGTTATTCTATTTTATATGAAGAATAATATTATTTCGGGTAATGAAGCTATGTACTCCAACTCTCGAAATTGCTAATTTTCAACAGAATTCGATCGCGTTGAGCGACCTCTAAATACTATTCAATTGAGCTAAAATTTTACATACATCACATTCATGAATAGTGTAAAAAAACTGCGGGGTAAGACCAGAGAAATTCAAAAAAAAATTTTTTTGAATCACCCTAATGTATATAGTTAATAAGAAGAAGATATAGAATTTCGCTGCGTGATAAAAATATTTTCAATGGAAAATGAAATAAAAGAGAGAAAGAGGTAGAAAAAAAGTAATGTAAATGAAAAACAATACAGAAACGAACTCTTGAATACAGTATATTTGCAATAGAAAGAAAAATCGAGTTGGAACATGAAATCAAGAAGAAAAATAACTACGAAGAAAACTGCAGATTGTCGATTTTGTAAAATGTAAACGAGATAGTCCAACAAAGCAGCTATGTAAGAAATATGGTAGGATGCCTGCGGAGGAGATTAAAGGATGGTTGTTGAAGGGGAGAAAGATAGGTATGGAAGGGCATGGGAGTGCTATGGAAAACATTAGGGAAAAATATGCATGGAAGAGTATATATAAGAATACGGGGGAGAAAATAAATGAGGAGCGAAAAGATTATAAAGTATGTACGTGAATGATGACAGCCTGAAGAGGGTGTTGTTGAAGTTAGTATGAAAGAAAGTTAAAGATGGGAAGAAATACCGGAATACGTATGGGATGAAAATAAAAATATAAATAGAAAGCAAAATAGAAAGTATCTGTTTTGAAGTGTGCCTATTTTTAGGAAAACGTTCTAAAAAATAACATAATACGAATGAACAGAAAATATAGGAATTTGTATGCTTTGAAAAAAATGAAGTTGGGGAGATTAGATTAGTGAATACCCATGTTGTTGTTGCTGAAACCACTCGCGGCTACACGAGCCCGAACATAATAGGAATGAACAGAAAATATAGGAGTTTGTATGCTTTGAAAAAATTGAAGTTGGGGAGATTAGATTAGTGAATACCCATGTTGTTGTTGCTGAAACCATTCGCGGCTACCCGAGCCCGAGTAGACACATCTACCCGATTTAAGCGGAATAAGTAAGGCTTCCGTTTACACGAGCACCATTTTAAGGTGGAAGTCCGATTTAGCTCAGAGCGCTCTTTTCTTTTGATCCAGACCAAGAACCGAGTAAACCCCTGGTCTAGCACCCCCAGAGGTGTCGTTTAACATGGAGGATTTTGTGACCACGTCCCTTATTTTACGTTACCCAGCCACCATTAGTAACGATGGTGGATCTTTGATCGGCTAGGATCGAACCCGGGACCCTCCGGTTACAAGTCCGATCGGGATACCACAGCTCAGTGAATAGATAAGTGGATGATGCACTCTTTTTTATAATATAAGAAGTTGCAAGATGATAACACTAGTATACAGGGTGAGTTCGATCGAATCTGCAATACGAAAAGGGGTGATAGAAGAGCCCAAGTGGAGTATAGAACCACCCATTAGCGGTGTCAATTCGTAACCGTAACCGAGTTATGGTATATTTAAGAAAATTCGCAAAAAAAAAAAAACAAAATTCTGAGAAAAAGACCAATTTCTGAAGTTTCTGTTGGGTCTACGCACAAAATAAGCACATATTTCGAAAGAGCAGAAAAAATCCTTTAAAGAAAAAATCCTCATCAAGATAGTCGCACTTTATAGCGAGTTACAAGCTTTCAAACACTGGAAACACTCAAAAATGAAATTTCATCAAACTTTTCAGTCAAAATTTTCAGAAACAACCGTATGAGCTACAACCGATCAAATGCACCAAAAACTTTCCCATTTCACTAGCTTTCAGATGATACAACAGAAAATCATATTGGGCTTCAAGTTCAGCACATATTTTGGCTTTTGTTTGAAACAGTATGAAAATCGTACTTTGTCAGAATATGGAAACCAGCAAAGAGTCAGACTTTTATGTTCTAAATTTTCTATTTCATGTAAGTGTACTGGTTCATTTATTCGAGAAAAGGAAAATTTTATAACTAAATATTAAATTGTAACACTTTATTAAATTAATAATCACAAGAAAAGATAACAACACGTAGAAACAAAGGCAGCATTACTTTAACGCGCTTTTCACAAAAAAAAATTCAAAATTAAATGAGTTACACTAACATCTATGAGTACATTTACATGTAAGCAATCCTCAAAATTTCCCAGAGCTACTGGAATTATCATCCCCCACACCGGATGATAATTCCAGTATCATCCGGTATCGCTCCGGATACCGGACAGTATCATCCGGATAATTCCAGTATCGCTCTTAAAAGGCCCTTGGCCTTTTAAGAGCGAGAACTACCGTCGCTCTCTATGAAATTTCATTTCATAGAGTCCATTCATCCTGTCATTTGGGTCCTATTCCTTGGCCACCTAGATCACCAGACCTGACGCCAGTGAACTTCTTTGTTTGGGGATTCTTGAAATAAGCAGTTTACTGCTCAGATGCAACCAGTTTGCAGGACTTGCGCATTTGGCTTGATGGAGCAGTAGCAAAAGTGAGAAATGAAATTTCATTGAGAGCGACGGTAGTTTTTGCTCTTAAAAGGCCAAGGGCATCTATCCGGTGTGGAGGATGATAATTTCAGTAGCTCTGGGAAGTGTTGAGGATTGTTTACATGTAAATGTACTCATAGATGTTAGTGTAACTCATTTAATTTTGAATTTTTCTTTGTGAAAAGTGCGTTAAAGTAATGCTTCCTTTGTTTCTACGTGTTGTTATCTTCTGTTGTGATTATTAACTTAATAAAGTGTTACAATTTAATATTTAGTTATAAAATTTTCCTTTTCTTGAATAAATAAACCAGTACACTTACATGAAATAGAAAATTTAGAACATAAAAGTCTGACTCTTTGCTGGTTTCCATATTCTGACAAAGGACGATTTTCATACTGTTTCAAACAAAAGCCAGAATATCTGCTGAACTTGAAGCCCAATATGATTTTCTGTTGTATCATCTGAAAGCTAGTGAAATGGGAAAGTTTTTGGTGCATTTGACCGGTTGTAGCTCATACGGTTTTTTCTGAAATTTTTGACTGAAAAGTTTGATGAAATTTCATTTTTGAGTGTTTCCAGTGTTTGAAAGCTTGTAACTCGCTATAAAGTGCGACTATCTTGATGAAAAAGATGTCATTTTAAAGGATTTTTTCTGCTCTTTCGAAGCTTTTCTGCTTTTTCTGCTTCTTTTCTTGTGCGTAGACCCAACAGGAATTTAAGAAATTGGTCTTTTTGTCAGAATTTTGTTTTTTTGCGAATTTTCCTTAAATATACCATAACTCGGTTACGGTTACGAATTGACACCGCTAATAGGTGGTTCTATACTCCATTTGGGCTCTTCTATCACCCCTTTTCGTATTGCAGATTCGATCGAACTCACCCTGTATAATTTGCAACAGTTGATGGGGAAATACTATTTGAGAGCTAATTCCTGAAGAAAAAAAATATAACTACATATTCAGAAAGCATGGAAACGATATTATTCATAATCAATAATGCTCAAATGCTCTCTAATATCTAACATATCACAAGGTATTACAATTAGCAATAGTTATACACGTGATATTTTTTACATCAACCACAGCAAAAAGACTCTTATGTTACTCTTAATGAAATTTAATTTTTCTAAGAATATTTGTTCTTTATCATATTCCCACTTGAAATGTTAGCCTTCAAAACTTAGGAGGTTTTCGGAACTATAATAAGTCACAGTTAAAATGTGAATTTCTTTCTTTGTTAATGCTATATAACATACTGCAAAATAGTGCCAAAAAAGTGAATTACAAATGAAAATACACATAAATTAGCAAGAAAAGAAATACAAAAAATAAAAGGAAGAAGAAAATAAAAATAGTTACCTTATTTCTTAAGTTTTGTTAACAATAAAACAACAATAAAATGAATTTAACATGATCTTTTCATTAAAAAAACTATAAAAAATCCCTGCTATAATGTATTTTGCACACCAAAAAATATTTATTACTTAAAAAAATTAAAAATTAATAAACACTAAACTTGTGGCATGATTATATGCTTCGTTGTTTCTGAACATTTTAACTCAAAGCGCATTCATTACTTTGAAACACAAAGCGCATCTGAAACAAGAATCTGTTTTCGAAGTCAAATCTTTATCATATTCAAATTGCCGAATATTTTCAACAATGCACCTACGCAGAGCAGACCAAGAGTTGAATAGCGCAGCATTATCCAAATCGTTAAAGTCAAAAATTTCGGGTAATGAATTGCTAAATTAAAACTGAAACTAAATATAAAATCTGACTGCGTAACATTTCTCTGAGGTGAGCATTTTCTACGTTTCAAGTCGAAAATACTTTCATTTATCGATCGCGAGGATACAATTTTAATATTTTCCTCGTCTGGCGTATCAGTTTACTTCTACCTTCTAGCAAAAGTATTAATTTGAATTGAATTTAATTATTCATTTCGCAGTCTAGATAGTGGAACTGAAAGTTTTATGCTTCTTTTATTTAAATTCGAAAGTTCATAGAAAGTTTCAGTTTGGATCTATAATACTTACTCTCTCATCTCTCTGTGAAAATTGTGTTTTTTGAATTTTTAAGACAATTTTGTGGCATGAATGCCACAAACTTTTTGGCAAACTGTTGAAGCATGATTTGAAGTGGACTTGCATTTTTCAGGAAATGAAGCAACATTTTTGTATGCGCATCTAAATTTAGTATTTATTTATTAATTCAGAAAAAGTTTCGTAAAAAGAAAAATTTAATAAAATGTACATTTTGTGCAAAAGGATAACTACTATTTAAAATGAAACAAATGAAGCGGTAAAATTTGGTACTATAATCATGTCACTTTTGCTTTAAACAGGGAAATAGTCTTTAAATACAGTGCGTCGCAAAAGTTTAAGCACTATGCAAATTTTTAAATAAAAAGAAATCTTTTCAGCAGAATGCTTTCATATTTATACTGTAAGTGGCTACTATGATCCTAATTAAGTGTTTGAAGTTATGAAAAATATAACCGCAACGAAAATCAGGAAATACAAAAGATATTTTTTTGGCTGTCGCAAAAGTTTATACACAGATCAGATTTTATGCAAATATCTCTTGAAACGTGATGCGTGAAGAACCAGTGCGGTTCTTTTGAACGAGTTATATAGTGTAGCAATGACTTAAAGTGTTATCAAGATGCCGAAGTCACTACAGTTCTCGTCTGAAGAAGTTGTAAAACTCTGGAAGCTGAAAGCAGAAGGTAACTCTGTTATGCAAATTTCAGTGATTTTAAATCGATCTAAACGTGGTATTTATAATGTTCTGAAACGTGGAAATCAATTTAAACCTGCGTTTCGCTCAGGAAGACCGAGAAAAACTACCTTTCGTGAAGATAGAAGAATTAAAAAACTGGCCTTAACTGAAAATTTGTCACTTAATCAAATAAAAACTAGACTTGTAACAAAATTATCACGTGATACCATAAGCAGACGAATAAAAGAATCGGGATTTATCAAAAAACAAAATTTAGCTCGCAAACCTTTTCTGAAAAAGTGTCACAAACAAGCAAGACTGCAGTGGGCAAAGCATTATATGCATTATAGTGACGAATGGATTACTGTTGTATTCTCTGATGAAAAAAAATGGAATTTAGACGGTCCAGATGGGTTCTCATACTACTGGCGTGACTTGAGGAAAGATCCGAAGTGCGTATTCAGTAGGCAACATGGTGGTGGCTCAGTCATGGTATGGGGCGCTTTTTGCTTCAACGGACAAACTTCTCTTAGCTTTTTAAAAGGTAGACAAAATTCAGAAAGGTATCAAGACACCCTGAGAAAGCATTTGTTACCATTTGGGAAGTCCTAGGTGGTCCTGATTGGATTTTTCAGCAAGACAACGCTTCAATACACAATTCCCGTAGTACGAAAGAATGGCTTGCTTCTCAAAATATTAGTGTAATGAACTGGCCAGCACTCAGCCCGGATCTAAATCCCATAGAAAACATCTGGGGAATTCTCGCACGTGACGTATACCAGAGTGGGAAGCAGTATTGCTCTGTTCAAGAGCTTAAATCTGCAATCGAGGAAGCCTGGTACAGACTAACTCCCGAAACCTTCCATAATCTCGTGCTATCGATGAAAAATCGCATATTCGAACTCATCAGATGCAACGGTAACACCAAAGACTACTAAAAGACTTTTATGCTTTCTAAAAAATATATATTCCGTTTTTGTGCTTAAACTTTTGCGACAGCAAAATTTTGATTTTATCATGTAATCGTATTTTAATTTCTATGAATTGTTTCCAAATTTGAAACATGGATTTGTAAGCTGTTTGTTTAATTACAGTAAAAATTTCAAAGCTTTTTGGTGTATACTTTTCGTCTTATCAAAAGATTTCGGTTGTGCTTAAACTTTTGCGACGCACTGTAGTTGAATTATTAGTGCGTTAACACGTGCAGTGTACTATACAACCTGTAAATGGAATATTTATTTTGCCCAAAAACTTATTTGCTGCTAATAAGTTATTATTAGATTGAAAAGAAATTAGATAAATAAGGTCGTATGTTTCTAATTATTTCTCCTTATATCGTTTCACCTTGTTCTCTTGATTGCTAAGCTTAACATTTGTTGCTGTTTAGGCTTAAAATTTGTTGTAGAAGAAGAGTTGAAAGTGCTTCCACATACCTCAGATTGTAGAGTCATTAACCTCTTCAGTCCTGATTTTTTCAACCATGAATTTCAAGATGTTAAAACTTTGTTAGGTCTGAATAATACCTAGAAAACAAATGAGATTGATGAAAAATAAATGCTACAATCTTAGATTTTATAATGCAGTTTTTTTCGTTATGATCTGCTTTGAAACCAAATATAAATAAAAACTTGGAAGGTACACCTATGTTTACCTTCAACTGGGACTGAAGAGGTTATTGTCTCTTCTTTCCGTTAACTTATTGAAGATGACCATCTAAAAGTACAACTTCATCGCTTTGAGCTTGTGGACTCTCTTTCCTGTATTTTGTGTGTGGATCTGCTCCACTCTCCGAGGTGCCCTTAAACCTGGTTCAGTTAAGTCATTTTCTCAATTGGAGATACTTTATATTTTTACTGGACTATTGTCAGGAAAATGTTATCTCTGAAGATCAAAGGATATGATAATCCAAGCAAATTTTCAAAGATAGATATTCTTATTGTAATACTTTGTGGTAAGCAAAAAATTGGGGCCTCAGTGGCAGAGCGATGAAAATACTTTCTTCGTGTACCCGAGGTCATGTGTTCCATACCCATTGGCATCTTTGTGTGTAATTTCCTCACTCTTGTAATGTGATTATTTCTTGTTTTGGCTGTTTGTAAGTCAAATATTTCACTCTCTGTTGTATTATTAGAAGTCCACCCTCTTGTGACGCAATGACAACCTCGTAACAAACAGCTGTGGAACACGGCAACAACAAGTTAAAAAATATTTTTCTATTACAAAATGACTAAAGTTTTTGTTGTTAACATCTTAAATATGAATGGAGACCTACTAATATTCGGTGCAAAATTTTTTAATTTAATTTTAAGCTTATTTTTATTTTAAATATTTTGCTGTTTAGTCTGATGCATACGGGGCAAAAGGAATTAGTTCATTTCGTTTACTTATTCAATCAGTTATTAAATCACTTAAATGCTTATTTACCAATTATTTTTTTCTATTATATATTTTTAATTCACTAATTTAATCATTCATTTACTTAGTTTCTTATTCATTAACTTTTTCATTCATTTATGTGTTTCTCTAATGTAATGTGTAATTATTTTACTAATTTATTGGTTTATTGCTTCATTATCTATTGATTTCTTAATTAATTATTTTATTTACTCCTACATTAAAAAAATATTTTTAATTATCAAATGAAACAACTTTACTTTAAATATATTTTATTTTTCACTTCGCCTTTATGAAAAAGAAATGAGTTTTCCACTATTTTTATTTACTGCCGAAAAGTAAAAATAATGTTAGGAAGTTTTATTATAAAGTAAATTGTTTCTTTTTTATCTAGATTAATTTTGAAATCAAATTTCCTATTCGTTCATTTTGAAAAAAGTGAGTTATAACAACTATATAACTTTGCCTCACATTCCCCTGTATAATTATAATATACTTTTGTTGCTGTATAGATAATTTAACAAATAATAATTTCTAACTTTGTTCATTAATATGTTGCGCATTTAAAAAGAAAAGTCAATGTCATTCAACCTGAAAACACTTTTATATTTTAGATGCTAATAAAAGCTAACAAAACAAAATATTTTAAACATACAGGCTTTTTGTCTGACTTAGTGATGTGATGTTTCTAAAATCTAATATTTGCGTATAAATCATTTTCAAAGTATAAATTAAAAAAAAATCGATAACCTAAGAATTTATTCAAACACAAAGCTCGCTTTAAGAAGTCCTATTATCTTTAAAGAAGTTACGAAAAGCCAAAAATACGAAGCTGGGTTGAATAGATGGCTCTAGAAATGCGCAGAAAACTCGATTCAAATGAGGATTTCAATATTTAATAGTAACGGTCGTCAAAAGGAATGAAAAGTAATAAAAAGCAATGAAAGAGCATTAAATGCATTAAAACTTGCGCATACAACAATTAAGCGATTACTTCAAAAAGGGTTAAGTAATAAATTCGAATATTACTTCTGCTTTATCCCAAATCATATTTGAATGTCATTTATTGTTTCATTGCTTTAGTTAGGATTGAATAATTCATAACACTTCTTTTAGTGGAATTTAGATTTCGATAGTATGATTTTTGGAAGATTTGTTTATGGTCATGCTTATATTACAAAACTTTTCAATTTTGTAGCTAACATATAACATGAAAACTTCAAAAATATTTTTGAAGTTTTATACTTCTGAGGATATTTATGTCCATGTTCACATTGCAAAATGTTTCAATTTTGTAAATAACGGTGATTAGTATGAAAGGTCTAAAAATAGTTTCAGATGTCTGTTGGTGTTTCGAATTTTATGCTATATTTTCAGCCAGTGGATGATGTTTTCTGTTTTAGAGAGAATGATTCTATACAAAAATATGACGACTCGTACGACTCGTATACGAAGTGCTACCCTCACAAGATTTTTTTTTCTTTTTGCTGTTTTATTTATTTATTTATTTTTTACACTGCAAAATTGTTTTCGGACATAGACATCATAAGAGCGAGTCCTATACTCTGATTTTACACCGAAAAATACGTCAAAAATGTCTTTAAAAATGAAATAAAAAAATTGGTTTGATGACTTTTGAAATACTTGGCGGGGAAGGAGGGGAGGGGAAGGGGGTTCTCAAGCTTCGCTTTTCGTTATCGGTGCTCAAGAGTTTTAACTTTGAGCCTCTCTTGCCCTCCAGTAATATTAGTGGTTAATAAAATGCTAATTTCCCTTCCAAATGAAAATAACAGCCATGAAACTAAAAAAAAAAAAAAAAAAAAAGAGAAAAAAAGGGGTGGGGGGTGAGCTTTCCGAAAACTTTGGTACTTGTAGGGGTAAAAAGATGGTCAAATTCGGATTCAAAGGGTCATTTTACATCAGAATCTGCCTGAATAGTGTCAGAAACATTTTGAAGTTTTTTTTTTTTTTGTTACTGCTTTTGAGAGAGAAGATCGATCAATAATTTATTTTCCTTATTTATAACACATTCTGTTGAACACATTTGGCTTACTTCTAACGAAAACAAACGAAAGGAGTTTCTATACTACTTGTATTAATTTAATAATGGTAGATCTTCCCATATAAGTAGAAAGTGTGTTATATTATTCCAGTCAATATTTCATATTTTTATAAAATTTTATTTTTAAATAAAAAATAGGGGATTATTTTTTACCACATAAACCTAGTGATAAGAAGTTGCACTGGGTCACTCTACCTTTCTCTTTATTAAGCATTTGTAATAGCTTCTGAAAAAAAAGAACTTGTCAATAAAATGTTAAATGTAAAATGTCATATTTGCAGTAAATTCTAACTTTAAAATCAACATTTTTTCAGTAAATCTTAATTTCGCTATTTGTTTTCAAAGAAGAGCTATAGAAATCTTTCCTGAAAATAAAGTAATTGCACAATAACGCATTATTGAGTAGGAGTAAGTTCTCGCGTTTTAACTTATTCATTCTCAAAATAAATTTTTAATCTCTTAAAATAACATTCTTACTAAGTTCCTTTATCATACTATTTTAAGAAATGTTATTAATGGAATCGAATAAAATAGTATAATAGGTTGCTGAAATACCGAAAGATATAAAAGATATTCTGTAAAGTTTTGATCGATTCGTAATATTTTAACATTTCATTGCGAAACAAAGAAATTTCTTTTGATTACGCAACATTTAAGAGGCTTATATGTCACCCTCTCCTCCCCGTAGAAACACATTACGTTGCCAATTGAAAACTCTAAACTCCTGCGTAAAAATTCAATGATGAAATATTTTTATCTACAATCAGAGTGCTTCGTTCAATTTAGTTACTTCATTAATTGGTTCAGTTTATTCTTTAAGTATTTACTCATTTTATTTATTTATTTATTTAAAACCAGCACACTGCAGAAAAATTGAGTTGCAGTAGCAAGGATAATATAAAAATAAGACAAAAGTATAAGTCAAGATATCTATTAGAATAAATTAAATGTTAAAAAAAAAGTATAAACGCCTAATTTTAAACTCAATAAAAGACATTTTAACAATGTTTAAGCCACTACTATGAAGTAAGAACTAGGGATGCACCGATTAATCGGCCACTTTACCGATTATTAATAATCGGCAAAATCGATTAATAGGCAGAAAATATATTTTCAAATATTATTCTTTAAAGTATAACTTCAATGAGAAACTATGATGAATAATTTTAATAATAATCCTCACAGTTGAGATAAAGTTTTTTTAAGTCTCCTACTTTGAATAGATATACAAACACATAGACAGTGTTGCTACACATTTTTCATGTGGCGAAAGTTTTCTCCTTAGCACAGTGCTTTTAGATAACCTCTAATTTTCAAGGAATATAAGTATTGAATTAAATTGTTATTAGTTATTTAAAAATATGAACTGAAAGTACTCCTAAATTGGAGTGCTCCCCCGAGGCTCCCCCTTCCCCCCTTTTTTTGAATTTTCCCCCTCACTTTTTCAGAATAAAAATTATCGGAAGGTAGATGTTTACGATGACCATCCATCTTAATTTTTGAGGCCATATATCGCATTTTTTAACAGGTCATTTAATCAGTAGTGTTAAAATCCAATAATAAAACAAAATTCTAAAAAAAAGAAGCTTCAGAAGTGCTGCCTCCTGCCCCCCTCCCGCATACGTTTCTTTCGACCCCCTACTTTTTCGGAGCACCAGCCGCCTATGATCTGGGGAAGTGTTCGTTTTCTAGAGAAACATGAAACAAAATATTAAGAACAACTCCGAGAGCAGAACTTAGCAATAAAAGAAGGCATACAATCAAACCCAACTGATAAGGAGGATTTTTATTCATTAATGGGAAGGATAAACATCATTATGTGTTAAGTAATAAAATAGATTTTAATTAAGACACAAACGTTGTTGGCACAAAGACTAAAATTTCAGTCATAATCTGTGATAGATTGTTGAGCAGAGTTGATATAATAGGTTGAAGCGTCAGCAGGGGTGCCCATACCCTCCAAGCTCAATGGCGCAAATTCCCCACCAAAATTTTTCACAACCCTATTGTGTTTTTTATTTTTAACCCTCTTTTTATTTTATTTATTTTTTTAAATATCATTTATTTATTTTTAAATATTATTTATTTATTTTTTTAAATATTTTTTTATTTTTTTAAATATATTTTTTTGAATATTATTTTTTTTTCAATTATAACTATTATTTTTATAGATATTATTAATTTTTTTTAAAGTACTAATTATGAGCAGAATAGAATCGATTTTTTTTACCTTCCAGATAATCCAAGCACACACACAAAATAAATAAATTAAAAAAATAATAATGAAATAATTTAAATTACAAAAATAAATTAATGAATAATTTACATTTAAAAAATCAGTAAATTATTTAATTAAAAAAATAATAAATAATTTAAATAAATAAATAATTAGTTTTAAAAAATCCCCCCAAAATTTTGATGGCGCAACTTGCGCAATAATTCTCCCCTGTGGGCACCCCTAAGCGTCAGCAGTATTGCTACTATCATTATAGTACATACTATTATAGAGTACTTATTCAACTGGGAATTCCTTTTTATTAGCATAATAGGTAATCAATTTTTTTTACTATGAGAAGTAATATTATTTGACTTGTTTAATGTAATATTGTATTTCATATGATATTTCAAAGTTCAGACTTTTTCAACAGAATTGAAATCGTTATTCTTATAATGTCCAACATGACGTTCATTCACATCGAATTCTTCATTCTGTTTCAGCTTATGTTAGCAGTGAGATGTTTACAAATGTGTTTATAGATAGTTTCAAATCTTTCTTGAAATGATAAAAAAAAAGTTTACCAATTCACGTAAAAGTAAATATAACTTCAGTCATTTCTTTCTCTTTTAACTCTTAATAATGTTATTTATAATTTTGATTTGGTTTATAATTAAAAGATTTTCATTTTGGGAGAAGCAAGAACAGAAAATAAATTTTCAGCTTAAGTTAAGCAAGCTCATTTCAAGAGCAATCTACATTTCTGCGGGAAAAGAAGATTTTTTAGAAAATTTTATTAATAATCTACATTTTAAAAATACCGTTTCATTTTAAATTTTTATAAAGTGAATTACATTAAATAGTATTTTCAGTAAATTAGTTAACAAATTCATATAAAAAAAAACGAGAGTACAACACTCTTTTGAAATAAATAACACTTAAAGAAATCAAAATAAGTAAATAAATACAGATAACCAAAGGACAAACCAAAAATAATGTTTATTTCAAAAAAAAAGAAATGTTTGTAAAATAAATATGTTAACTATATTAAAACAAAAGAAAATTATTTTTATATACAAATTTAAAATAAAATTACAATTGACTACGTGCATAAGACTTTTTCATTGCATTAATAGCTTTTTGACAGCTGTTGAATTGACTGAATTAATAAATTAAAAAATGCAATACGAACGCAGTTATGTTTTTCCGAGGTAATTAGCTCATTTTTTTTGTGCGCAATATTTGAAAAAATCGAGCAAAATATCAAAAGCTTCATTATCTCTGCGTATACAGTAAATATCAAAAGTTCACAAAATCTGCAACGCTTTAAGCCTACTTTGTTTTTTAGAAAGTTACACTCATACAGAGAAAGATGGAAATAAACAACAAAACTCTTAATGTATTTCATTTTCAGCACATTTTTAATGTCATTGACACAAAAAACAAGACGGTCATTTATCATCAGCTAGACTTTGACATTTGCTTCTGCTATTACTAAAAACAAATTTTGTTATGTAACCATGCTTTCAATGTCTTCTATCGCATATGAATCATTCTAGTTGTTTGATTTGGCTAGAGGCAGAAATAATTGTTGAATAGAAAAAGGATTTGGATGGAACACAAAATCATTCCATCACAGTGGTTCTTTTAATGGTTCGGAGAAAGATCAGTGTTTTGAATAAACCGAATCCCTTCGGATATTTTCTTTCACTATATATTTGCTGACAGATCTTGATTAGATTTTTTCCCTTTGAGTCTCAATTCTCTGCTTGAGGTTTAATGGAATAATATTTTCCCAAAACAGTTTCTTAAGAAGTTGCGTAACGTGGGAATTAAACTAGTTTATTTATTTGATTCCGAACTGAGTAATGCCAATGTGCTATAAAAACACTATTTTGATTTAATTACTCTTTAGTAGATTTTTATTTTTTACCTTTCCGTGAACTTACACCAAAGTCAACTTTTTCTGCTCCTTTTATTTAGAGTTTTTACATCGAGACTAAATATGTATATATATACACATACACTCCGATTTTACCAGATTGACTAAAAAAACCTCTAGCGGCTGGGTGTGATAGCCATATGACATGGGAAATAATTAAACTGGAGTAAAAAAAATTTTTACGGCTCCTATGATATATATATATATATATATATATATACACTGGCGGAAAAAAAACCCAACACCAAGAAAAATTTACTGTAGAGTAATGGAATTTGGCTAATGTAATTGTCTAGTTGACATGTTTAATTGATTAAATGTACAAGATCACTGGCTTATTTAAGCTCAAGAAAATGCTGTGCAAATGTAAAATTATGTTAATTTAATAGAGGGTGTAACCTCCAGAATTTTGAAGGCAAGCCTGAAAGCGTGCATGCATTATGTCATACAGGTGCCGAATGTCACTTTGTGGTATGGAGTGCCATGCTTGTTGCACTTGTGTCAATATTAGGACCGCCATTGCTGACTGTGGATGATGCTCGAGGTGCCGTCCGATGATATCCCATACGTTATCAATTGGAGAATGACCTGGTGATTTTTCAGGTCATGGTAACATGTCAGCACTCTGCAGAGCACATTAGCGTTATAGCAGCGATGTGAGGGCGAGCGTTATCCTGTTGGAACTCCCCCCCCCTTGAATGCTATTCATGAAGCGCTGTACTACTGATTAAATTACCAGACTGACGACAAATTTTCAGTCAGTGAGTTTGGGATAACCACAAGAGTGCCCCTCTTGTTGTTGGAAATTGCTCCAGAGTCCAGGACTCCAGGTGTGGGTCCCGTGTGTTTAGCCCGTAGACCGCTTGGATGCAGGCGGTCCCCTGGCCTCCTTCTGACCAATATAGAGCCACCACTGGCACTAAGGCAGAATCTGTTTTCATCAAAAATTACAACAGATCTCCACTCCGACCTCCAGTGAGCTCTGTCTTGGCATCACTGCCGTCGAAAACGGCAATGGTTTGCAGTCAATAGAATACCGGCTACAGGCTACCTGGCTAGGAGCTGTCCCTGAAGTAAACTGTTTCTTAACGTTCCTTGGGTCACGACGGTACCAACTGCAGCTCGAATGTCAGCCGCAGATGCAGTACGATGCGCCACAATCGTACGCAAGATTCGGCGATCTTCCTTCTTAGTCGTGCAATGTGGCAGCTCGGAAATTGATCTTCTTAAGGTAGTACCATCACTTGACCATAGCTTCCAATAATCATGCATGGTGGAAACATTCCACCCCAAGTCTTTCTGCAATATCGCGAAATGAAAATCTACCTTCTCGTAGCCAAATTGTACGACCTCGTTCAAACTCGGTGAGCTGTTGATAATGGCTTCTTCGTCTTCTTAAAGGCATTCCTGACTAATATGAACGCAATTCGTCAAATTTCACGAAAAAATAATACTCACGAGCTTTACAACACGCTTTTAAAACAAGTCTTATTTGCATGTTCTGAGTGACGCCAGCTGCGTCACACTTATGCGCGGAGCGCGAAATTTCTATCGATGTCATCTTTCAGTTGTATAAACACGCCTACCAAATTTCGTTTATCTAGCTCAAGTCTTTCTTGGTGTTGGGATTTTTTTTCCGCCAGTATATATATATATATATATATATATATATATAATCAAAAATAAAAAAGGTAAAAATTAAAAGGCGAATTAATCACTGGCACGTCATCAGGGGGAACACCAGATCCCTGGTTCGCAAGGCCCTTTCTATTTTTTGTGTCTTCTGTAACTGTCTCAGTTGTACGTTTGTATTTTTGTGTCTTCTTGCATTTTTTGGGATTTATTATCCCTATTTTAAACTTTTAAAAATTTGTATATATATATATATATATATATATATATATATATATATATATATATATATATATATATATATATATATATATATATATATATATATATATATATATATATATATATATATATATATGCACACACATAATTTTTCTAATCTATTTTTTTTTTGGAACGTAGTAAACTTCTTCTTCAATACTTTATGAAACTTCAAAAGTGAGGGGTCATTTCAAAGATGTGTGTCACTGCTTTCGGTTAAAAATAAACTGACAATTTACCTTTTGGTGTTTTGTCGAAAATCCAATTTATTTATTTAACTATTTTTTACATCTTACTTAAATGCGCATTTGCAAGAACAGGAATTAAGCCCTTTATTAACCACGAAAAAAGAAATGAAATTAAAATCAACTTCCTTCTTTTTAGTTTCATTGTGCTTTGAAAATGCTAATCCTTAAGTAAGTTAAAAGTAGTTTTTCTTACTAAGTTTTCGGCAACTGGAATTCATTGTTACTATTCCGATACAACACATTTTTTGGCAATCCATCGTAGAACGCATAAAAAAGTGAAGAAAAGTGAAAAGCAACGAAAAGCAGTCGTTGAAAACCAACAAGTGCGCCACTTGAGCTTCAGATTTATCCACTATTAAATTATTATAGTTATCTAAGTTCATTCAGTCAAATCCAATACATTTTCTCGGTATAGAACCGGCTGCTTTGTTAGCCCAGAAGTAACTCCGCACAGATTTCTATATTGAGTTTACATAATTGAGATATCGAGTTATGTTTGTGACGTGCTTCAAGCGATACGTGTTTCTTCATAGATTTTTGCACCACTTTTGCTTACGAACACAAAGAAAGCGAGCGTTTCTCTTTTGTAACAGTAATACTCATACCTTTTGCTGAAATGCTTCTTAAAATTTGTCATAGTTAACATTAAAATTAAAAGATTTATCATTTTGAGTTATGAAGAATCTACTAAATTTTATCAAAATTGTTTATTTTCATTATTAGTATGTTATTTGTGTAACTGTGTATTTTAATATTTTTTTGTAATTAAGTTATGTTGTATTTTAAAAATAATTTGAAAATGTGCCGAAATATCATATTACAGGGGGACTCAAAAAGAATGGTTTGGTTTTTATACGGCTATTGATTTGGGAATGTTGAACAGAGTACTGTCTAGTAGAGCTGAATAAAAGAGCTAGTAATAAAATTTTAATTTTTTACTTTCTTGACATTTCGCTGAGTCCAATCTTTTAAACACATTACTCCCACAGCTTTTGATAAGTCGTATACTGCCGTGCTAAGCACAAAAGTGGTATCTACACTTTTAAACAAAATTGAGTTATCACCACCAGGTGTTTTTTTTGGGACATATTTTACCTGAATACAGTAGTATATGGTAATTTGAGAATGGGAAATATTTTTAAAAAAATTCTGAAAAAGTATCATCTGCAAAAGCAAATAGTCATGCAAAACCCAAGCTTATCTGAACTTCAATGATGTATTATATTTTAAGGATAATTTTTTATCTATTAACTATATCAAACATTTTCTGAGCTCTGATATGTTTTTCATTTTGAAAAAAACAAGAATGTTTTGCGATTTTTTCAGGATTGCTGTTGTTTAATAACGAATTAACGGATGAATACTATTTTTAAACTATATAACCGTACAGTATTGGATTTTCTTTATCTGCAGAATTTTCAAAACATAAGTCGAAAAAACAGCATATTTTCGAGAGAAAAAAAAGCCTCTTTGAAAATAGTATGGAATTACCTAAAAGTAAAGAGTATGCCATTTACCAATTTTCTTCTTCTATGAATTGATTCAAAGCAGTTATTTAAAATTAATTAATTATAATTGTAAGAGCCCTTTTCAGAAAGATTCCATCCTCAACCACCAGAAGTTTAACGAAATTATGTAAGTTTGAATCTTATTCATACGTCAGCAATTATTTTTTCATGAGAGCAGCGCATTAGTTCCTGTTAATTCCCATAAAAGAACCAAAGAGTACTTAAGTTATGGATTCTGAAAAGTTAAGAAAGCCTCGCTTGCAAAGCAAATTCCTTACTGCGATTCAGTTCAAGAAGAGCGACAAATGGCTTTCGTTTTGCAGAAGACGAGACGTAACCTAGTATTTTGTAAATTATCGTAGCTTGAATAAGTGTCAGGGAAAGTGTAATTTCTCGTGATGTATTGTTTGGGCAAAGTCAAAAGGAAGACTTTAAGAGGCAAATAAAGTTCTCTGCGTTGCTTGAGGAGTGAAAGAGATTGGGTCTTGTGCCCATGAATTTTGCTGAAGAATGGAATGTTTGGTGTGGGTGGGCAACTGTTTACTGATGCGTTTAAATAATACTTAATTTGTGAAATCAGTTGTTTCGTGTTACAAAGAGGCCAAGCCTTGATGGCTACTTTAAATTTGAATAGAGGTGTTAAAGTATTACCTTCGAGTAGCTTGTTTTAACTTGCGACTAATTCACACTTAAGAGTGCTGAAAGCAGAAAAAGGCATCCACCTTGAGTTGTAATTCAATGACATGATCACGAATCAGAGCAAATCATTTGATTATGCTATTAGTAGTTAAGCTATATTCTGAAATTTAAAGATATTGGAGAAGAAAAAGAAAATTTTACATTCTTCCTTTTTGCTCTCTGCTCAATGTCAATTGCAAAAAAAGAAAAAAAAAAGAAGAAAAAAAAACAGAGACCTTTTTGGGAAAATAATGGGCAGCTAATGTGCCTTAATTCTGTCAGTTACATCGCTCATAAAAACCGGACACTTTCCGCTGAAAGTCAATAACCTTTCTGAAATTAACCAAAAATTTCGTCTGAAGAATTCAGGAACCTTAATAGTAAAAGCGAGTCACAGTTTTTGAATGAATCAGCAAGGGCTTAGCACCATCCTGATTCACCAAGAAAGCTGCTAAAGAATCTCAGCAGATATGGCCGAAGCTAATGCAGATTCGCAAGCAAATAGCGAGCTTCTTATTTGCCTGAAATTCTTGCAAAGCAGGTATTCTAGCTAGCTAGTGCTAGTGCTTTCAATTCTTGCAGACTCTGCATTTTGCCCGAATTATGGTTTCGGATATTCTGGACGGTTCCTAACTATGCTGAAGGCGGAATGTTTAGTAAAAATGCTCCCAGGGACGTCATTTCAAGTTTTTCCAGGGGGGGGGGGCAAAGGGTCCAAACACCATGCAATTTTATCGGAAAACATTAGAAACCACGCCCACTTATATGTAAATACATTGATTTCTCAAAGCCAGGGTGGGGGGGGGCAATCGACCCCCCCCTGCATCCCCTAAATGACAGGCCTGCACCACGAAGAAAATACTTGTCTTGCGGTTTACCGAATGTAATGTAATAATTTATATAAATTCGTTCCACGCAGCGATCATCGGTATAAAATGAAGAACTTGGATAAGTCTTATCATTAAAATCTTGCAAGCAGAGCAGCAACTTACACTGATAGGCTAGTACTCTACAGAGCTTCGTGGTTCCGCAACTGCAGCAACGAAGATGTCTCGACTTGACCATATTCAGGCACGATGGTGCACCACCCGAAATTTGACTAAAGGTACAGCGTGTCTTTTGCGAACATTTCTCTGATACCAGACATTTATTTCCCACAGTATGGCCCCTGAAGTTCGCCCGATCTCAATCCTTGTGATTTTTGGTAGTGGGAGTATCTGAAAGTGTTGTGCATCAGGGACATTTCCAATATTGTAACTTTCGTGAAGAAAAATCAGTTGTTGAAAATAAAATTGATGAATATTTTGTCAGTTGGTGTTTAATATTTCAATTTTCACAGTAATACAACTTTCTAACGCTAAACTGTCAAGTGGTGGCGATTATTGGAACTCCCGTTATTTGTAATTAGAAATCGAAATCCAGTGGTCTAATATGTGCTAGTATGAAATTTGGCAATGTTTCACCCTGTACTTCGCGCACTACAGGGCTCGAAACACATCATGTTATTTCATAACCACCCAGTATATATATATATACAATTTCATGTGATTGATACATATTAAGAGAAATATGTAACACTTGTATATACTGCAGAAATCAAAGTTAAAATGAGATTGAGAAGAACGTCTGTCGCGTTTATCAAAAATTAGTTAAAAATTTTCCTTTCCTTTTTTTTTTCAGTAAAACATTTTTCAAAACGTACAGGTGTTCAAACTTACCTTTCTTGACAGACAGTATTCATGTCGTCGAAACTTTTTTCCTTTTTTAAAATTCCCACTCCCCACTATTCATTACCAGAGCTACGAAAAATTTAGGAACCCTATCGACATCATTATTTCAGATGAACGAAAATGATTCTAAGCTGTATCACGGTAGAACAAAAAAGAATTAAAATTAAACTGAAGCAAAAATACCTCTCCAAGAAACAGAGACTGATTGACAAGAAGAAAAAAAATCTTTTCTTCCCATATCTTATTCGGCTATTCCATTTTCGGACAGCTAAATCTTTTAGCAGATAACGACGGTGCAGGGGCTGAGATAAAAAATAAAAAGACAACAAAAAGACAGCCCCCCCCCCTCCGCTCCTTCGAAGAGGAGTCCAAAAATTCAATCTCCTGCTAAGTCAGGAAGTCAGCGATCAATATCGAGCAATGTGATTAGAAGAAGAATGTCATATCTACTTTGCCACTAACTCATGGGAAAGATTGGAATTTGTCGTTGGAGTTCGCTCTTTCGGGATATTTTTTTTTATTTAGGTACTTTTTCATGAAGAAGCAAAGTTTTTTTTTAGATCTTTATTTCCCGCGCACCGAAATGATCTCGACTTTGGCTGTAAGAGAACGGATCGGATGGGAATGGAGCTGAAATTGCCTAACGAATGACTCGACCATTTTCCCCCTTCACAGATTTAAGTTTCGCAATGTGCATTCGAGCTCATCAGGGATTAAATGTAGAAGAAATATTCGGAGACTAAATAGAAATTACTGAAATCGAAACGTATATGCTGGATTTTAAGTCATTTAAGAGAGAGAGAGAAAAGCAATTTTCTCGGGCAGTAAAATTTGAAAGAAACATCCTGTATGTCTGCAAGCTGAATTCGTCAAAGTACATGAATTCGACCTATTTGCAAGAACCTTTTAAATTTTCAGTTAAGTAACGAAAATCATCAAGTTCGCAATCTCTATTACTTTGGTTCTGTTTTTTTTAAATGTTGTGTTAAATTAATCGAATGGGGCCTATATCCCAGGTAGCACAAATAACCATTAAACGTTTTATAAACGTTTTTAAGCGGTTGTTACAACGTTAATAACCATTTTACAACTTTTAAAAAACGAAGTGTGCTACTTGGGATGGCTCTATGGTAGAAGCTTCGCTTCGTAAGCCAGAGGATGTGCACTGCAGAAAGTGAACTGTTGTTTTTAGTCTAATACTGTCAGCCGAGGTTCCAATTTAGAACTGTAAAATGCACAGTAATAAGCTGTAAAACTAGCAATTTTGCAGTTTCTTACTGTAAAGTCAGCAATTTTAGCTTATTGCCGTAAAATTTAGCTGCATTATACTTTCAAAAAAAAAAAAAAAAACAGCATAATATTGTCAGTAGAGGTTCCAGTTTAAAACTGTAAAATGCACGGAAGCAAACTGTAAAATTAGCAATTTTACAGTTTATTTCTGTGCATTTTACTGTTTAGTATTTTTAAAGTAGCAATTTTACAGTTTATTTATGTGCATCTTGCAGTTTAGCACTGTAAAAGTAGCAATTTGTCAGTTTAACACTGTAAAATTAGCTATATTATACTGTAAAAACAACATTCATTCCTTACAGGGTGGGTTTAATGCTCACTGGTGCCATGGATCTCATTTCTTTCCCGTTGTGTTGCAAATATTTCTTGTGTTGTCTTGTATGTAAGTAGAATAAAGCAGTCCAACCTCTCGAGGCAATGGCAACCAAACTTTCCCTAGTGTTGAGGACACGTCAACAAAAATTGATCAAATATTTCCAAGATGAGACCTGACCGTAAATGGATGATTGTTTTTGTTTAATTCAATTGTTTGTTCACTCAATTTAAATTACTAATACTGAATTCAGTTGAATCACATTTGAACCATTTGCATCAACGTTCGTCGACCACTTTGTACAGTGGTCGGAGAAGTCTGACTCGGATGGCGTGGTGCCGGGTTCGAATCCCGGCTCTGGCATGGATGTCTCTCTCTTCTGTCCTTCGTCTTTCTCTGTGTGAATGCATGTTGTGAGTGTGTGTCTGCCTTATAAACGGGTCTTATGGCATGTGTGTTGAGCTAAATCGGACTTCCACCCTAATGGTGCTTGTAAAAAAGAAAGCCGTACCAGTTCTGCCTTAAACTGAGTAGATATATCTACTCTGGCTCGGATACCCGAGTGATATCAGTAACAAAAACAACATCGGCATTCAATAAAAGGAAGTACCCAGGTTGTACAAATAACGTTATACTTTAAACGTTTTATAAACGTCTTTAAGCGGTTGTTACAACGTTAATAACCATTTTACAACCTTTAAAACACGAAGTGTTCTACTTGGGTAGTTGCTTGAAAAGTATTTGTGAGCATCGCTGATAATACAATTAGTTTCAATTAAAGCAACTCATTCAGTTTCAGAACATACTTTACACGAAGCATGAATAAAATTAGTATTCGTTTTAAAACATATATATATTTCTACATACTAGTATTTTAGACTACTTTATCCCATTTTCCAATACGTTTTTGGCTAGAACACTAATTTTTTATTTTTCAGCTGTGTGTATTGAAATTAACACCTGCATTTTCATTTGCAACCAAAAATCAGAATATCGTTCATAATCACCTCAAACAATTCTCACTATCGTGTCTCGAATTGCGAACTAATTTGAGAACAACTGTAAAAGCTTGATGATTGCATTTGCGTTGGGTAAGACTCAGTTATTAAATTAGATTCGGAGCATATTTCACATAATTAATTAGAGGGGATATAGGCTTAGTTATAGCGTTTAGAATATAAATACTTGTGAGTAGATGCAAAAGTGAAACCTTGTTTTTCATTTAAATCATATTCTTACTAAAGCTTTTTTCTTGCTTGATTTATTATTTTTCTTAACGTAAAAAAATATTTTTCCCTCTCTTGAAAATGCATTTAAACGTAGTAAATTGAAATTTCCGTATTGAGTTATTACAAAAAAGCTTCGAAAAGGGCGGGAAAAAATTCACGATTCATTGTTGAGATATGCTTAAGTTTTACACTTTTATAAACGGTACGAACTAAGTTGTGCTTTATTTACATTGGTTTTTAACTTCAATCAAGTCTAGGTAGCTCTTCAGTATTTTTACTTATAAAAACGTACATTAAATCCCTCAAAGGATCATTTTTTCTGTAAGATGATTATTATTAAATAATCAATTGTTTATATTAATGAAATAACTATATGACCCGTGCCAAGTATTCGTAGTTGACAGAAGGAATGCAAAAACCCGTTTTTTAAAGTAATTTTTGAATAACATCAAAAATGCGAGTTGTTTGTTTATTTTTCGCTGATAGAGGTGAAAAAATCTTTAAAATTCTGTCTTACTTTTGAAGTATCACTGAAGTTATGGCATACCCCCCCCCTCCCCGAAAAAAAACTGATGAGAAATAAGGAATATGATGACGGAAAGTTGGATTAGAATTTCGCCGAAAAAAAGAACTCGTTAAAATGATGTTTTTCCCGGATTCAAACTCACGCTTTTTCCATTATAAGTATGATGTTCTGTCAAACCACGCCAATGTGTCTTTCTGTTCCGACGCTATTCAATGAAGTAATGTGCAATTAAAAAAAAAAGAAAAAAGACCGTGGGTCTATTTTTTGTCATTAGCCGGCTCGATGAGCTTTAAAATTGAATTTGATAGAGGAATAAGGAACATGTCGTGTAGTAACAGAAGAACAGGCTAGAGAATTAATATATAAGATATTTAAAACTAATTGCACGGGCTCATAATTAAGCATTTTTTAATTGTGTTTTTTTTCTGCTTAAGCAATTCAGTCACCTCGCTTAACATACAAAACACTCATTTAATATTTAAATATTTAAGTAAATCTCCAGGCTGTAAAATTAGATAACTTCTTTTAACACTGCAACAGAAAAAAAACCCGTTCAACTTAAATAAAGTGCTGTAGTGTTTAACTTAACGACCCTAAAGTATTTGAGACTTTTCAGTTTACGGAGTGTAAGTGATGGGGTGTTGAAAGTTTTATGGCAGTTGAAAACTTTTGAAACTTTAATGAATTGAAGATTGATCTCGTAGTAATTTAAATTAAATTCCGATTGTTTTCTGGAATGTGATTAATTATTAAGGAGTATATGTCATTTGCGCAAATACTCATTGTTTTCGTAAATATTTCACAAATGTGCTGAAGTTATGTCTGAAAGTTATGTCTGATGCTGTCTCTAGTTTGAAACTTGCAAAAGTTATGTATTCTAAATAAAACTTTTTTAAGCAATGTCTGCCTAATGATCTATTTTATTTTATACATTATGGAGCTCTGTGTAATATGATAATTTAAAATTGGAAAAAAATGTAGGTACATAGAAAAAGAAAAAAAAATAAAAATAAAAATAAAATAAAAAATCAAAAAGCTGAAAAATCAAATTGAAACAGACAAATAAATAAAACCGAAGAGTGAAAAGCAACTCTAAAGTGCAAACATGAAATACCTTTGGCAGCTATTTGTTATGTTTTCTAATTATTTAAATGAAAACAACGATATGTAAACAACCATAACTATGAAAATGTGTTTACTTTTACTCATACTTTCTTTAGAGTAAGTGTTTTAGTATGACGGAACTTAATTTTAAATTTAAATGCGAGAAAATCACCTGTGTTTAAAAACGTTCTAACATTCTAATGTGAATGGTACAGTTTGGTAAACAGCTGTATTTGTAAAGTTTCTGATTATTTTAATTAAAACTTTAAGCATGCAGAGAGCATGAAAATCAATTTTCTTACTCTTTGAGCACGAGAAAACTAATTACATGACTCATGACGATTTTTACGATGAAAAAAAAAAAAAAAATCAATGTTTCAAATGAGTTTGGAAACTCTCGCTTATTCATAAGATTAACACTTTATAAAGATCTGTGAACGTGTTACCAAACGAGCTCTTACTCCTTTGTTAATGTCTCCATCTTAAATTATTTATGATTTATATAAGATGGTAATTCTAGTGAAAAAAGATAAAAAGATTCATTCTTGTCTCTGTTCTTTTATATATATTTTTGCTTTTGAGAGTTTTTGCTTTTAAAAATATATTAATGTATTAGTACACTTTTAGGCAGAGCAACTAACTATTGCTAATTTTCCAGTCGAGAGTTATCAAGTTTTACAATTTGTCCATATTTTAACTACTACACTGATTGCCTAGAAATAACACCAATGTGCTACTTTATAAAAAATAAAGCTAAAAACTACGGCGACTTCCCCCAATCCATTTTACCATTTTAAAATTTGCCAGAGGTAAAATACTTCGTGTATGCGTAGGAAATTTTAAGCTATACAATTGGAAAAGTTGGATTTGAGTTTCTTAATCTTTTTATTTAAAGATCTTCACATTAAATAGTACTTTGAAAGGTTCTTATAGCTTGTTGAAAATATATTTTGCGTGTCGATAGGAAGTAATTGCAAATTTTGAAAGCCGTCGACCACGTAAAAACCACAAATATGAAATTTCATAATTGCAGGGCTTGGGATTTGAAGGAGTTATGAAACAAAACCCTAATACAGACTAATTTATGCTCTAAGTTTTATTGCTGCAACATTTCGGTTTTCTGGTTTTGTCGTCATGTGAGAGTATGAAATTAGTCTGCACTGCAAACAATGAACTGCTGTTTTTATAGTATAATGCTGACAACCGAAGTTCCAATTTAAAACTGTAAAATGTACAGTAATAAATTGTAAAACTAGCAATTTTATAGACTCTTATTGTTAAGCAGGACCGTCATTTTCAGTTTTTCCTGTGGGGGGGGGGGGGGCAAAGGATCTAAACACAATGCAATTTCATCGGAAGACACAAAAAACCACGCCCACTTATATGCAAATGCATTGATTTCTCAAAGTCAGGACCCCTCTAAATGACGGGCCTGTTGTTAACTTAGCAATTTTACAGTTTATTGCCGTAAAGTTTTGCTGGATTATAATGTAAAAACAACAGTATAATACTGACAGCAGAGGTTCCAGTTTAAAACTTTAAAATGCACGGTAATAAACTGTTAAATTTAGCAGTTTTACAGTTTATTAATGTAATATTAGCAAGTTATTGTTTAGTACGGTGAAATGAGCAATTTTACAGTTTTTTACTGCAAAATTAGCAATTTTTACAGTTTATTGCTATAAAACTAGCTGCATTATACTGTAAAAACAGGACTCATTTTTTACAGTGTAATAGCATTCATTTTTTACACTGTAATGACATTCATTTTTTAATGTGTACTTACTAACCTGTGTCCAGATTCTACTTTTAAAAAAATGTAACATAGCCCCATCATCCACCAAACCCTTCAATTCTGATTGCTTGATCGGGTATTTTGTACACTTATGTTTCAATTATATTAAAGTTATCAATAGTTCACACTTGTTCAGAAAATTATCTTACAAGTCTTTCTTTTTTTTTGAAAAAAAAAAAATGTTACTTTCCAGATTTGCAATGAGCCATCAATTTTTATGCGTAAATATATAAAGATAAGGATTGAACTTTTTCACTTAGGAAGTATGCAATAAATATTTAAGGACATTTTTAGTTAAAAATAGTCCATAAATTATACTGTTATTGATACATTGTAATGTTAAAATTTGATTTTCCCAAGGATACGTTGAGTTTGAAATGGAATTTGCAAATTTGTTTTTAGTTCATACATTAGAATATTAAAATTTTGTTTTTAGTTGATACATTAGGATATTGAAAATTTCTTTTTATGGAAATGTTGAGATAACTAATGGAATTTAATTTTCAGTTTTGAAATTCATTTCAAATATTCACTTTTAGCGATGCAATTGGAATCATCTAAATTGTTCGTACACTAAAATTTGCTGTAAACATTAATTAGTAAAATACTGCCTTGGTTTTAAAAGTATTTCCCCAAGAAAAATTGCATAAAAGCCTATTTTATCAAAAGGAATATTTTTAGGTAGAAGACACGTAGAAACGAAAAACATAGAGTTAGGCATATAGTGATAAAACTTGTAAAATCGTCAATTTATGGAATAAAAATATCATATTTAGTCACAAACTGAAAGGATAAAACATTTTCTGAAACCTTAAATGATAGGTTAGAATGACAGTAGTACAATTCAAAAATTTAAAAATTTGAGCTAGGCATAATTTTTTCTCTGTATCTCGCTTGCTCCTCTATTAAATGTACCAACAGAGCAGAAAGACTATACAGTATATTGGCTCCTAGGAGCCCACAAAAATTGTCTACTAATCTGAACAGTAGTTCAGGTGATAATTGTAGGGGTTTAAGTCATTTTCCATGTAGCTGATTGGACCAGCAGCCAAAATTTTTAGCTATCTTTTAATTTATACGACCTTTTTCATGTATTTAATTTCCTTGCAGTAAAACAATCCTAAGTGTAGAACGGCAGGGATGTAAAACAGTTAAAGGTACTTTGAAACAAGTTATACGCAGTTTTTGAAAAAAAAATGTATTCATCATAATAATAATTTTTTTTAAAAAATCCTATCTTTAAATACAAATCTTGCTCTTGAAGTTGAAATCCAAGCAATCTTGATATTTTTACAGACGTTTTTATGAAACAGCTGTAAAAACAACTTCATTAATTCGAAATTACATTATAATGACCTACACCATTCTCCTCCTAACCAAGATGAATATTAATAAAGTCTAGAATATAGATAAATGTTAAACAAAAACAGCTATTTAAATGGAAACGTTGAAGTAAATACGCCCTGAATGAAATAATTACTAAAAAAAAAAGAAAAAAACATTGAACATATTTATTAAAATAAAATTGCCTCTCATCCCAGTATGTATGAATTAATAAAGTGGTACTTCGAAACATATCTGACCGAGCTTTCACAAGTGCTACCTCATTAGTTTAAAAGCGTTTATCTTAAGAAGCAGCTTGTTGCTATTAGAGAGCAAACTTGATTCTCTTCAGATGTGACTGGGAGTTATAATTTTGAAAGCAGCCATTAAATTTTATGCGATTATTAATTAACATGGAATTCAAGTAAACAAATATTGGTTGCTTTTAATGTTTATTTAAATATGAAACTATTAAAAGAACCTCAATACATCCAGAGGACCGGCTTTCAAGCTTTAAATATATATACATATGAACAATTCATATCGATACGTGAGAAAGTTACTTATATATTAAATACTAGCGGTACCCGCACGGCTTTGCTCGTGGTATAAAATTAAAAGTTCATTTGTAAAATAATTGATATAGCAAAAAAAAAAAAAAAGTCTATTTAGTTATAATTCAATTATAAGTCCTTCAAAGTATGATATAAAAATCTGGTATAGACCACACACTACTTCCTTTTACGTGTAAATTTCTTAGTAGATGCCTTAAGTGCTAAAATAGTGCTTGGAGTGAGCAAGATAACAATTCAAACATTTACATCCCTAGTTTGCCACGAAACAATTAAAAAAAAATGTTTTGCAATGATTTATCTCCTAAATATCGCCGATTTTAACATCATTCAGTGGATTTTTCGCAAAATATCGCCAATTCCGCAAAATTGAACCTCCCCCCCCAAAAGAAGAATAATTTTTCTC